>LN891114.1:282548-298707 GCA_900010015.1 Tuber aestivum | reverse complement strand
TGCGGCGATCTTCATGCGGACCCAGGGGGTCTTGCGGACCATGCGGCTGAAGAAGCCGATGTTCAGTTCTTTGGCCTGCGCGGCGCCGGCGCCCACGTCGACCGCATGCCGGCCGCGCGCAGGCGCTCAAAGCCCCTGGCCGGAAACCCGGGGGTTGGGGTCCGCCATGGAGGCGACGACTTTGCGGATGCCCGCGGCAATCAGGGCGTCGCAGCAGGGGCCTGTGCGCCCATGGTGGGAGCAGGGCTCCAGCGTGACGTAGGCGGTGGCGCCTTCGGTGGAATGGCCCCGGGCCGCCGCGTCCCGCAAAGCCATGATCTCCGCGTGGGGGCCGCCGGCCTGCTGTGTGTGGCCAAGGCCTATGGTTTTCCCGTCGGGAGAGACCAGGACGCAGCCAATGCGCGGATTGGGCGCTGCGCTGTAGGGCGCGCTGGCCGCGGCCTGCAGGGCGGCCTGGATGAATTCGAGGGTGGAGGCTGTATGGATGGGCTGCTGCATGGTTCCCCGCTGCGGCCGCATCAGGGACGGGGCCTATTGTTTTAACGCCAGCATTCCGCGATCAGTGCGGTGGTCGCGCCCGCGGCGGTGACGCCTTTGACACCCGCCTGCGTCAGGCTGAAGCCGCCGCACTTGTCATTGGCCATGCTGGCCGTGGCCACAGGACGCATGATAAGCGTGAACGTGCTCGCGGTGGCGGTGCTGGGATTGGCGCCGGTGTTGGAGAGTTCATAGAGTTGCGTGCCGTCGGCGGGCGCCCTCATGAAGGTGGGCGGCATGGTGGCCCAGATGGTCTGGGTGCCCGTGCGGTCGGCATCGTAGCGGTCGTTGGCCGCGTAGAAGCGCTGCATGTACTGCGCGGATTGCGAGAGCGCCGCCCGCGCCGCGGCACGGTTGCCGCGCGCGATGTAGCTCTGGTAGGACGGCAGGGCGATCGCGGCCAGCAGGCCGACAATCGCCACCACGACCATCAGCTCAATCAGCGTGAAACCCGCCGAGCCGCCGTTTTTGTTCGATTTGGACATCATGAATGATTCTCTTGGTAAAAGCAGCGATTTTCAAGCCTGGTTCAGTTGGCGCGCGGGAACAGCTGGCGCCATGAACGGTTCAGGACCGAGCCGGGGCAGGTGTTGGGGTGGGCTGCCCGGTAGGCGGCGTTTGAGCAATCCTCGGTCTTGCATAAGTCGGGATTCGCCAACTTATAAGCCGGGTCTTCGCAGCTGCATTTAACCGGGTTGGCTGCAGCGAAGGCTGGGTCTTCGCAGCCTGGATCCTTTGGCTTGTCATCACCGCGAAAGTTATAGTTCCCGTTTGATGTCTGGGTGTTAAAGAGGCCGGTCTGCTCGCCTGTGGGGCTGAGGATGACCAGGACAACGTCGGTACCATCGGCAAGCGACGTGTAGGCGCATATATTCGCATCGCTGGCGTCGATGTTTCCGTCGGCATTGGTGTCCAGTGTGCCGCCGGCGCGGCAGGCACCCGTCAAGGGGTTGAACAGGAAGCTCAAGGCATTGCTCGAAGAAGCCAGGCAGCTCGAAGAACTGGCCTGGGGAGCCACCGTGTCGATCTTGACGATCTTGCCGAATATCTCGAGCGGGTAGACGGTACGTTGGCCGGCAAACACACTGAGGGGCAGCTTCCAGCCGCGCCGTGTGGCCCAGTCAAGGCTGGTGACCGCAGGGTTGTTGAAACCCACTGTGTAGAAGCCCGTGATGCCGCCGGCGTTGATGGTGCTGCCGGTGCTCGGGTCTATGCCTGTCGTCACGACGCTAGCCTTGAGGACTTCCAGCTGGGATTCGGCAATGGTGTCTGCGCCTGTCGAACCGAAGGGCTTTCTGTCCCACAGGCCGTAGGCTGCCTGGACGGTGCTCGTGGCGGCGGGATCGCCGGCTTCAAACAGCTTGCCGGTCCCCACGGAAACCAGGTAGCTTGGCAGGTAGCTGGCCTGGTCGGTCCGTTCCATGACGGCCGGCCGGGCGGTGATGGGCAAAGGCGTGGAGCCGCTCAGCGCGGTGAACAGCGCGACGCCGCCGTTACCCAGGCCCCAGGCGGCGGAAGTGGCGCCGCTCAGGTCGAATTTCCACAGCCGGCCCTGCAGGTCGCCGGCGTAGGCGCCGATGATCTGCTGTTTGGCGTTGTAGACCAGGCGCACGCCGCCAAGCCCGTTGGCCAGGGTGTTGTCGGTCTTGATTTCCTTGAGCAGCTTGCCGGTGCCGCTTTCGACGATGAAGAGGCTGGCTTTCGCGGATTTGCTGTCGTAGCCGTTGCCGAAAATGGTCACCCAGTCGCCGCTGACGGTGATGCCGCTCTGGGGGGTGCTGAGGACATGGCCCAGTTCCGCGAACGAGGTCGTGGCGTTGCCCGGCATGACGGGAAATGCCGGATCCGCATTGATTTCCCACAAAACCGCCTTGCCGTTCATGACGGTGGGAGTGGTGGCGTTCAGCGCGAAGACGGACTTGGCGCCGGCGCCGGTCGTGCCCACGACCAGGTTCCGCCAGCCGATCGACGAGCCTCCGCCGGTCAGGTTGGGCGTCGTCACATAGGCGTCGACTTCGGTGAGCGGGCCGTCCACCGAGTAGGTGTGGGCATAGGTGTAACCGCTGTCGGTCAGGGCTTCGAGCTTTCCGAGCACGGACCGTGGAACATAGGCAAAGAGTTCGCGGCCACCGACGGCAGCGCCGTTGCCTTCGCCGAATGCGTGCAGCATGCCGTCGTTGGCGCCCACAAACAGCACACCCTCGGGGCGAGCGGCCTTGCTGGCCATATAGGTGGCATAGGTGGTCAGGCCCGGGGTGGATGCCGGAAGCTTTTCATACTGGGGATTGGTATTGTTCTTGATGAAGGCGGGCGTCGAATTGACGATGTCGCCGAGGACCGCCGGGCGCTTTCTCATGCCTGCGCCTTCCTTGGTCCGCACGCCGCGCAGGTAGTCCACCATGTCGGAGGTCACCGCATTGCTCATCTGCATGTTGGTGTTGGTACCCTTGAGGCTGTTGGCGGCCAGGGTGATGTTGGCATAGGTGAAGTCAAGGCCTTGCTTGGCCGCGTCGGTCCAGACGACGATGTTGCGCGAAGCCGGCGCGGGCAGCGTGGTGACGCCCGTCGGCTGGCCGTTGCCGTCGGTCGCGATGATCTGCCAGGCTACACCGTTGGCGTTGCCGCTGGCGGCCAGGTTGATCATCTGTACATTGCCCCACCAGGTTCCGCTGGTGTAGTAGGGCACAAATTTCTTGGTGCCGGCGGTCAGGGTCACGGCGGATGCCGCCACACCGGCTTGCGAGAACTGCTGGCTCGCGATACTGCCGATGACATTGCCCAGGTCGGTGGCGAATTGGGCCGCGTCGGTCACCGTGAGGAAGTCGCCGCCGCCGTTGTGGGCCGCGTGGCGCATGTCGTCAATCGTCGTGACGGTATTGAGCGAGGGCGGGGTCCAGGCCAGGTTGCCGAGTTTGGCGCTGGCCACTTCAGCGTTGGTCATCTTGCCCGGGGCGCCGAAGCTGACCATATAGCTGGTCATGTTCTGCCAGAACGGAGGGTCGGAAGGATCGCCCTTGCCGTTGTCGTTCGCCAGGTCGGTGCGCAGGTCGGTGACCCAGTACTTCAGCGCGATGTCGGCCAGCGTGTCGGCGGTGCCGCTTGAGCCGTTGGTTTTGTCCGATTTTCCTTTGTTGCGGATGTCGGTTTTGTTGCCTGGCGTGTACTGGTAGGTTTTGGTGGAGTCCAGGGCATGGGTGTATTTGGTGCCCGTGGTGCTGTCGACGTCGCCTATGCTGGCTGGGGCACCGTCGGTATAAAAACCGTCGGTGATCAGCATCGCATAGGAGCGGCGGCAGGACAGATGGCTGGACGTTGTTTCCCCGGTGGGAGGCGCCCAGGGCTTGGATCCCCAAGGGCCGGTGTTGGCGTTGTTCTGGTAGTACTTCCCGGCGTTGTTCAGGGCCGTGCGCAGCGGCGTGCCGCCATTGGGTGTGCGTGCATCAAGCCAGGAGTAAAAGTCGGCTTTGGCAACGCCGAAATCCTTCATCGTGTTGGGCGAGCCGTTGATGTCGCCATAGGCCAGGCGGAAGTTGTCGGCCTGGCTTACGAATGCCGCGGACAGGCCGGTCTTTGCCGACTTGATACGGTCGATATGGTACGCGCGCCAGTTGGCGATGTTCTGGCGCTCCTCTGCGAAAGTACAAGTGGCCGCGGCGCAGTCGGTACGGGTACCACCATGCGCTCCGAACGGGTTGGTGCTGCCGCTGCCGGCGGTATTGGACCCATTCAGCCTGAACTTGCTCGTCGTCACTTCATAGCTGTTGTAGTCCCCTGTATTTTTGATGGCGTTTGACGTGGTGTAGGTGGTGGGGTCCTTGCCGGCTTTCGGTAGGTACAGGAACACGACGGACGAGTTGCCCACGGCTGCGTTGCCCTGGAGAACGCCTCCGGCATAACCCGGTGCATAGAGCTTTTTCGGGTTGTAGAACAGCAGGTTGTTGATGGGGGAGCTCTGGCGCGGGTCGGCGCTGTCAATGCAATCCACATGGAAGCCCGGTATGCTGGTGGAACCGGGGGACTCATTGAGCAGCGCGTCGCTGACGTGCTTGGCGTAGACGCATTCCCAGTCCATGGAACCCGAGGTATCGAGCACCAGCGCGATATTGGGCCTGACGTTCACGGTTTTGGAGAGCAGCGGCTCCTGCGCGACGACCGCGAATGCACTGTCCGCCGCGATCAGCGCAGCCGCGTAAAGCGCAACGCTGCGCAAAGAGGAAAATTTCATGGCCAGGCCTTTCATGCTCGGGTCGAGCATCATTTCATGGTGATTACGGATTGGAGCCACACTTCGGTGCCCTGGGGTGCGCTTCCATCTTTCGCGCCGACTTCAGGGCCGAAGCCTCTGGCCGTCGTGACAAAAACTTTGGTGTCGGCGGGGGTCAGGTACTGCGCCATGCACTCGGGCTGGCGGGTGAAATAAACAGCGGTTCCCGCATCGCCGGCAGAGGTGACCGCGACGGTTTTGAGATTGGCCGACGGCGCCGGCAGGGTGTCCCAGTTGGCCATGGTTTCCCAAGCGTAGGGCGTGCCGGCGCCCACGGGAGCCGCCTGGGGCGCGAAGCCGGTGGCGGGGTTGGAGGCGTAGAGCTGCACTTGCTGCTCACAGAAACGCAAGGCCGTTTCGGCGGTCTGGCGGGCCAGCGCCTGCTGGCGGCTTTGGTTGGCCACCTGCTCGGTCGACGAGGCACCCCGGATCGAGATGCTGGCCAGGACCGAAAGAATCATCAGCATGATGAGGGCCACAATCAGCACGACGCCCTGTTGCCCGTGCCTCTTCAAGGTTGGGCGTGGTTCAAGGATTGACATAACCCACTCCGTGGTTGCGCAGCAGCACCGTGGTGCGATAGGCGCGGCGCAGCCTGCCGTCGGTGATGTCGACGTCGGTGCCGGCGCAGTTTTGATAGCTTGGCTTGGCGGCTGAGCTGCCCAAATCCCCCAGCACGGCGTCTTCGCTCCTGACCACCACGCAGACCTGCGCCGCGACCACCTTGTTCCAGCGATCCAGCACGGACAGGGCCGCCAGGCCCACATCCGTCGGGTTGGCGATGCCGGAGGCGCTCAGGTAGCCGCGCACATTCTGGCTGTTGGGGACCGCGGGCTCGGCAACCGCGAAATTCATCGTCGCGCTTTCAATGTTTTCGGCCAGCACCTGCGATTGCGCCAGGTTGCCGCTTCCGCGGCAGGTCAGCGTGTTGTTGGTGATGGCGATGCGCGACTGCATGCTGTAGAAAGGGGCGCCTGCGGCCCCCACACCGTTGCCGATGCAGTCCATCGGCACGCCGCCGGTGTTTTTTCCAGTGTTGAGGTCGCCTTCGTAGGCCACGGCCAGCGCGAAACCGCCGGCTCCAGCGCAGGTCAGGGCGCTCATATTGGCAAGGGACGCATCCACGAAACCCGTGTTGCAGGCGTACAGGTTCCAGCCTCCCTGGCCCAGGTCGTTCTTGACGCCGCCGGTGCGCGTGGGGTTGTAGCCCGCCTGGCGCAGCTCCTGGGTAAAAACGCCGAGCGCCATCTGCGCGTCCTCGTTCATCTGGCCCTGGGCCTGCGCGTTGCGCGTGGCCGTGCTGCCGGAGAGGTACATCACCACCAGCGCGCCTATGATCACCATGCCCAGCGCCATGGAGATCAGCAGTTCGATCAGGGTGAAGCCTGACTGGCGCCTTCCTGCGGGCTTTGCCATGGACATGCGGGGACGCTGCCGCGGGCAGCCTTTCGTAGGTGAGGTCATAACTGCACCTTCATGTAAAAGCAGCGCGGCAGCGTGGCCAGGGCTTTGGCGGTGGCCGAGCAGTTGTCGGCCTGCTGTTCTGCGGACTGGTCGACACCGGCAACCTTTCGGGTGTTGTCCAGCACACCGGCTTCTTCCCAGAGAATCCAGATGTTGGCCTGCGTTGCGCTCGCGGCGGGACGGGTCACTTCAACCCCACCCTGGGGCAGCAGCGAGCGAACCCGGCTCTGGAAGGCCGTCAGGTCGGCGGCGGCCAGAAACGCGGGGGTTGTGCAATTGGGAAAGGCGCAGGGTGCGAGGGCGGGAGGGTCGCCGGTGGTCATCATTGACACGTCATAGTTGCCGGCGGAAAGACCGGTCGGGTTGAGCCTGATGACCTCCGCCAGTTCCGTGGCCAACGCGCTGGCGATGGCGCGGTTGGCCGCATTTTTCTGCGCCGCGACCGAATAGGCCTGCATGCCGGCGAGGGCCAGCATGCCGAAGGACATGAGCAGTATGGAAATGAGCACCTCCAGCAGCGACGAGCCTCGTTGCCCGCGCCGCGAAAGAGGGGGTTTTCTGGTGAGGCCTAGCATGCGACGTCCCCCGTCTGGACTTTGACCCGGCCCACTGAGTTCATGCACAGGGTGCGGGTGTAGATGTTGTTGGCGGCGAATGAGCCGGAAGCATGCACCAGCCACCGGCCGGCCTGGCCGATGGCGCGGCCCGTGGCGTCATAAATGATGCTGTTGCCGGTGGCGACGGCCGCGGAGGTGGTGGCGCCGACGGCGAAAAAGTCGCTGACGCCGGCCATGGGCTCCTGGGCGCGCAACACGACGTCGGTCGCGACGTCGAACGTGCCGTTGCCGTTGCTGTCAAGGAATACCACCCATCCCTCCATCCAGCCGCCGACGGCTGCGCCGTTGCCGGTCGAGCATGCCGGGCTTGCCGCACTGAAGTTGGCGGTTCTGCAGATCGTCACGCTTTTTCCGCGCCGCATGGCTTCACCACGGGCAAAACGGGTATCGGAGATAAAGCCATTGGTGGACCGCGTGACGGACACGTTGGCCAGCAGGCCCAGGAAGGAGGGTGCCGCGAGGGTCGCCAGGATCCCGATGATGGCCACCACCACCAGCACTTCAATCAGGGTGAAGCCGTGCTGGATTCGCCGCATGACCCGCCAGGGCGGTTGGGGGTGGAGAGGGGCGGGGCCGGCGATCGATAGATTTTCGAACATGCGCAATTGTGAGCATGCCCCGCCGGTCCCGCCTCCTGTATTCGACGTCCGGTCAGCTTTGCGTGACGAACGGTAACTAGCGTCTGACTTCGTCCACCAGCGTCTTGAACTCGTCGATGTCCTCAAAGCTGCGGTAGACGCTGGCAAAGCGCACGTAGGCCACTTTGTCGAGTTTTTTTGAGCTCGCGCATGACCAGTTCACCCAGGCGGTTGGAAGCCACTTCACGCACGCCCAGGCTCAGCAGTTTTTCCTCGATCCGTTCAATGGCCGAGTCGATCTGTTCGGTGCTGACGGGGCGCTTGCGCAGCGCCAGGTTCATGGAGCCGAGGATCTTGCTGCGCTTGTACTCTATGCGCCGGCCGTCCTTCTTGACGATGGACGGGAAGGTGACGTCGGGCCGCTCGTAGGTGGTGAAGCGCTTTTCACACGCGCCGCACTGGCGGCGGCGGCGTATGAAGTCGGCGTCTTCCGCCACCCGGGTTTCGACAACCTGGGTTTCGAGATGGCCGCAGAAGGGGCATTTCATGGGTGTTGACCTGAACTTAAAAGCATCGATTGGTCTTTAGCCCATTGAGGACGGCAGGGGCAGCGATGAAAACCATGGTGCCCGCGCCGTCCGCCATGGTCAGCGATAGACGGGGAAGCGGCTCGTCAGCGCGTGAACCTTGGCGCGGACCGCTTCCAGGGTGGCCGCGTCGCGCGGGTTGTCGAGCACGTCGGCGATCAGGTGGGCCGTGGCGCGGGCTTCCTCGTCCTTGAAGCCGCGGGTGGTCATGGCCGGGGTGCCGATGCGCACGCCGCTGGTGACCATGGGCTTTTCCGGGTCGTTCGGGATGGCGTTCTTGTTGATCGTCATGTGGGCGCTGCCCAGCACCGCTTCGGCTTCCTTGCCGGTGATGCCCTTGGCGCGCAGGTCGACCAGCATGACGTGGCTTTCGGTGCGTCCACTGACGATGCGCAAACCGCGCTGCGTCAGGGTGTCGGCCACGATCTGCGCATTTTTCACGACCTGCTGCTGGTAGGTCTTGAACTCGGGGCTCATGGCCTCCTTGAAGGCCACGGCCTTGGCCGCGATCACGTGCATCAGCGGGCCGCCCTGCAGGCCGGGGAAGATGGCGCTGTTGATGGCTTTCTCGTGTTCGGCCTTCATCAGGATGATGCCGCCGCGCGGGCCGCGCAGGCTTTTGTGCGTGGTCGAGGTGACGATGTCGGCATGGGGGACCGGGTTGGGGTAGACACCCGCGGCCACCAGGCCGGCGTAGTGGGCGATGTCGACCATGAAGATCGCGCCGACGGCCTTGGCCACCTTGGCGAAGCGCTCGAAGTCGATGCGCAGGCTGTAGGCCGAGGCGCCCGCGATGATCAGCTTGGGCCTGGTTTCGTGGGCCTTGCGCTCCATGGCGTCATAGTCGATTTCTTCCTTGTCGTTCAGGCCGTAGGACACGACGTTGAACCACTTGCCGCTCATGTTCAGGGCCATGCCGTGCGTCAGGTGGCCGCCTTCGGCCAGGCTCATGCCCATGATGGTGTCGCCGGGCTTGAGGAAGGCCAGGAACACGGCCTCGTTGGCCGATGCGCCGCAATGCGCCTGCACGTTGGCGGCCTCGGCGCCGAAGATGGTTTTAACGCGATCAATGGCGAGCTGCTCGGCCACGTCCACGTGTTCGCAGCCACCGTAGTAGCGGCGGCCGGGATAGCCTTCGGCGTATTTGTTGGTGAGCTGCGAGCCCTGCGCGGCCATGACGGCGGGCGAGGCGTAGTTTTCGCTGGCGATCAGCTCGATGTGCTGCTCCTGCCGGGCGTTTTCAGCCTGGATGGCGGCGAAGATTTCGGGATCGGTCTGTTCGACCAGGATGTTGCGGTGGTACATATGGCAGTCCTTAAAGACGTGGTCCCTGCTATTCATATGAGCCGCGGCTCTAAATGAAACAAGGGCTGCCCAGGCGAACGGCTGAACGCTGAGGCCCGACGGCTGTCAGCGGTGCGCTTCCCAGTGGTGTCCCACGTCAGCTTCAATGGTTGCGAAAACCTTGAGCCTATCGCCAGTTGCGCACCCGGCTAGTGTAACTGAGGGCGCCTGAAACCCGCTGCCATCCGTCCCATACCCGTAAGCCCGAAAAGCAAAAAGCCGGGCGCTGGCGGCGGCCGGGCTTTGCGGTGCGAACAGCGGGCCCTCAGGCCGCGCCGGCGGGATCAGGACTGGCTCAGCAGCGCCACCTTCTCGGGCGTCTTGCCCTCGGAGGCCGGCGTCTCGGACTTGCCCGGCAGGGAGGCCGGAACCGGGCGCGAAGTGCCGGGCTCGGCAAAGAAAGGCGAGGGCTTGCCGCGCTTGGACGCGGAGGCCACCACGGCCAGCAGGCGGGCGTGCTCCCCCATCACCTTGCTGGCGTAGCCGCCGTCGTCTTCCATGTTGGCGGCACCGACATAGTATTTGAGGCCGCCTTCCACGGATCCGGCGCGGGCGATGCATTCCTGCAGCACCTTGACGCCGACGCGCAGGTTGGTCACCGGGTCGAAGGCGGCCAGCTTGCCGCCGAAGTTGTCGTATTTGTCGTGGTGCACCTTGGTCATGACCTGCATCAGGCCCTGGGCACCCACGGGGCTTTGCGCGAACGGGTTGAACCCGGACTCGATCGCCATGATGGCCAGGATCAGGGTGGGGTCGAGCTTGGCCTTCTGGCCGATCTCGAAGGCCTCGGCCACCAGCACGCTCAAGGGCTCGGGCGCGACGCCGTATTTTTTGCTCAGCCAGTAGGCCACAGCGGCCTGCTGGGCCGGCAGGTCTTTGGGGTTGGAGGCCGTGGCACGCTCGATGGCGGCGGGCTCGGTAAAACCGATGGCCGCTTCCTGGCGCTGCTGCAGCCAGGTCATGAGCTTGAATTCACCGGCCTGACGCAAGTCGGGCCGGGCCGTCAGTGTGATCACCGCGAACACGACCGCCAGGCCCAGAAGGGCGAAGCTGTTGTGGGTGATCTCGAAAAAGCCCTGGGCGATGTCATCGGCGATGGTTGCAATACCGCTCTGTACACTTTTCAAGTGCGCCTCAAGGCCGAATTGTCCTAGCGCTGTCATAGCACTCCTTTCTACGCTTGCAGGCCTTTGGGGGGCCGAGCAGGCTTTGATTGGGTCGCCATCAAACCAAGGCATGCCTTGTGGGGTGTTGACCCCTGTTTGACGTTGCCGGCTTCTTTGATGAATGGGGCAGCGGAGATTCGGGTTGTCCCTAGGTTTCTGTGGGACTGGCGGGATTCTATGGGGTCGTTAAATAACCTGTCAATAATAAGAAGTGCATTCTTTATATCAAATATGCAAATAAAAACCCTGATTTTCGGCAGAATCCGCCTGGATCAAGGTAGTTACGGCCTCTTTTTGAGACCAAGCTCTAAGTTAAATTTCGACGTGAAAAATGCCGATCAGCGGATCACGGGTCCGGCTGTAGGCCGTTTTCGACGATCAATGTGGGACTGATGGAGCGATTCGGGAGGCCGCCGGGCCGCCCAAAGGCAGCGGCAATCACTGCGGTCCCTGTGATTGAAAAGATGGTCTTGCCTCTGCGCCGGCAGAGGTTTAACCTGCAATTGCGTGTTCATTCACGCATCCAACCGGGTAACCAACCCCGGAAAATCTGGAAGCAATCACTTGCTTTCATCGCACTGGAGACGATTCATCTCTCTTTTGCGGAAACCCGACGGCATGAGCATAAACGCCCGCCGTCAACCCCGGTCGGTCTCACTGCCCGGGGTTTTTCTTTTGGGTGACCGTCTTTTTCAAATAAGTCATTGACCGATCGGCGCTGGCGTTAAAAACTCGACGCCTATGGCAATCCATGATTTGAAGAGTAAATGGCGCGAAATCGAATGGCGGAACACCGCAAAAACCTTGCCGGCACAGGCCGTGGGCCTGGCCCGCTCACCCTTGTGGCGGCGCCGCGCCGCCTGGACGCTGGGCGCGCTGCTGCTGCTCTGGGCGCTGGCCTATGCGGCCGTACCCCCCCTCCTGAAGTCGCAACTCGAGAGGATTGCCTCTGAAAAACTGGGCCGGCAGGTCACGGTGGGCGCGGTCGACTTCGAGCCCTGGTCGCTCGAACTCACCTTGCGCGACCTGGCCATCGCCAAGGCCGGCGCTGCCACCGCTCCCCAGGAAAATCCCCAGCTTTTCATCAAGCGCATATATATAGACGCCGAACTGCAATCCCTGCTGCGGCTGGCGCCGGTGGCCGACGCCGTGGTGGTGGAGGAACCCGCGGCCCTGCTGACCCACCAGGGTGGGGGACGCTATGACATCGACGACATCCTGGAACGCCTGAAGGCGCCGGCGGACCAGCCGGCCGGGGATCCGCCGCGCTTTGCGGTCTACAACATCGTGGTGAGCGGCGGACGCCTGGACTTTACCGACCAGTCCATCGGCAAGACCCATGAGCTGCGCGAGCTGAACCTTTCCGTGCCCTTCCTGAGCAATCTCAAGTCCCAGCGCGAGATCAAGACCTCGCCGCACCTGGCCTTCAAGCTCAACGGCGGCAGTTTTGACACCGCCGCCGAGGGGACGCCCTTTGCCCAGACCCACAAAACCGACGCCACCCTCACGCTGCGCGGCTTCGACCTGAACCCTTACCTCGCCTACTGGCCGGCCAGCCTGCCCTTCAAATTGCAGAGTGCCGTGCTGCATGCCGACGCCAAAGTGGCGTTTGAGCAGACGCCGGCCACGGTGGTGCGGATCTCCGGCAGCGTGACGGCGGAAAAGGTGCGCCTGCAGGCGGCCGGCCAGGCCCCTGCTGCCATTCCCGTCCCGGCTACCGGCAGCAAGCCGGCCGGCAAACGCCATGGCGGCGATGTTCCGCCGCCGCCCCGTCCCGACCTGCTCGCGTTTGAGCGGCTGCAGGTGAGCATGGACGACGTGCGTCCGCTGGAGCAATTCGTCAAGCTCGCGGCGGTCGAATTGAGCGCTCCCGCGCTGTCCGTCGTCCGCGACCGGGCAGGGCGGCTCAACCTGTTGCCGCCTGCCGCCACGGTTGCTATAAAAAATGAAGCAGACACCCCAGGATCCATAAAGGCTCCTGCAGGCAACGCCAGCAAACCGGCAAACCCGGGCGCTTCAGCCAAAGCGCCGGCAAGCACACCCTGGAAGGTGCAGGTGGCCCGTGTGGCCGTGCGCGCGGGCAGCGTGAACTGGCTGGACGAAACCCTGGCCTCGCCCGCCGACATTCGCCTGAGCGGCCTGGTGCTCAATGCCACGGCCATCGCCATGCCTTTTTCAGCCGGCGCGCCGCTGCAATTCGATGGCTCGGTGGGGCTGGAGCCGCCCGCCCTTGTGACCGTGCCCTCCAAAGCGGGCGCCAGGCCCACCGCGCCGCAGGCCCCCGCCGTGCCGGCGCTGCTGAGCTTCAAGGGCAGCGCGACCGACCAGGCTGCCGAACTCACCGCCAGGGTGGCGGCCTGGCCGTTGGGCATGGCGGCCAAATACGTGGGCCAGTTCCTGCTGCCGGCGCTCAACGGCCAGCTCGACGCCGAGCTGGGCATTCACTGGCAGGCGGCGAGCGGCGACAAACCCCAGCTGCTGCGGCTCACGGCGCCGCAGATCGCGGTGAGCGAGGTGCAGCTGGCCCAGGGCAAGGTCTCGCTGGTGTCGGTCAAGCGCGTGGACCTGGCGCAGGTGGACATCGACGTCACCGGCCAGAGCTTCAAGGCCGCCAGGCTGCAGCTGACCCAGCCCAAGGCCGTGGTCGACCGAGACAGCGACAAGCGCTGGATGTACGAGCGCTGGATGGCCAAGCCCGGCGCAGTAACCCCGCCGCCCACCGATGCGGCCACCCGCGCCTCCGCGCCCTCGTGGGCCGTGGCCATCAACGACGTGCAGCTTGAAGGCGGCGCGATGTCGTTTTCCGACAAGGCCGGCGCCAGGCCGGTGGCCTTCGAGGTCACCGCGGCCAAAGCCCAGCTGGGCGGGCTGTTGCTGGACGACAGGCCCGCGTCACGGGCACAGGCCGCGAAACCCATGCCCCTGACCGCCTCCTTGCGCCTGGCGGCCGGCCGCTTCGAGCCCGGCAAGGTCGATTTCAACGGCAGCCTGGGACTGGCTCCCTTGCAGGCCCAGGGGCGCCTGCTGGTCGACCGGCTGCCGGTGCAGGCCTTTGAGCCTTATTTCGCCGACACCCTCAATATCGAGCTGCTGCGCGCCGATGCCAGCTTCAAGGGCAAGGTGGCTTACCGCCGGTTGCCGGCCGGGCCGCAGGCCCAGGTAACGGGCGACGTGTCGCTTGAGGAATTTCGCGCCAACACGCTGGCTCCCAGCGAAGACCTGCTGGCCTGGAAAGCGCTGAACCTGCGCGGCTTCCATGTGGCGCTGGACCCGGCCAAGGCGACGCGGGTGGAGGTGAAGGAAACCGTGCTGAGCGACTTCTTCGCGCGCGTGATCGTCATGCCCGACGGCCGGATCAACCTGCAGGACCTCGTCAAATCGAAGGAGGCGGCGGTGGCAGGCGGCACCGCGAGCGCAGCCGCCGCGCCGGCATCCGCCCCTGCGGCCCCCGCGAAAACAGTTGCCGCCGATGCAAAAGGCGCGCAGGCCGCGGCGGCCTTGCCGCCCGTCGTGAGTTTCGGCCCCATCAGCCTGATCAACGGCAAGGTGCTGTTTTCCGACCGCTTCGTCAAACCCAATTATTCGGCCGACCTCAGCGACCTGACCGGCAAGCTCAGCGCCTTCTCGTCGCTGCCGCCCGCGGCCCCGGCCGGCGCTGCGCCGGCAGCGGCGCCCGCCATGGCCGACCTCGAACTGCGCGGGCGCGCCGAAGGCACGGCCTCGCTCGAAATCCTGGGCAAGCTCAACCCGCTGGCCAAGCCGCTGGCGCTGGACATCAAGGGCAAGGTGCGCGACCTGGAACTGCCGCCGCTGTCGCCATACTCCGTCAAGTACTCGGGCTACGGCATAGAGCGCGGCAAGCTCAGCGTCGACGTGAGCTACCTGGTGCAGCCCGACGGCAGGCTCACCGCCACCAACAAGGTCATCCTGAACCAGCTGAGTTTCGGCGAGAAGGTGCCGGGCTCCACCGCCAGCCTGCCCGTCAAGCTGGCCGTCGCGCTGTTGGCCGACCGCAACGGCGTGATTGACATCGACCTGCCCATCAGCGGTTCGCTCAACGATCCGCAGTTCAGCCTCGGGCCCATCATCGTCAAGGTCATCGTCAACGTGATCGTCAAAGCCATTACTTCGCCTTTCAGCTTGCTGGCCAACGCCTTCGGCGGCGGCGGGGACGAACTCAGCACCGTGGGTTTTGCCGCCGGCAGCGCCGAACTGGGCCCCGAGGCCAAGGCCGGGCTGGACAAGGTCGCCAAGGCGCTGGCCGACAGGCCATCGCTCAGGCTCACGGTGGTGGGCACCAGCAGCGTGGAGGCCGAGCGCGAGGGTTTCAAGCGCGAACGGCTGGACTCGCTGGTGCGCGCCGAAAAGCGCCGCATCACCGTGAAGGAGGGCGGCACCACCTCGGCCGCCGTCAGCATCAGCCCGGCCGAATACCCGGCTTTGCTCAAGGAAGTCTACAAACGCGCCGACATGCCCAAGCCGCGCAACCTGATCGGCCTGGCCAAAGACCTGCCCGTGGCCGAGATGGAAAAGCTGCTGCTGGCCGACATCAAGGTCAACGACGACGCCATGCGCGAGCTGGCCGTGCAGCGCGGCGTGGCGGTGAAAGATTACCTCGCCTCGCGCGACCTGCCTCCCGAAAGGCTGTTCCTGGGCGCGGCCAAAGCCGTGCCGCCGGAGGCCAAATGGACACCCCGCGCGGAGCTGAATTTGGCGATGCCCTAAAAAAGGCGAAAATAGCGCCAGTGCTTTATTGATAAAAGCTTTTATGGGAAGGGCCAGTGCGCGCAACGCGGGTTGCGCGGCGCGGCCTCCCATCCACTCCAACACCTGTCGCCATCCGCAAAGCGTCCCGTTCCCGAGGGAGCCTGCGGCTGGAGACATTTATTTTTTGACCTTGCGCTCCCATGTTTAAATCTTCCAAACCCGACACCCCCGCCGTGAAAACGCCCTCCACCAAGCAGGCCGAAGCCCATCCGCTGGATGGCCTGACCGGCGGCGCATTTTCCGCGCCCACTTCCGGCGAGCGCGCCTCGCGCATCCGCACCTGGCTGGCGACCGAGCCCACGGCCGAGCAGATGGCCGAGGTCTACAAGGACCTGGCCAACCGCGACAAGGGCGCGGCCAAGCCGCTGAAGGAAAAGCTCGACGAGATCAAGCGCAGCAAGGGCCAGGAAGCCGTGGCCGCCGAATGGGCCGAAAAGGCCCAGGCGCTGCTGGCCGCGCCCAAGCTCAACCTGGCTGACGCCCTGGCCTGGCAGCGCGACGCGGCCAAGGCCGGCGCGCCCCTGTCCAAGGAGCCGTTGGCCGGCCTCAAGGTGCAGCTGGCCGAGCGCGTCAAGACCATCGAAGACCTGCAGCACCGCACCCAGGTGCAGCGCGAAGCCGCCGTGCTGTTGGCCCAGCGCACCGAAGTGCTGTCGCTCAAGCCCTGGCGCGATGCCGAAGCCGCCCTTGAGTCCCTGCGCGGCGACGTCACGCACTGGCAGTCGCAGGCCGTTGAAATCACGCAAGACGCCAACTGGGCCAGCGTGGACGCGAAATTCCCGCCGCTGCTTGACGCATCGCGCGCGCAGCTGCTCGCCGTCTGGGACGCCTTCCA
>LN891114.1:258108-270346 GCA_900010015.1 Tuber aestivum | reverse complement strand
GTACTCCTTCTTTGTTGTTTTACGCGCCGACTAGGAGCATATGTTTGCTGTCGGCTCAATACTTCGAAAGCCGCGCTTAGGCCCTACCCCAGAAACTGGGAGAAGAGGCCGGCGATATGCAAAGGCCCCTACCAAGAAGGAGTCAATCAGTTCTATTTGTCTACAGGGACCATTCGGTCGGGTTGGGGATTGTATTCTTAGTAACTCTGGTCAACCAAGAAACACAGGGTGGATGTCTACGAGTGAGGGTACAGTGCTGCAGGAATCTGCTCCACATTCATGAGGCGCTAGAGATTATTTAAGGAGAAAAGAGTCAATGCCAGTACCGGCACTGTACCCACGCAAGTAAATCCACAAGCACGAGAACTCGGCGTGGCCCGAATCCTGACCGGGGCTGAGCCAATCACGTGTTCGAACTTACCGAGAGCTGAATACTCGAGTACAAAAAATATGGTGCGGAATACCGGTCCTCTGGTTTCCTAGGCTCTCTACTAGTACCGTACAAATAGTACTGTAATTTCGGTTCCTCGCACCTCACAACCCTAACCCACGCTTCAGTCTTCCTATTCCCAATTCCCCGCTTCCTTCACCTGAGTTAGCCCTTCCCGGACCGCATCATAACACAGCCTCGGCCTTTACTACCGGTAGACTCAAGCACCACTACCACTAGTTAGGGTTCCGCTCCATAATAGAATAAACCTCGGGAAAATCATTCATTTCCATCCCTGAGTTTAGCCTCACGCCCAAGCGTACCCTGCGCTTTCGACCTATTCCTAGGTTTGCGAAAGGATAGTTTTCGACTACCCCGGCAAGTGGCGAGGAGGCGACCAGTTTCACTTCAGACAAGCGAGCTACAGCTCATCAGCACAGTATCCAACCTCCGAATATGGCTTCCCAGGGAGCCGAACACGACAACAAGGTGATGGATGGGTGGGTATCCCTATCCTTCTCCACCGCGATTCTAACACCCTTACCAGAAGTGGCCAGGTACAATCCAGTGTCGACCGGAGCTTCAACGGGAATACGGGTAACCATAATGTCTTCGGCAACGGTAACACTTTCTGGAGCATTCAGATGCCCCGCGATATAACCGATTTGGGCAGGAAAAATGAAGGGTTGGGAGTGAGGGCTAGGGACGGAGGTATTGCCATTTCTCCTCTAATTTCCACCCAGAAGCTAACGCGTCATCAGAGCCACGAGAATCATCGAGGCCATATTGGATGGTTCCCTATTGCAGGAACCGCACATTTACTGGCCGTGAGAGTGCCATCGAGTCCATAAGAGAGGTTTGCAAAAGTGGGGCACATAACCGAGTCGCACTTCATGGGTTGGGGGGATGTGGGTACGTATCTGGTGTTCCATTGCACTTGTATGAGCTCTACTAATGCCACTTAGAAAAACTCAGATTGCTCTAGAATACGTTTACCGGCGTTTTAGTGAAGGCCCTTGTGATGTCTTCTGGGTGCAGGGAAGTGGGATATTGAAATTTCGGGAGGGCTTTAAGGCTATCGCACAGCGTGTCCCAAATCCTCAAGCGGGCGCTGAGAAAGAAGAAGAGGAGTTGCTCCGGTATACAAAGACGTGGCTCGAAGGTCCTGATAGCGGCGATTGGATCCTAGTTATCGACAATGCCGACAACGAGGCCGATTTTATTGGAAACACCAGTCCCATTTCCAAGTTTGTGCCACAAGGGCGTGAAGGGACTGTGATATTTACCACTAGATCTAGGCAGGTGGCAATTCGACAGGGCTGTAAAATTATCAAAGTTGGCAAGATGGAGCCGGAAGAGGCTCTGGAGCTTTTTTCAAAACGATTTGAGGGCTGGCAAAGTTTGGAAGATGAAGAAAGAGGGGCTGTTGCGAGAATCTTAGACTCGATGGATCACCTACCACTAGCTGTGGTAGGTTCCGCAGCTTTCATGGCCGAGAATGATACACCACCCTCCGTGTACTGGGCTATTTTCCAGGAGAATGATAAACGAACGAAAGAGCTGCTTTCTGAGCAATTTTGCGATATCCAACGAGAGGTCGACATGACCGAAAGTATTCTGGGTACCTACTTCATCACTTTTGACAGGATCACCGAACAGACGCCCCTAATGACAAAACTTCTCGCGTTCATTGCATCCCTCGATCGTCAAAACATACCCGAAGAGCTACTAACTCATTCTGGGCTGGAGGGCATGGATGATTCGCTTAAATTCTGCCAGGCGATTGGGAAACTGTTGAGGTTCTCATTGGTTACGGAGGCCAAACTTGAAGGCACAAGACTTTACGAGCTTCATCGTTTGGTCCAACTCTCTATTGAGGCGTATTTACCACTTGAACAGGCCAATCAGGGGAGGGCTGCCGGGCTACATGCTATGTCGAGGCTGTTCCCTAAGTATGAGTACAAACGGCGCAATATCTGTGCTGCTTACATGTCCCATGCGCTCGTATTAACCAAAGGTTCAACGGACACAATCGCCGAAAACCTTATCTATCGTATGGGAGAGCATTATAGTGAAATGGGCTCCTACAATAATGCCGAGATCCAAGCCCGCCAATGCCTTGCGCTTCGAAAGGCCGACAAAGAACGAGACTGGAACGGTAACAACCACTCTCGAATTGCGCTCTTAGGGGAGGTGCACTGGCGCCAAGGGAGGCTAAGGGAGGCAGAAGTGCTATTTCTTAGGGTGCTACAGGAAGTGGAGAATACTTCCGGATTAGACCACTCCACTGCTTTGGTGACTACCCACAACTTGGCTTTGGTGCTGAAGCAGCAAGGAAGGCATAAAGAATCGGAGGTAATGAATCGCCGCGCTTGGGAAGGGTTTGAGAAAGGTTTTGGATCGGACCACCTTTATACTTTGTCAGCTGTCAAAAACATGGCTTCGGTGTTGCGGGAGCAAGGGAGGTATGGAGAATCTGAGGTGATGAGCCGCCGCGCGTTGGAGGGGTACGAGGAAGGTTTTGGATCGGACCACTTTTATACTTTGTCAGCTGTCAACAACCTGGCTTCGGTGTTGTGGGAGCAAGGGAGGTATGGAGAATCTGAGGTGATGAGTCGCCGTGTATTGGAGGGGTACGAGAAATGTTTTGGATTGGATCACCCGCACACTTTGAAGGCCGTCAATAACCTGGCTCTGGTGCTGCGGGAGCAAGGGAGGTACGAAGAATCCGAGGTGATGAGCTGCCGTGCATTGGAAGGGTTCGAAAAATGTTTTGGATCGGACCACCCGGACACTTCGAAGGCCGTCAATAACCTGGCTCTGGTTCTGTGGGATCAAGGGAGGCACGAAATATTTGAGGTGATGAATCGCCGCGCATTGGAGGGGCCGAGAAGGCTCTAGGATTAGACCGCCCTAAGACTATAGAAACTCTCAACAACCTGTCTGTGCTGTTGCTAAAGGAAGGAAAGTCCATCGAGTCGGAGATACTGTCCCGGCCTGCGCTAGAAGGCAGAAGGAAAGCCTGAGGTACAATCTATCCTCGTTTACTGTCCACTACCGGCAACCTAGATCTAGCGCATGAAGCTCAGGGAAAGTACGCCGAGACGCAAAAACCATTTCAAGGCGCCTTGACAACTCGCGAAAACGTACCCGGTCCACACCACCCAAATGTCTGTAAAACCCTGGAGCATCTGTTTTGCCTGCATGAGAAACTAGGGCAGTATTCTCATGCTACGGAGCCTTACGAGCGCGCCTACAAGGGATCCTCTCAAAGCTTCGGTGAAAACCGCCCCACTACCTTGGAATGTATCAGGAAGTTGAAGTTATTGCAAGGGCGATAGCCCTTTTCCGCGAGGCCCGGTGGTGTGGAAGCGGAGCAGAGTGCTAATGTCGGAGATCACCAGCAACCACCTGGCGACCACGTGTTTCGTCGCTGAAGAGACTTTAGCAGTATCCTGGGCACTTCCGGGAATGGCGGGGTTCGTGATGGAGATTCGGAGATAGACGGTAGTCGGATGAACCTTCATAGGAACTAGATAAAGTAAGGCTTCTAGGAGTATTGGCAACAGGTGGAATTTCTTACCAGTAGTAGACTTTTGAGGACTTTGGGAATTTTCGGTGAAATCCGAGAATGTTTGGGAGAGTTTACTAACTGTTCTATTGTTCATTAAAGGAGAGATTTTGTCTTGTATCATAGGTACCGTGGTTTCCTGGGCTTGTTATGCAAGTGTGTGGGGGGTAGGAGTGTAATCGGGGCTGGGGGGCTCAGGTAGTTGTGGAACCAAATGTATAGATGTAGAAATGGTTAGATTTGGCCCAAGCCTCGTTCCTTTCCTCAATGACTTCAGTGCTCCCCACAAGACTCCCGTGAGTTTCCACACTCGCCTTTGTCTCTCTAAAGGCTGCCTGATTCGGCATGTCAAGTCCGTGGTGAGTGCACAGTTCCTTCTTCCGCCATATCAGGCCCCCAGACAACACGGCAAACAACCCCAACGCACATCCGCACCTCTTATATAATCACCTATTGTTATTTTACCGACCCCACCAGCTCGTATCTTGCTCTCGCTAGCTTTGCCATTTCCTCCGGACGGTCATCGGCCATGGAGTCAGGGGAACCGCGAGTGAGCGCGAGTGATTCATAACCGTTATAAAGGACGTATTACCGGTCTTTCTTCCTGCACTGGCTTGTCAACTGCTAAGTGGGTATTGCCTCTCACCGCTGGTCGTGCGTTTTTTTTCTTTTTTAGTTTTGAATCATGCTTCTGAAAATTGGATCCCGGGATGTCTCCTCGTCATGAACAATGAGCGTTCTCGTGCCTCGACATCCCGCATCACCGCCCACAGCCCGCTGGCTAAAACAGACATCGCCACACAGAGACACTTTGTAAAGCTCTTTATCAGGTTTGCCAGCGGGTCTTGTGCTTCGTGGTAAAGTCCGGATACCGATTTAGTTGAGCTCGGATGTCTCCGTCAGGGCGCTGATACTTTGAGTATTGAGGCTTGGCAGGTTTTCTAACCTGGCAGTCCTACGCGCTCGTATTTGTAGCATCAGGGAGGTTGAGTTTCATACAATACGTACTCGAGATACTGAAAGTGGGCTCTCAGGACTTTTGGGTCGGTGGGATATTCATGGCCAATCACTCGCTATTGACGCAACACAGGATGTTGGAAATTATGGTTGATCGAACCGTAACGTCAATGATTGCTACGAGGGTTTTACGGAACCGGGGGAGGATAGTGAGAAAAGCGGGAAAATAGAATTGAGCCTATCGGCTAAGAGTACTAGCCGGTCCATTTGCTAGCTAAGTTGACAGTCCACAACCCTAACCCACCGATCTCTCACTATACGGTACAAAACTTGATTCTGAGTCTGCACAATGAAGAAAGTGAAAACTACTACAAACCAATCGCTTGTTAAGAGTAGATTTGGGACATGAAGGAGCAGTTGAGAGGGTGAGAAATTTTTTTAATTTTTTTTTAAGAGGGCACGTTTTTTTTTCTTTACTTGTGGTATGGGAGGGTTAGGGTATAGACTGTCCGTATAGCAAATGAACCAGCGAGTAGAGAGCAAGAAGAGAGAACTAAAAAGGGAAGATGTGAATTGATGACGAGCCAAGAAAGTATGAGGTTTGATTTTCGTGAGAATTGCTCAGAGAGAAAGAAAAGAGACAAAAGAAAAGAAAGCAAACATGAGACGCAGACCTGTGGGCTAGGTATGATATCTAGGGGTAGGTAAACACTCGCGTATATCTGTGAATGTTCTCAACGCGTATACGTAACCGTTCTCATACATTCAACACTGGACCACAGCAAATATATTCGTCCTAGCTGTGCGGAGGAATACAATTAGATACAGCACCTTATTGGAAATATCGAACGGATGATTCTTAGGCCTGTGACTCTTCTCCGTAGGTAATGGCCCCAGGACGGTGGCACCTACAAATTTTGGGAAAGTTGAGCCCTGGAGAAAGCCAGAAATCTAGCACCACTCGGCTCTACCCCATGTTCAAATCCATCTTATTGATAATCTCCTCTGTAATCCCAATAACGTATTCAATATTTATACCTTTGCCTTTTGCAACTGGGGAAGGAATCTGACGAGAGGCTGCCACTGACCTGGGTATCATAGCTTACAAGTGATTTTGTGGCCTGACCAATTTGGCAGCCGGGCATATTAATTACAAGCCCTGGACACTGGTAGAGTGGACGGGTGATCAGCTGTGAGCCATAGCATTAGCAGGAGACGGGGCAGTTCCAGCGGCACCCTGAGGTCAGGCAGAGCACTCTAGAAGTAAAGGGAGAAAATCTACTGGGGTAAGAAAATATAGGGATAATCGAAAAAAACTTTAAAGACCCATTCCGGAGCCTAAAACGAAAGAGGAAGCACTACACGTGATCTAACCACCCATCAACTATCCATGGGAGGCCTAGAAATAGCAGGGAGGATGTAGCTGACCTAAAAAATAGCTAAGGAAAACTTCAGAAGACAAGGGAGGATAAAGCTGGGCACGGCGACCTTGTACAGTACAGACAATCCTGGAACTGCACTCTATTTAGAGTCACCTGGTATCGAATCTCAATACCATCAGGGTGGGCAAGGTTCATCTAGAATCCCCCCATGAGGGACGGACATGTTTGGCTCTAGTAAATCGTAACTTGCTAGTATCACCTTTGTCTATAGGCTTCAATGCCCTAGTGGTGCCTGTTCCTAACGCATGTAATTTTTATAGACACCCGCTCCTGCCAAACATATTTCCTCTGTCTCTAGGTAAGTGACTCAATGCTTGTGCTGGGGCACCTATCTCGCATGCCTCAAGCAAAGTTCCAAGTCACATAGGAGATACACTTTAGCAAATAAAGACCCCGGAGGGGTGGTCCAAAGGAATCAATTGCTGCCGAGTGGCATTGGCATTATTCCTAGCGTTTTCTATTCTACAGTTTTGCCCTCCCCCATACCCAAACCCCCACCAGCGGCTAAAACCAAAAGCCTTGGCATTCCCGCAAGTTTTGCATATAAACCCACCACTCTCACCTCCTTCTCCGCTTTTTTCCTCAGCTCTCTTTGCCTTTTGGTGAGTTCCCTACAGCTTCCCCCACTGTCCCACTCGAGCAATGCTAACTATTAAACAGGCTTAGATCAAGTGTAGTATCTGTTCTTTTCAGTTTAATCTCTGAAACGGCTTTCCGGAGCCTGTTCTTTGGTTACTCCTATTTTTGTTTACCTCGGGGTCTTGCCTCTGGCATGCTATGCTTGATCCCCACTGTGTCGCTGGTATTGCACTGTCTCCGGCTGATGCGAAAAGCTGTCTTCATCATTGTATTCATTTCTGGCCTTTGTGTGAGGGATTGAGACAATGATGCGTTATCCTCCTGCTCTACTGCTGGAGCAGTGATTATATGCATTGGGTCCTTTGAAATCTGCCTACAATGGCATCGTAGCTCTAATGGATTTCACGGTGGAATTTACCCACATGTATGGTAGTTGTGACATCGCTAAACGAATTATCACGGGTATCCTTGTGTTTGCGCATGGAAGTAGCATTGATGAGTTCCATGGAACTGGAGAACCCTGGCCTGCGCTAGGGCCAGATTAGCCACGACACAGCCTCATTCTTCTAACGATAATCCACATAATTTCCATTACCATCCCGGCTCCGCCGATGATCTAATTTACCTACAGAAGGGTATTTGGCGTGCTCATAAGCTATATGATGACTCAGCGATACCGGGGTGGAACGTGTGGGGCACGGCCGACCTCGATTTTGTTAAATCCTAGAATTTATTTGCTTATTTAGGTGCAAACCTCCGCTTTAAAGGCGCAGTCCAGCTAAAACATGGATCCTTCCACCAGGGCACCTCTGTAATAACCGCCCCACACCCCCATTTTGGCCCTCAGGCATGCCGGTCAAAAACCTCCTCCGCTGGCCTAGGGAAAAACAAGCCGCCCCAAGTCCCTCTGGTATGGGACCAACCGCACATCCTGCACTAAGAAAACCACAGCCCTGTCCCATAACCGCAGAGCCATAACTCCCAAAGCACCAGCAGGAAGCAACAAGAAAACCCACACCGTATTCTCTTGAGAAAGGAAATACAAAGGAAACCCAAACAAAAGAAACCTCCTTGATGTGACATCATCCCACAGTTTTCTCCTGGCCCTGCCATTGAAAAGCAGGAAGGTTAACATGGGAGAACCTTTTGGTGTAATCGTAGCATCGGGGAGCGTTTGGCCAGGGCGTGCCAGCCCCCCCTTTGAGTGCATCCGAGTCAACCGACCCAATTGAGACCTGAGACAGTGCAATACCGACCCCGCAGCCATAGTGTCGACCCATAGTTTGCGTCCCTACTTGGGGGGAAAGGACCAAGCAGGTGGGAAGTTCGAAACCTCACAGGGTGTAGAGGCAAGATGCCAACCCAGGAGGGAGGAAAGAGAAGTTTAGAGTCCAGTCTGGCCAGAAGACAAAGCCCCAGCACAAAAGGACGTGTTTTGCGTTACCCAAACGATGAAAGTTGAGTACCCAAGCCATATGAAGCCCCAAGAAAGTTAGTTGAGGGAAAGATCGTGAGGGGTGTTTGGTGTTCTGGCCCCTAACCACCTTCCCGATTAGGAAGGCGAAAAGCGGGGTCAGGAAAGTAGTGGAAAGGAAGCTTGCACGGCCGACCTCGAGATGACGGTATACTTATACCTTGCTCTTAGAATGCGATCTCTCGTTAGCGGGATTAGGGGGTAACGGGCTATTGGGACTAATCCATTATAGAGCGTTGGTTTTTGCTTGCGGCAGGCTGCATGTGGCAGTGCCTGAGCCGACAGATTTTCCAAGGTGTCGGAAGTATCTGGGTGTGGTAGATGCGCACACTCAATGCTAGCATAAAATCGGTAGATACCGGTGTGATATTTAGCAACAAGCTCAATAACGGGGTGATCGGCCTCGGTAGGTCGATGGGAACACTGAAATTTACCAATTATCATCTATAAAGCGTTCACGGATATACCCCTGCATGCGCATATGGCCAGTAAACTTCGTTCCCGTCCCTTCAAACCCCGGCTCACAGAATAACCGGGGTATCCGGGTACTACTATCCATAGCATTGAACGGATGCCGGTTCTTCGTACCGGAACGGGCCCAAAATTGGGCATTGTGCAGGGTAGGCTGGGGGAACCGAACAACTTGAAGATACTCGTAGAGACCCAGATGTGTATCAGGTATTGGTGGATTCTAGATGAGCATGGGAACTGGAGCAGAAGCTTTAACTCAGTTTAAAACCCGAGATTCTTAAGGAACACAACCCCCGAATTCGCGGATTGGACTGGATTTGAAGCGGTGCTGAGCAGCTATTTGGATGATGGAAGTTGCTTTTGTTGGGGTATCGCACTTGTGAGCCACGCGTGGGTTCCCGGTATGATGAGGGTTCGCTTAGGTACGATAAGATGGTGGACGTTTTAAAGAGTTTTCGTTGGTCTCTGTTCACTGTTTTATGCACTGAACTTTGAGCCTTTGTTAGCTGTCCTATAAATATTCTGAATGCCGTGCCCGCGTCTCACTGTGGAGGCAAGTCGGTTTTCAGTTGGGAGGAGGCGCGGATGGCATGCAAAGGACTCCCCGGGGCGAGTTCAATCAGCTCTATCTCTCTGCAGTGGCTGCCGTATTCGGTTGGGTTGGTGTTTGTATTCCCAGTAGCCTCGGCCGACTGAGCAACGCAAGGTGGGAGTCTAGGTGCGAGTACTGTACTCGAGTACGTTAGGGTATGGTACCGTGCCCGGGAATCCTCTTCGCGTCGCGCGGCTCCGGAGAATGATTCGTGCACTCAGCTAAAAAAGGCAAGTGGCGGTCCAGATCCTCGATCGAGGCTGAACAAATCACCTGTCCGGGCTTAGCATGGGCTGAATGCGATTACAGTATTGTGTGTGGGACACTGTCTCCTTCACTCTAAGCACATTTCCTCCCCTAACCCCAATCCCCACTTTAGTTTTCCGGTCCCCAAGTCCTAGCCCCGTTCCCTTACCGTAGTCCACATTCTACCACAACTTTGGCCTTTACTGAACTCTAGCACCGCTACCGGTAGTTACGGTAGCATCCTGCCCCACAACAGTATAATAACCGGGGAACCATTCATTTCCATCCCAAGTTTAGCCGCACGGCAAGCGCTTTCAGCCCATTCCTAGGTTTGCGAAAGGATAGCCACCGACTGTCCCGATAAGCGACAAGGGGGCGACCATTACCACTTCGGGCGGGCGAGCTACAGCTTGTCAGCACAGTATCCAACCTTCACATATGGCTTCCCAGCAAGCGGAAAGTAGTAACAGGGTGATGGATGAGTGGGCATCCCTATCCTTCTACAGCGCAACACACTTCTAATACTATTAGCACAAGTAGCCAAGTACGATCCGATATCGATGGGAACTATAGTGGGAATACGGGTAATCACAATGTCACTGGCAACGGCAACATTATCTATAGTATGCATATGCTCCGCGATATGGCCGACCCGGTGGGGGGAAATGAGGGGCAGGTAGTGAGGGCTAGGGACGGAGGTATTAGCATTTCTCCGCTGATATCCTCCCAGAAGCTAACACGCCATCAGAATCCAGAGAAGCGCAGAGGCCTTATTGGATGGTTCCCTATTGCAGGAATAGAGCATTCACTGGTCGTGAGAGTGTTATCGCTTCGATAAAAGAAGCTTGCGAAAGTGGGGCTCATAACCGAGTCGCGCTCCATGGGTTGGGGGGCTGTGGGTATGTATCTGGTGTCCCGATGTACTTGTATGAGGCTTACTAATGTCACTTAGAAAAACCCAGATTGCTCTAGAATACGTTTGCCGGCGTTCCCGGGAAGCTCGTTGTGATGTTTTCTGGGTGCAAGGAAGTGGGATATTGAAATTTACGGAGGGTTTTAAGGCTATTGCACGGCATGTCCGAATTCCTCTGGCGGGTGCTGAGAAGGACGAAGAGGAATTGCTCCGGAATACAAGGACATGGCTCGAAGGCCCTGACAGTGGTGACTGGATCCTAGTCATCGACAATGCCGACAATGAGACCGACTTTATTGGAAACACTAGCCCCATTGCCAAGCTTGTGCCACAAGGGCGTGAAGGGACTGTGATATTCACCACCAGATCTCGGCAGGTTGCGATTCGACAGGGCTGTAAAACTATCGATGTCGGCAAGATGGAGCCGGCCGAGGCCTTGGAACTGTTTTCAAAACGATTCGATAGCTGGCACAGTTTGGAAGATGAAGAAAAAAGGGCTGTCTCAACGATCTTAGGCTCGATGGGTCACCTACCGCTGGCTGTCGTGGGTGCGGCAGCCTTCATGGCCGAGAACGGGACATCACCCTCCATTTACTGGACTATTTTCCAGGATAATGATAAACGAACGAGAGAGCTACTTTCGGAGCAATTTTGCGACATCCAACGAGAGGCCAACATGACCGAAAGTATTCTTGGCACCTACTTTATCACTTTTGACAGAATCACCGAACAGATGCCCCTAATGGCAAAACTTCTCGCGCTAATTTCATCTCTCGATCGTCAAAACATACCTGAGGACCTACTGACTCATTCTGGACTGGAAGGCATGGATGATGCACTTAAATTTCGTCAGGCGATTGGGAAACTATTGAGATTCTCATTGGTTACGGAGGTCAAACTTGAAGGCGCAACATTTTATGAGCTTCATCGTATGGTCCAACTCTCCATTCAGGCGTATTTATCGGTAGAACAGGCAAATCAGGGAAGGGCTGCCGGACTGCGGGCTGTCTCAAGGCTGTTCCCCGAGTATGAGTACAAACGGCGGAATATTTGCGCCGCTTACATGTCTCATGCACTAGTATTAACTAGGGATTCAACGGATACAATTGCCGAGGACCTTATCTACCGAATGGGAGAGCATTATATAGAAATGGGTTCCTATAACAATGCCGAGATTCAAGCCCGCCTATGCATTGCACTTCGAGAGGCAGATAAAGGGCGGGGCTGGAAGTGTGGGAACTACTCTCGGACCATGCTCTTAGGAAATGTGCACACATACCAAGGAAGGGCCAAGGAGGCGGAGGCGATATTTCTTAAGGTACTAAAGGACGAGGAGAACACTTCCGGATTAGACCACCCTAATACTTTGATGGCTGTCCACAACCTGGCTAGGGTGCTAGAGCAGCAAGGGAGGTATCAAGAATCAGACGTGATGAACCGGCGCGCATTGGGGGGGTTTGAGAAAATATTTGGATCGGACCATCCTAACACTTTGATGGCTATCAACAACCTAGCTCAGTCGCTGCGGAGGCAAGGGAGGTACCGGAAATCTGAGAGGATGAA
>LN891114.1:206580-217963 GCA_900010015.1 Tuber aestivum | reverse complement strand
AGCTCTCGTGCTGTGGGGGCGAGGGAGGTACGATGAATCTGAGGTGATGAATCGCCGCGCATTGGAGGGGTTCGAGAAATGTTGTGGATCGGACCACCCTAATACTTTGGCGGCTGTCAGCAACCTGGCTGTGATTCTGCGGGAGCAAAGGAGGTATGGGGAGTCTGAGGCCCTGGGTCGCCGCGCATTAGAGGGGTACGAAAAATGTTTTGGATCGGATCACCCTAACACTTTGAGGGCTGTCAATAACCTGGCTCTAGTTCTACGGGCGCAAGGGAGGTATGATGAATCGCTGGTGATGAATCGCCGTACACCGGAGGGATGCGAGAGGGCATTAGGACCAGACCACCCTTGGGCTCTAGAGGCTCTCAACAACCTTTCTGCACTAGCGACAAAGCAGGGAAAGTGCACTGAGCCGGAGACACTATTTCGGCGTGCGCTAGAAGGAAATCACACGCAATCGTCCGGCGACGGCGCCTTTTCCTGGCTTTGGCGGTATCCCGGAAACCTGTGGAAATGGTGGAGTTCGTGATAAGGATTTAGAGATAGGCGGCAGTAGCCAGGCGGGCCCTCATATGTGCGGCTTCTAAGGGAAATCTCAACAGGTGGGATTGCTTGGTAAATCTGGGGATGCTTGGGAATGTTTGGTAACTGTTTGGAATTCTATCGCTCATTAAAGGAGAAATTGTATTCATAAGTGGGGCGGTTTTCCGGCCTTATTGTCATGCAGATGTGCGGGGGATAAGTTAGAGGTGCAATATTGGCTGGGGTTGGCCGACTGTGGAACCAAATGTGTCTCCGTGTGGAAATTCTTATACTTGGCCTGATCTACAGTACCTTAACTCCAGGGGTTGGACCGTTATTTTATGGCCTGAATTTCCTTTCCTCAGTTACTTCTCCGCTTCACACAGCACTCTACTCCATTCCGGCGCTTGCCCAGGTCTCTCGACTAGCTTCCTAATCCGGCGCACGAAGTTCATGATGGGTGCACAACTCCTATTGCCGCCACATCACACCCCTAGACTATGGGGCAAATTATTCTGATGCACTTCCGCACCTCTCGTCTGATCCTCCATCATTCTGGGTCGCCCTCACCAGCTCGCATCTTGCTCTCACTAGCTTTGCCATTTCCCCCGGACCACCGTCGGTCATCCAGTCAGGAGAGCCACTAGTGAGAGCAAGTGATTGGAAGATGGTCGATGGCGGGGTTACTTATACATTCTAGTATATACGGCTGGTGATTGTAGGAGACCTCACGGATGTTGTTTGCTTTCTTGCTTATTCCGTTTAACTCTATTCCTTTCTTTTATCTCACTCTCCTCTCTTCAACAATAATGAAAACACTTCATCATTGATTCTCAATAAACAACTTAAATCGAACAGGACATGCTACCCGTATTTCTTCCCATACCAGCTCACCAACGACTAAGTGGGTATTCACGCTCACCGCTGGTAGTGCACCTTTTCTTTAGTTTTGAATATCACTTCTAAAATTCGGATACGGGGATGCCGCTTTGTTGTGAACCATTGGCGCTCTTCCTCTTGGCCATGAACCCTCTCGAGTTTCGGGGAAATACCTTCCTATCTGATATATTCGCCAGCATATTTTCTATGCACATCTCTTTTGGGTTGGCATGTGCGGAGGTAACTTGCGTGAGCGTTGTGTTTTCGCGGGAATATGGCCGAGTATGTCGTAGTAAATGTGGGGACAGGACATTATGGCATCGCAAGAGAATGTATAGCCCCGCTATCAGAAAGAGCAGGGCGAGATGTCAGAGAATGGCGAAGGGGGGATGAGGGGAGGGGAGCGATAGTGGGGTCAGGGGATTACGGCAGGCACATAAAAGAAGCCAATCTCCCGTACATACCACCCATCCAACTGTCACTTCCCCATATTCGCGGAGGAAAATCAAACCCCCGTCCCTCACCTTGCGTGGCGTGCTGCAATAACCAGATATCAGGCATCAAAGCCCGCGGTCCGCTGGCTAAAACAGACATCGCCATCCGGAATCATATCCTAAAGCTATTTTGTGGGCCTCATAGCGGTTCCCGTTCTCCGTGACAAAGCACAGGCATCTATTCGGTTGGGCTGAGTTGTGTTCTCCAGGAGCTCTCGCGGCATCCAAGCAAGCCCATGAACCCGGGATTAAGGGGGGGTGGTAAAGGGTCAGTAGTGGTCGACAGTGAATCTCGGCTCCCTTAATAAGATGCATTGGAACAAACCACATCTTGATTTTGCGGAATAATGGCTTAATGGCTGTGCGGGTACAATACAATAAAATCACTTACTAATAGTTCGCTGAAACTAAACCCCCGGGGACCACTTTTACTATAATCATACGTTGGTTATTGGGGCTTGGCGAGATTCCTAACATAACCTGGCAGTCCCCCAGGCTAGCACTCACAGGGAGAGTGCTTTAATTTCTGTGCTATGTGTCAGCTATTGAAGGTGGGCGCGCTCTAGATTTCCAGAGAAGGAATATTCATGGGCAATCACTCGCAATTGGAGCTGCACTAGATAATAGCGGGTATATTCACCGACCAAAACTGCACCGAACGACCTTACCCGGCGCAGCACCCTGTGGGAAATACCGAGTGAATAATACCCCTACGATCCTTGCTTGCAGGAAATGACTCCAGGACTATAGCTGCTACCAAACTCCGACAGAGTCCGGCTTCATTGCACTGCCCACGTATACCCCATCCCTGAATCTGCCGTATCAATTGTTGCTCTTCTCTGCGGTCTCGGCAATGTATTCAACCTTTTAATACATCTTTGTCCTTTGTAACTTGAGAGAAGGATCTTGGAAACAGGCCGCTGTAGGGAAGTCACGAAGTGGGTATCATCTCTTACAGGAATTCTTAGGTTTGGCGGATTTGGTACCCGAGTATACCAATTCGTTCGCAGGGCGGTCGGGTGGGACACCGATCTATAGCATCAACTGGAGCCGGGGCGATACCAGCTCGCAACGGAGGCCAAGGGGAGCGTGCTAGGCGCCAAGGTACGAGACCCACTTTTCACAGATAATGCAGCAAGGTACGGCTTCAACGAAGCCTTTTTGATTTATATAGAAGAGAGTGGCGAGAGTGAGAGAAAAAACTGGCAAAGTAGGAAGGAAGAAAAGAAAGAAATACAGGATTTATACTTACTTCTGACCCGAGCTCCCGAACCTCTGTGGAGAAACTTCTATCCTCTTCCCCTAATACTAGCGTGAAGAGAAAAAAGTTCTCCCATTCCATATCACTAGTTGTAACACTGGTCGCTGCAGAAGCAACATCTCCTGTCAGGAGCCTGCTTCAGCAAGGAGACAGGACAGAACGTTCGGGGCACTTCGGGGAGCGTGCTGCGCAGCAACTCCTGATTTCCAACATCACTAGAGTAAAAATAATAATACGAGGATAGTCAAAATGAAGACTCCTAAGAGCCGTTTCTGAGCCTAGAAAAAAAAGAGCAATTACCAGACTTGATCTGCCTATTCGATAATTACCACTGCCCATCTAGAAACAATGATGGAGGTAACGGCTGACTTACCAAAATGCCTGGTAGGGGTGAGGAAGGCACGGGGGTAAAGCTACCAGCAGTGAACCTGTAAATATGGTTTTGGTATACCACTAAGCACAGGTCCGGTTTTATCCTCCAGAACCAGGATTATAGAACAGACACCCCCGCTAAACCATACAGGTTTACCACCCGATAAATTCCTCAAGCTTTCATTGGGGTAGAATTCATGAGGAAAAATCACTCGCAATGTCATTGTCCTTTTATTATAGTCCTTTGAATTTTTTTTTGCACCACAGCGTGTTCACATATTGGTGAGTTACTGTTCGACCCCTTCTGGGCATAGTCTTCTTTTATAGGATTTTGCTGAAGGAGGCTTTTCCTGTTTCACCGACTATAATAAATTTACCTCTCAGGTTTGAATCAAGCCTATAGATAGAGTGTAGAAGCACAGTACTTCAAGGGTAACGGCCTTTTGGAGAATAGGGAGACCACAAGAGAGGTATCGGTGACCTGGTTCTTCGACGAATCTTCACACAACAGTCCTGTGTTCAACGGTACTCCAAAGGAAGAGAATAGAGAATTGATATCAAAGAAAAGAGCTGCATCCCAGTGTCCTCCTATCCTCAACCGAGGTTGCTTTCTTTCCCCCTTCCTATCCAACCAGGGGAACCCCTTATGTAGAGAGGAATTGACGCAGGAGCCCCATAGAATTCCAGAAAACAAACCATAGAACATGATTACGAATATCCACGTGCTCATCTCTGATCCCATCTATGTGTTCAACATCACATTGCCTTCCTCAAAACCTTTGGCCATGGGGGGCAGATCGAACTCGCAGCAGTTACACTAGATTCACAGTTAGAAGGTCCCCACAGCAACGATGCCCGGCATCGATTTCCAATGCCTGCAGAGTTAGTGAGCAGGGTCCACCAAGAACCCTTCATGAGGTACGGACCTGTTTGGCTCTAGTAAATTGCAATTCCCCAGTATGATATCGCCTTTGATTATAGGCTTCAATGTCCCACCTCATATGTCACTGGAAGGGTACGAGCTCACGTTGGAGAAATGGCCCAGGAAATTAAAAGCCAGAGATGCCACCCGAGGAATAAATCGCTATCATACTATCACAATAGCCAGTTACCCTGCCATTTCGCTGCCCTCATAGTCGGCAGAAACAAGTGTGACACATCTTTTTTTTTATAATAGAGTGATAGATTGTGACTTGACCCTACAATAGATGAAAGTGAACCACGAACCATGTATAAGATTATGTTATTTCAACCAAAGTATATAAAAACAGAATTTTTCTGAACAGAGTCTGGTAAAGTACATGGGGGGTCAGGGTCAGATTTACCAGCCAGGCTCTAATCATTATAAGAGTCCTCCAACTCGCCCAGTTCTATATTCCTGCCATACACAACTGTTATTCCATATATTATGAATATTGAAATCTGCAATTTTGTCTGTATTTTGTACTCATTTGAAATATGATAACTTGTATATTATTTTTCCATCGTGCTGTATCCATAATTAGTGGTTCACTTTCTTCTAATGTAGGGTCAAGTCACAAGCTATCACTCTATTAAAAAAAAAGTATGTCACACTTGCTTCTGCCGACTACCGTATGAGCAAAGCGAAATAGGAGGGTAACAGGCTATTACTGGAGCGCATTTTTTTCTATCATAGCATTTTCTATTCCGCCGTACCCTCCCTCTGCCAAACCCTAACCCCTCACCATCGGCGAAAACCAAACCTCTTGGCATTCCCACAAGCCGTCAATATAAACCCCACCACTCCCACCTCCTTCTCCTCTTTCTTCCTCAGCTCTCTTTGCCTTTTGATGAGTTCTCCACAACTTCTCCCGCTATCCCATCTGAGTAATGCTAACTATTAAACAGGCTTAGATCAAGTGTAGTATCTGTTCTTTTCAGTTTAATCTCTGAAACGGCTTTCCGGAGCCTGTTCTTTGGTTACTCCCATTTTTGTTCCGGGGGGTCTTGCCCCTGGCATGCTATGCTTGATCTCCACTGTGTCGCTGGTATTGCACTGTCTCCGGCTGATGCGAAGAGCTGTTTTTATCATTGTATTGGTTTCTGGTCTTTGGGCGAGGGGTTGAAACAATGATGCTGATCCAACTCTAATGCTAGAGTAGGAATTTGTGTGGTCCGGGTCATATCAAATCGGCCTGTAATGGCGTCGTATTATTGCTCTAATGAATTTTATGGTGGAAGTTACCCACATGTATGCTAGTGGTAACAATGCTAAACGAATTACCATGGGCGTCCCTGAATTTGAGCATGGAATTTGCATTGATCAAAGCTACATGATGACTCAGCGATGCCAGAATGGAAGACAAGGTCCACCCCAGGTTGACCCGGGGCAGTGTTCGGCAACAAGCTCGATAACAGAGTGCCAAGCTTGGCGGGCTAGTTAGAACATCAAAATTTACCAATGGTCGTCTATAAAACGTTTACAGATATACCCCTGCATGTGAATATGGCCTATGAACGCCATTTCTGTCCCTTTTAAAATCCCGCTCGCAGATTAACCAAGGCCGAATGCTACTGTTCATGGCATTGAACTGATGCTAGTTCTTTGCTCGAAGGGGTCTAAGATTGTATGTACATTGTGAGGGGCGGCTGAGGGAGCCAAAAAAAAACCGAAATGAAAAGGCCCTGATAGAGCATCAGATGTCGGTGGGTCTTGGGTGAGTACAGGGATTGGAGCAGAAGGTTTTGTTGGAAACCCGAGATGTTTGGAGAGGACAAACCCTCAATCTATGGGTTAGACTACGATAGGTTTGGAGCTGGTCCTGGGTAACTATTTGGATGGCGGTACTTTTATTGTTATTAATATCATTACCAGGGTATCACGCTCTACTTCTCCATATGTAAAGTAATCGGACACCTTGCAACCAAAATAGGCCCTAATAATTCGACAGTGTCCGAATACTTTATAAGTAGCCAGGCAGATTTAGTGGGGGGTGCTTATCTTGAGGAGGGCTTGCTTAGGTAAGATACCGCAAAAGGACGCGAGGGCTTCGAAGAATTCCCCTCGCTCTGCATCCGTCATTTATGCGCCGACTTGGAGCAAACGTCGGCTGTAGGATCAATATTATGAATGCCGCGCTTCAGACTTTGTCCTAGAAAGAAGTCGATTTTCAATTGGGAGAGGATGCCGATGATATGCAACAACCTCCCCCGGGATGTGGTCAATCAGGTCTATTTGACTACCAGGACTATTGTCCGTCCGGCGTTTGTATTGCCAGTAACTCTAGCCAACAGAGGAACGCAGAGTAGGTGTCTACTATTACGATACAGTGCTGTACTGGTCCATTGCTCTGTGCGGCAAAGAAATCCACTTCGCGCCCGTGAAGTTCTTGAGGTTGTTTCGGGTGTTGAGCAGAAAAAAGAAACCCCCGGAATCCACCGAAATACCAGCACCGGCACTTGGATTGGTCCAGACCGGGAGTGAGGCTGAACCAACCACCGGCGCAAAGTTATAAATATCGAGAGCTGAATACAAGTATGGCGTGGAATACGATTTCCTTCACTCCCTCGACCGCAACTCATGTCCCAGTTTTCCGCTCCCCAAACCCCAACTTCCTTCTCTCAGCCCTGTTCTTCGCCCACAGCACCGGCTTTTATCATACAAGACTCGAGCATCACTACCGGTAGTTAGGATTCTCCTCCACAACAGAATAAAAATCAGGGGATTATTCATTCCATTCCCAAGCTTAGCCCGCCGGCACATAGCGCTTTCGACCTATTCCTAGGCTTGCGGAAGGACGGTTTTCGACGATTTTGAAGATTGACAAGGAGGCGACGACCAGTTTCACTCTAGACAAGAGAGCTACAGCTTGTCAGCATAGTATCAAACCTTCAAATATGGCTTCCCAGCAAGCTGAAAGTAGTAACAGGGTGATGGATAGGTGGGTATCCCTATCATTCCGCATCGCACTTCTAACACCGGTGCTCTTAGCACAACTGGTCGAGTACAACCCAGTATCAACGGAAGCTTCAGCGGGAATACTGGTAACTATAATGTCTTTGGAAATGGTAACACCATCTGGAGCATTCAGGTGCCCCGCGATTTAAGCGATTTGGGCGGGAGAAACGAAGGGCTAGGAGTGAGGGCTAGGGCCGGAGGTATCGGCATCTCTCCGCTTGTTTTCACCCAGAAGCTAACACGCCATCAGAGCCAAGAGAATCGTCGAGGCCATATTGGGTGGTTCCATATTGTAGGAACAGCGCATTCACCGGCCGCGAGAATGCCATCGAGTCGATAAGGGAAGCTTGCAAAAGTGGGGCTCATAACCGAATTGCACTCCATGGTCTGGGGGGCTGTGGGTACGTATTCGATATTCCATTGCACCTGCATGAGGCTCGCTAATGTCACTTAGAAAAACTCAGATTGCTCTAGAATACGTTTGCCGGCGTTTTAGTGAAGGCCATTGTGATGTCTTCTGGGTCCAGGGAAGTGGGATATTGAAATTTACGGAGGGGTTTAAGGCTATTGCACAGCATGCCCGAAATCATCTGGCGGGTACCGAGAAAGATGAAGAGGAATTGCTCCGGAATACAAGGACATGGCTCGAAGGCCCTGACAGTGGTGACTGGATCCTAGTCACCGACAATGCCGACAATGAGGCCGACTTTATTGGAAACACTAGGCCCATTGCCAAGTTTGTGCCGCAAGGCCGTGAGGGAACTGTAATATTGACAACCAGATCCCGACAGGTTGCAATTCGACAGGGCTGCAAAATTATCGGGGTTGAAAAAATGGAGCCGGGAGAGGCTCTGGAGTTGTTTTCAAAACGCTTTGACAGCTGGAGCAGCTTGGAAGAGGAAGAAAAGGAGGCTGTTACAAGGATCCTAGGCTCGGTGGATCACCTACCGCTGGCTATCGTGGGTTCAGCAGCTTTCATGACCGAGAATGGGACATCACCCTCCGTTTACTGATCAATTTTCTGGGAGAACGATAAACGGACGAAAGAGCTACTTTCGCAACAGTTTTGCGACATCCACCGAGAGGTCGACATGACCGAGAGTATCCTGGGCACCTACTTTATTACTTTCGACAGAATCACGGAGCAGATGCCCCTAATGGCAAAACTTCTCGGATTCATTGGGTCCCTCGATCGCCAGAACATACCAGAGGAGCTGCTGGCCCGTTCTGGGCTGGAGGGTATGGATGATTCGCTTAAATTTTGTCAGGTGATGGGGAAATTATCGAGGTTCTCATTGGTTACGGAGGTCAAACTCGAAGCCACAAGAATTTATGAGCTTCATCGTTTGGTCCAACTATCTATCCAGGTGTATCTATCGGTAGAACAGGCCAATCAAGGGAGGGCTGCCGGACTGCGGGCTATGTCAAGGCTATTCCCTTCGTATGAGTACAAACGGCGGAATATTTGCGCCGCTTACATGTCTCATGCGCTAGTATTAACTAAAGATTCAACGGATGCCACTGCCGAAGACCTTATCTATCGCATGGGACAGCATTACTTCGAAATGGGCTCCTATAACAATGCTGAGATTCAAGTACGCCAATGCCTTGCGCTTCGAGAGGCAGATAAAGAACGAGAATGGAGGTGCGAGGGTTTTTCCCGAATAATGCTATTAGGAGAGGTGCAATGGCACCAAGGAAGGGCAAGGGAGGCAGAGGTGATATTTTTTAAGGTGTTACAGGACATGGAGAATACTTCCAGATTAGGCCACCCTGATGCTTCAATCGCTGTCCTCGACCTGGCCGCGGTGCTACTGGAGCAAGGGAGGTACGATGAATCAGAGAGGATGAATCGCCGTGCATTGGAGGGGTACGAGAAATGTTCCGGAGCGGACCACCCTAATACTTTGACGGCTGTCAACAACCTGGCTCTGGTGCTACGGGAGCAAGGGAGGTACGAAGAATCTGAGGTGATGAATCGCCGGGCATTGGAGGGGTACGAGAAGGTATTAGGATCGGACCACCCTAATACTTTGATGGCTGTCAACAACCTGGCTCTGGTTCTACAGAAGCAAGGGAGGTACGAAGAATCTGAGGTGATGAATCGCCGCTCATTGGAGGGGTACGAGAAGGCATTAGGATCGGACCACCCTAACACTTTGAGGGCTGTCTATAACCTGGCTCTCGTGCTGTGGGAGCAAGGTAAGTATGATGAATCGGAGGCGATGAATCGCCGAGCGTTGGAGGGGTACGAGAAGTGTTTTGGATCGGACCACCCTAATACTTTGCTGGCTATCAGCAACCTGGCTGTAATCCTACTGGGGCAAAGGAGGTATGGGGAATCTGAGGCGATGAACCGCCGCGCATTGGAGGGGTATGAGAAGGCATTAGGGTCAGACCACCCTGACACTTTGAGGGTCGTCAGAAACTTGGCTTTGATACTGCGGGAGCAAGGGAGGTATAATGAACCGGAGACGCTATTTCGGCGTGCGCTAGAAGCAATTCACTCGCACTCGCCCGGCGACAGCGTGTTTTCGTGGCTTTGGCGGTATCCTAGAAACTTGTGGAAATGGTGGAGTTCGTGATAGGGATTTGGAGATAGGGGGCAGTAGCCAGACGGACCCTCATAGAAATTGGATGAAGCGAGGCTTCTAGGGGAATTCGCAACAGGTGGGATTGCTTAGCGGAATTTGAAAGAGTTTGGGAATGTTTGGTAAAATCTGGGGATGCTTAGGAAGTTCGGTAACTATTTGGAATTCCCTCGCTCGTTAAACGAGAAATTGTATTTATAGGTGGGGCAGTTTTCCGGGCTTGTTGTTATGCAAATGTCTGGGAGTAGAAGTTCAATACGGGCTGGGGGGGTTGGGCGGCTGTGGAACCAAATATCTAAACGTGTAGAAATGCTTATATCTAGCCCAATCTCCCTTAACTCCAGGGGTTGGACCGTCATTTTATGGCCAGAACTTCCTTTCCTCAATCACTTCCATGCTTCATACAAGACTCCACTTCATTCCCGCGCTTGCCCTTGTCTCTCGACCAGCTTCCTAATTCGGCGCACGAAGTTCATCATGAGTGCACAACACCTATTTCCGCCACATCACATCCCTAGACTACGCGGCAAATAATTCTGATGCACTTCCGCACTTCTTGTCTGATCCTCCATCATTCTTGACCGCCCTCACCAGCTCGCATCTTGCTCTCACTAGCTCTGCCGTTTCCCCCGGACCACCATCGGCCATGTAGTCAGGGGAGTCGCGAGTAAGCGCAAGTGATTAGCTCCCGTTATCAAGGCAGTGTCACCTGTATTTCTTCCCATACTAGCTCACCAACGAATAAGTGAGTATTGATGCTCACCGCTGGTCGTGCGCATTTCCTTTAGTTTTGAATGTCGTGTCTAAAAATCGGATACGAGGATCCCTCTTTGTCGTGAACCATCGGTGCTCTTCCTCTTGGCCATGAACCCTCTCGAGTTTTGGGGAAATACTTTCCTATCTCTTTCATATGGGTGCTGATATGCGAAAATTGGTCCACTCTCCCAATGCAACAAACCTGTCTCAACACATACAATACTTCTTGAGCTTAGAGAGCCCCTGCTGATGATCTTAAAAATATTTTTCAAGAAAATTCATGTATCTATAGACTCAGAATTAGATTTTTTCAGATTTCACACTTTTATCATTTTTACATAAATATGTAACCTGAGGTTTCAGCAATCAGAAAAATATTTAAGAGCAATTTTTAGTAGTAAAATTGACTGCTATAAAGAATTCTGTAATACTGATTACATGTAAGAGCATTCAATATTTTTATGTTTTACAATTTTTCCTTGGTTGCTATGCAAACTTAAAACTGAAATTACACAAAACCGGGTTTAAGGTGTCTGGCCCAATTTTCGCATATCAGCACCCATATGATACACCCACTAGCCTAGTT
>LN891114.1:183650-206560 GCA_900010015.1 Tuber aestivum | reverse complement strand
AAAATTGACTGCTATAAAGAATTCTGTAATACTGATTACATGTAAGAGCATTCAATATTTTTATGTTTTACAATTTTTCCTTGGTTGCTATGCAAACTTAAAACTGAAATTACACAAAACCGGGTTTAAGGTGTCTGGCCCAATTTTCGCATATCAGCACCCATATGATACACCCACTAGCCTAGTTTCTATACGCATCTCTTTTAGGTTAGCATGTGCAAAGATAACTTGTAGGGGCCGTGTGGTTTCGCAGGAATGTCCCCGAGTGTGTCGTAGTAGTTGTGGGGACAAGACTTATAGCTATACCATGGAAAGAGAAGGCACAGCCCCGCTATCAGAAAGAGCAGAGCTAGAAGAGAATGACGGGGGGGTGGAGGGAGGGGAGCGATAGTGGGGCTCGGGGATTAAGGCAGGCACATGAAAGAACTATAGAATAGTGAAAGATAAGGGTCTGTTTGGCTACGACGGTTCGTGTCCATTCCGTTCCGCTCCCCATACAAATTTTCTTACCCTTCCGTTTCATAACGGTCGTTTTGTATGAGAAAATGGAACGGTCTCGAACGGTTCTGTTCCCGCCAAACAGAGCCTAAGTGTAAGGTGCTCTTCTCGCTTCATTCTACGACCCTTTTCATGTTGATCCTGCTACACTTTTATAACGGAAAGTCCTCCTACCCCTAACCCCCCGGAACACCAAACCTTCCGTACATACCACCCATCCAACTGTCGCTTCCCCACATTTGCGGATAAAAACTAAAACTCCCCCAGTAACCTCGTATCACGTGCGGCGGTAACCAGATGTCTATCAGGCATCAAAACCCGCAGTCGGTTAAAACAGGCATCGCTATCTAGAATCATATTCTAAACCCGTTCTCTAGGCCCCACAGTGGGTCTTGTGCTCCGTGACAAGTCCCAGGTATCCATCCGTTTGCGCTAGGTTGCGTTCACCGGAGGTATCTCGGTATCCAAGAAAACCCATGAATCCGGTATGAGAGGCCAGTAGTGGTCGACAGTGAAGCTCGGCTCTCTTGATAAGTTGCACAGGGAACAAACCACATCTTGATTTTGCAAAATAAGGGCTTAATGGCTGTGCGAGTTAGATACAATAAATCAGTTGTTGAAACCGAACTCCCTGACTCCATTTTGTACTATCGGTATACTCAGACGTTGATTATTGGAGCTTGGCGAGATCCATAACCTGACTTGATAGCCCCACGGGCTCGTATTCGTAGCATCATAGAGCTTTAGCTTTTGTGCTTTTTATCCGTGCTACTAAAGGCGGGTTCACTCTAGATGTCCAGAGAGGGAATATTCATGGCCAATCACTCGCAATTGGAACTGCACCGGATAACAGCGGGTACCGGTATATCTTTCATCCTAACCGCGCCGAGTGATATTACTCGGTATAGTACTCTGTGGGTAATACCGAGTGGGTAACAGGTAGTGTTGTTCACGAGCCGGCTCGAGCCGAGTCCAGACCTGGACTCGAGCCGGCTAGGCTCGTGGCACCCCTGGACTCGAGGGCTCGAGCCCAGGTCGCACCTAGACTCGAGGACTCGAGCCAGGCTCGAGCCGCCAAGAGGCTTGAGTCTAGAGTGGCCACGATACCTCTACATACTGCCACAATCATTCAAATCAACCAACAATTGTATATAGCAACTTGAAAACAAATACAACTAGCCAAATAACCTTCCCACTATCCCCGAGTCCAATTCCTGGGGAGGTTCGCCATCTCCTTCTGTGTCTGCCTCATAGTTCCCATCTTCCCCACGGGTTTCCTCTACCTCTTCCCATGTTTCCACCTCCGGTAGCCCAAGCCAGGCCTTGGTTAGGATAAGCAATCAGATAGTCCTACCTACCATGCAATTGCGCTTTTTTGTACTGCATTGGTAGTGGTAGGAGGCGGGGGGTGGTAGTCGGAGGTGGTGGTATATGAGACATGGAGTTGCGGCGGTAGGAGGTTTCGATGGTTTGACGGATAAGCGGCAGCAGCGCCAAGAGACTCGAGTCGGCTCGTGGACCCCTGTTCGAGCCGGCTCGAGCCGCCAAGAGACTCGAGTCCGCTCGGCTCGTGCACAACACTAGTAACAGGTACCCTTAGGATCCCTCCTTACAGGAAATGACTCCAGTACTGTAGCCACTACCAAATCTTGATAAAGTCCGGCTTTATCGCACTACACAGATCTGCCCCATCCCTGAATCAGCCGGATCAATTTTTCTTCCATGCGGTCTCGGCAATGTATTCAAACTTTTAATATACCTTTGCGCTTTGTAACCGGAGGGAAGGATCCTGGAAACAGGCTGCCGCAATGAAGTGAGACCGAAGTAGGTATCACCTCTCACAGGAACTCCCGGGCCCGGCGGATTTGCTGCCCAAGCATACCAATTCCGAGTCTTGATCGCTCGTGCTGTGGCCGGGTGGGAGACACCGATCTATAGCATCAACTGGAGACGGGGTGATACCAGTGGACCAGCGGAGGCCAGGTGTATCGTGCGAGCAGCCAAGGTGCAAGGTCCACTGGAGTAAAAAGCAAATATAGAGATAATCAAAATGCAGACTCCTAATAGCGGTTTCGGAGTTTAAACAGAAGAGAGCAATCACCATAATTGATCCTCCTAATCGATAATTGCCGTTGCCAGTCTAGAGATAGTAGTGAAGGCAGTGGCTGATTTACCAAAATGCCGGGTAGGCGTGAGGAAGGACCGGGGATAAAGCTTGTAGCAGTGAGCCTGCCCTGTGCGGACGATTTTGGGAATATCACAAAGCACGGGTCCGGCTCCACCCCGCAGAGCTAGGGTTATAGAGTCGACGTCCCGCCAAACTTTACAGGTTGTCACTCGATAAATTCCTCCAACCTTCATTCGGGTAGAATTCAGGAGGAAAAATTAATGTAATTGTCCTTTTAGTCCTTTTAGTCCTTTTCCTTTTCTTTTGCACAATGACGCGTTCACGTGTTTGGTGAGTTACATTTCCTTCCTCAAAACCTTTGACACCCAAAACATAAAATTTGGTCCTGCTTAAGATCGAGCTCGCAGTTGCCCTCGATTTGCAGTTCAAAGGTCCCTACGCCGACACCACCTGGTATCGATTGCCAATGCTAATAGGGTGAACAGTGTCCACCAAGAACTCTCCTACCAATATGAGGGAAGGGCGAGTTTGGCACTGGTAAAAAAATCTCAATTCCCTAGTATCACCGTTGATTATAGGCTTCAATGTCGTACCGGTTCCTATTCCTAACACATGTAATCTCCATGGACACCTACTCTTGCTGGATATGTTTCCACACGCTCCTGGCTATTGTCCCAATGCTCGTGCTCGGACAGCTATCTCACAAGTTATTAATAAGGCACGAGCTCACGTAGGAGAAACGGCCCAGGAAAGAAAAACCCAGAGACGCCACGCGAAGAATCAACCACTATCATACTATCATACTAGACCGCATTTTATGTTTTTTCTCTTTTTTTCGTGGCATTTTCTATTCTGTCGTTCCTCCCTCTACCAAACCCTAACCCCCCACTGTCGGCGAAAACCAAACCTCTTGGCATTCCCACAAGTTGTCTATATAAACTCGTCACCCCCGCCTCCTTTTCCTCTTTTTTCCCCAGCTCTCTTTGCCTTTTGGTGAGTCCCCACAACTTTTCACTCTATCCCGCCCAATCAGTCCTCATACTGACTATGGAACAGGCTTAGATCAAGTGTAGTATCTGTTCTTTTCAGTTTAATCTCTGAAACGGTTCTCCGGAGCCTGTTTTTTGATTAATCCTATTTTTGTTTACCCCGGAGATCTTGCCTCTGGCATGCCATGCTTGATCTCCACTGTGTCGCTGGTATTGCACTGTCTCCGGTTGATGCGAGAGAAGTATTATTACTTTTCTTTCTTTGTCTTGGTTTTCTGGCCGCTGTGCGAGGATTCAAGACAAGAATGGGTCATCCTTATGTGATGGGGACTCGGGTTGTTTGTGCCTCATGGGGGGGCCGGGCAAGTAAGCCGCTGTGATGAACCCGGATTGCTAGCATCAATTTTCGAACTTTGGCAGCTACTTTGGCATTCAGCCCTCTACCGCGCCGCGCGCTTCTACGGTGCGTGTTGGGCCATAGCCTAGAAAAATACGATTGGCTAGCGATCCCGGAGAATTTAATTAACACTCGAAATTCAGGGCGGCCCGCGGGAAACCCGATCTCTACCATGTCAGAAGAATGTTAGATATGACAGAAACACGCCCGACAGCCGGGACGGGGAGGGTGTTCGGCCCGTCCCTGGAGAGGAGCCTAAACCTGTAGTAAAGGAACACCAGTGAGCGTTGTACAAGCCTAGCAACAACAAAACGCACCGCCGTTTTCCATGCAAAACACCAATTTTCAATTGTTATAGCTGCCAGAAGCAACCATAACGAATCCTACCCCCTAAACTCTGATGATATGATAGAAATTCATAAGGAGCTCAACATTATGGATCCTCCAAATTTCTACTGACAGTCCCGGACGCCGATGCGCACGGAGACACGCAACCAGACTAATCCATTGCTATGCAAGACCCCATACAAATTAGCTGTCTGTCCCGGCGTGGATTTTGACCTCCCGTTCAGAACTTGAAAACTTTCAGTCTTTGCAGAACAATTTCCTGGAGCCTGATATTCAGCCATGTGACCCTCCGAGTTAAAATCTCCAATAAAAATTATCACATTTTTCCCATTATTTGCCGCTAGATAGGCGCATATTGAAAATTGGTGTTTTATATGGAAAACAGGGAGGGTGGGGGTGCGTTTCCCAAGGCTTGCTGCCAGGCTTGCACGTCGTCGGCCTTCCTAAATATTTTGCAAAAAGATGGGGGGGCCTCCAGGATCAGGAGGAGCCGCCATTTTCCAACACCTTCACCGCAATGCCGTAGGTTTAGGTGGCGTAATACTGCGGTGTCGGGAGGAAGTGCACCGGCGATTCTGGAATAGAGCTCTTGCCGCACAATCAACCCTAGTGAAATAAAAAAAGGCGGAGGGGAGGGGAAGGATAGTTGGTGTAGAGTATCATGGTTGGGCCAAGTCGGCACAACCATCCCTGAGTATTTGTCTTTACAATTGCTAGAATCCACAATCCCGCCCCTCATTCCGGACACTTGGTATGAATGTGGCAGCGGAAAGCTAGATTATCGGATGGAGTCCGGACGGCGAATGGTGATTATGCTAGATGTTTCCGCAAGAATGAAGTCCGCAACCGGTCTCCGTGCTCGAGTGCAAGGACATACGTGATACGGTAATTTGGTTAGCGATTTTACTAGCGCACGTGGGCGACTTCCGCAATGAAGTTTAGCGGGGCTATGCCGCCAATACAGACCGCTTTGATATGAACTGGACAATATAAACCAACGTACCTAAAGGCGTGGAGGAAAATATTGCATAAGTGAAAAAAATTGGTGGGTGTGTCAAATGTTTTGGAAAACCGTAAAGCAAGCACTGTCGAACCAGCCCCCTTTAACTGCTTAGGAATCAATCAATTCGGATTGTCATTCTTCGAGGTCATTCTGTTGGACATTTAACGCATCGCTCGCCGAATTTTTGTTCCACCGGACTTTTAGATATACCCTCAGGTTCTATACAACCCACTCCTCTGACACAAACAAACAGGAGTAAAAAGCATCATTGCCTCAACCCCTCGCGCAAAGGCCAGAAATCAATACAATGGTAAAGTTATTCGCATCAGCCGGAGACAGTGCAATACCAGCGACACGGTGGAGATCAAGCATGGCATGCCAGAGGCAAGATCCCCGGGGTAAACAAAAATAGGAATAACCAAAGAACTGGCTCCGGAGAGCCGTTTCAGTGATCAAACTGAAAAGAACAGATACTACACTTGATCTAAGCCTGCTCCATAGTTAGCAGTGCTCGGGCGGGATAGGCGGGATAGGCGGGAAAGTTGTGGGGAACTCACCAAAAGGCAAAGAGAGCTGAGGAAAAAAGAGGAGAAGGAGGTGGGAGTGGTGGGTTTATATAGACAACTTGCGGGAACGCCAAGAGGTTTGGTTTTCGCCGATTGTGGGGGTTAGGGTTTTGGGGGGGGGTTGAGGTATAGTCAGTATCGTAGGAGTTGTTTCCGCCAGACTGCTTCTCCGGGGTTTCTATGGCATTTCCTGCAATAGATCTCCTGCCTGAGCTAGAGCCTTGCCGGTGGCATATGACAGATACCCAAGCGCACTCGGGTAAGCTCTGAGTCTATTATTTGGAGCGAGCAGCAACATTTCCAGCAAGAGTAGAAGTCCAAAAGAATTACATCTGTAAGGAATCTGCTGGATATCGAAGCCTATTCAATGGCGGTTACTGCGAATCCAATCGTCCCGAGTCAACTACGTCTATCTGTCGTGCGAGAACTCTACGAGTGGATGGGCCTCGCTCAACATGACTGGCATTGGCAATCCATACCAAATGTCACCCGAGTGTAACCATAAGCTCGATCCCAGACTTGCCCAAAATCTTATCATAATTTCTTTGCCCTTACATGTTCCGATAGATGATCTATCATACGTGGAAGAAAGACAAACCGGTCTGGAAACCCACCGGGCACCATACAAGGCCCTTCAAGACTATCCGTGTACCCTAGGCCTAGGACTCCCGGTCTATTCCTTTTTCAAGTCACCTCCGGAATGTGTTCTCCGCACCCATGTCCGGAAAAGGGAGATGAAACCCGCGCGTCGTGTGCACCGCTTACGGTGCAAAAAAAAGGCGATGGCGATCGCATGTATTTTTCTTCGGAATTCTTTCTCAATGCAAGATTGGGGAACTTATCGAGTGAGGCATGTATATCATACCGTAGTTTGACCGCAACACCCTCCCTAGCCTCGAAAAGACAAGCAAGTGCTTTGGGGTGCTTCCAAATTGTGTGTACGAACCTACAGTTCCCAGCCTCGCTCTTCCTACTTCCCAGCTCTCCCCTCGGTATCATAAGTTAGTTACAGCTTCTATTGCTACCCCCGGGCCAGACACGATATTCCTCTGATAGGCAGATACGGTGCCGTGTTTGGTCATTTTAGCTCGGCCTTCGAAACGACTCTCTTCATTCTCTTTTTTGACTATCCCTTTGGCTACTCACCAAGGTGGATGGACGCCGTGCCTAATCCCTCCTCTGTCACTGGCATTGCGCCGCCTCCGACTAACGTAACGGATAGCTGCCCCCGGGCCGTCCGGCGGCCGTGCGAGCAACCAGGATCCGTAATGTGCATACCTGGGTATCAAATTCACCAAACCAAGCAATGATCAAGTAACATCGCTTTCACTTATGGATTTTCTTCCCTCGTGTAAAGTACTAGGGTGATATAGGCTCTGAATGAGTTATGGAGACTGCAGAGAAGGGTAATCAGTGCTGCCGACCAGATCCTCAAGTAATTTAAATCCAAGCGAAGCAATGAAGCCAGATCCATAATTTCCTTCCCACCGTAGGTGGACACATTAGAGGAGGCCGACAATCCCTAGAAGGATTTTTATGTTACCGGATATTAGTCATTAGAGCTAAGCTAGTACAGTAGACAAAAATGCCCGTGAGACATATCTCAGATTAGTCACGTGTTGTACTCATACCAAAAAGAGCAGCCTGTTATGTAACCCAAAGTCAACCACCATTACCCATTCTCGTTTCTCCTGCAATACGTAAACCACTGGTACCGGCATCGCGACCACGGCCCTTTCAATCCCTATTTCGCCACGGCTAGCGGATTCGAAGGTGCCGGATATGCATCCTAAAGACGGAAAACTCCAGACACCTCACGGGAGGTAATGACGAATTTGAAGAAGGGGATACTCATTGCAGTACAGCTAGTGGCGTTCGGGATTTGATTTTTTAGCATTACTTAGACAACACACCAGCGCGGGAAGTTCATGATGCTGCGGACAAGCTCGAAGCCGATAACGTTAACGCAGAGGAGCGTCTCCATTATTCCCAATCGTACAAGTCATCTGTGCGGAATTATCCTCGGGTCGGGGCACATGCGTAGCGCCCAAGGATTGGGGATGCCCAGGGGAATGGAACCGTCCAGCAGTGGAAATCACAGATCCTCCCCTACCGCAGCACCTGGATGCCACCGCAGCGGCTACAGTTCCAGAAGGCAAGCGAGGTTGTACTGTACTGTACCAAGTGTTAGACATCAGGTCATATACCAGTAACCGTGCCAGGTTCCCCCCCCGCCGATTGTGTAACTGTGCGCATTTATCCTCAGTATGAATTTCAACCTAATACCTACTCCTAAAACCAATATCTGTATCTAAAAATTATTCCAACATTAAGGCTAGGATCCAAAATCTCTGTGAGAAGTTATCTGAAACTTATGAGCCAAATATTGCGGCTATGGTACACGAGTTTTGAGTACGATACTAGAGAGCTGCTTGAAAGCCAAGTGGGTGAGTGAAAACACAAGGTCAACTAAGATGGCAAAGAGAGGCACCTCAGGACCAAGGAAAAAAAAACAGTGGAAACCAGTTTATAAGAAATTTAGAAAGTTGTTCGGGCGGCGGAACAACCAATCTGAATAATCTAAAGAGGTGGGGGGTGTTCATGCAGTGGATGATTTAAAATCTTCCGTCGAGCTGAGATCTTCCATTAGGGAGGAATTACAGTAGGAGCAAACGTTACCCCCCCCCCGTAACGTGACTGATCCTGCAATCGGGATCACAGATGTTCTCCGACATAAACACTTCTATCGAGCTGTGGCGCAGTGACATAAATCCTAATGGTCAAAGGCAAACGCGTTCCCGCCACGCCGAAGCGATACTTCGGATAAGAAGCATTATCTCTCAATGCTAAAATTTCTTCACTCCCGTCCCTCTTCCCTTCCCTTCTTCTCCCTTCTCCCCAAGCCAGACCAAGGGTGCAAGAGCCGAGTACGATAGATGTAAGCCCAGAACCAAAGATTTGAGACTCCCTTCCGTTGTTCTTTCCACCATGCGCGTCCTCCATCCTCCGTACGCTCCCGTAGTAGCAGAGGAAAAGCGCAACCGGTAAGATTCCTTATGATACACCACACTCCCGTCGCTCCCTTGGTCGTCCTCCTACCCCACCAGAAATGACTTCCAGTACACGAATGGGATACCACCAGTACTATACTAGTACATACGCATAGACCACTACTTACGGGGAGAAATCCATACCTCAAGTATAAAAACGCCAAACACCAAACGGCAAAGAAAAAGGAAAAAACCCACTTCCGCAGCAGCCACGAAAACCCAACGACACCTGTGCTGGAGACCGCCCTCGCGCTTGTTTACGATGCGAGTGGATGTACGACACCGCAGGGACAAGAAGCACACCCTGGTGAATATCCCCCATAGCATTTGCGAAAGCGTCGATTGTCTACCTTTACTACGGCTGACAGAGGGAGGGAACGATCGCGTTCCCTTCCCGGAAGTATGATATTCCGTCTCTCAGCGGGGACAAAATCGGTATGTGGCAAATTCTAATAGTTACGGTAGACTACGAGTACATTGTCAAGCCTGCACGTGAGGACGGTGACGGGTAACGAACGATATTTCTGTTGGAATATTGTCCCCTGCGTACCTCAATTCATTTCACCTTTCCGCTGTTTGATCCCTTATCCTCCTGCAGCTGAAAGTTTCTTCCTTGTTTCCTTCAGGTTTCCTTCTTATTTCATTCGTTTCATTGAGAGAAAATTCTCTTCCCCCTTGATAGAGGTGAAAACTTTTCACCCACACAGGCACGGCATAGGAAGAAGCAAGTCTTATGAAAAGGGACCTGGTGAGCTAGTTAGAAATCATTATGCGAACTTTGAACCATTTTATTCTGTCCGAGTGAATTGCCTATCTCAAACCGATCGATCTATCTACTACCACTTTTTTATACTCGAATACTCCTATTTCTCTACCTGTTTTTCTTCAATTTCATCCAACTACGTCTGGGCACATATCATGTGAGCAGTACCTCCAATATCAATGATCATAAGCCTACAGTGGACAGGTGTGGACGGGATGGAATTATGTGTTCGAATGGGGGGTGATGATATTCTTGTTGCGTGTACACCTGTTTCGCCCGTTATCCCGGCAGGTATTCGGAAAAGATGAGAGGTAATGATGGTCAAACATGGCGGGTCCGGAAAAACTCCCCCGACCGCTGCGCTAGACTCTCCTTTCTCATGGTGTTCTGTCGCAGAGGAAAAGGGAGTAACGAAAAGGAATGTTCTCAGCGAGTTCTCGTGACAAGGGAAATGTATAGTGATACAACTCCGAATGCCTAGAGTTTTCAGTTGGTGGCCCACGTATGTTCTACCATCCTCTTGCCGCCTCCCTGACGCGCCGCACAAACATTGTCACATCTGTCCATACCCACCCCCGAGCACTTTAATGCAAGTACACGGTAACATAGTCACAAGCAACGCGCTACCCCCTCTATGACACTCTACCGGCGGATCGTTAAACCAGTAGTAGCTTTTGTCATTAGCCTACCCTTCTATATAGCTTCCGGGTTTGACAGCACAAGCATATTAACAACTGGTGAAAGAAATAATCCCCATTGCGCAGAAATCAAAACACCAAGAGAACCTGTATCCAAATTTCTAAAGACCGCTATAAACAACCCTTACAGGGTGTACCGATCTTAAGCCAGGATGTTCAATCAAATCCCCTCAGTTACCCACTAGATGTATCAGACGTCAGCTTGTTTCCAGAAACAGAGTAAAAACATCTCTTGAATGGAGAAAGTTACGAGAGTACCTCAGGGCTAGAGTCTGTTCCTTGTGCAATCACTCCATCAAAGTTAGTTGGGTGCCCGGCCTCGGCCGACTCACTCAACGAGACACTAGACAGATGTTGAGACAGTCTATGATGTGGTCAGAGCCAATAGCCTTCAAGCAGTTCTCTTCAAGGAAAAAAGCATCTTACTCATCGTTATCGCCGCCGGAGGCTTGATCTTGGCCCTCGATAGCCCGAAGACGAGCTTCGTTACGCTCTATATTCTCCCGGATGAGCCGAGAAAGAAGCCGTACATCTTCTTCCAAGACCTGAGCATCCTCTCGAATCTTCGCCACCAACTCGCGTATCTTAGGCTCTTTGCCGAATGAGATAATATTCGGAAATGAGACGACCTCGTTGGCCAGATTTTTCAAATGCTGTGCAAGAGCGGCATAGTTGGGATGTGGTTTCGCCATTGTGTTGTGTGCTTGGGGTTCCCTTTCTTCCAAGAGCGTGGTTGTGAGAGGTGAGAGAGAGAGAGAGAGGGAGAGAGACGGAAGGGGAATTCAGCTCCCTTTATACAGCACGGTACAAACCCGCTGTTGTCTCCAGGCACGCTATCGAGGGCAAATTTCGATAACAGCGATTAGATTGAATTAGATCTTTAGTCTTCCAAGGGCACAAACCACTCAGCGCTATTGGTGAGTTTGAATATTCCCCACGGGATCATAGCTGCAAGGGGCCGACGTGGTTATGTAACAGTTGGAAGCACTGTACAGTGCAGTCATCCACAAACCGAACGAATGTCCATAAACCGACAGTTCAGAATATATCCCACGCAAACACCGAAGATGCCCATCTTGCACATCTCTCTGGTCGCTCCCCACCCCCAACGTCTCTCAAAACGACCTCAGCCAGGCTCACCTCATCCCTGAAGCGAGCGAGAGAAACATCCGATACGCACACCAAAATTGCCGGGAACTGCTACAAGCCACTGCCCCGATACTATCATACTACTACTGCTGCTACTACTGCTACTACTACCGTCACCCTACAGGGCAGTTTCTCGGCCTTCACTCCTTCCCTACTGGCATTTAGCGCAATGCAAGGCAGACCATGCTTTTTCTCACAATTTCCTAGTTCTGGGTTCCCCGGAGTGTGTAACTTATAGCCAAATTTGTACCACTAAATTCCACCAAGCCCCGTATCCCAAGAACAACATCTACCTTACAACAGAACCGCAAGATCCTTCCCGACAAAGGTTTCTTCTTAGCGTGCCTTGGGGACACGGCAAACTCATACCAAAACATTCCTCACCGAACTAAAGGAGAGGGCCCGCGAAGCGCCCCCAAACGTCAATGACGCCAAAAAAAGTTGCACTGCCCGATACACCAGCCAACCATATCATACGCCCCAGCCAACTCACCCTTTATCAGCCCCCCCATGGCTCCCAAGCCTTAATGTTCCTCCTATCCTTCCACCCCACAGCGACCTTTCCGGCGGGGCCGTACCCCATCGCCTCCCCCTCCACCGTTTCGGAAGGCTCATCCTCACCAATAAAAGTCAATAAAGTGCTCTCGCATGGCCCCCGCCTGCACTTTACTCGCCTCCTCGCTCCACTCTTTGGAAATACGTAGCCCCCAATGAACGACTGAATCTTCACGGGGTGACGAGCTCCCCTATTCTGGGTCCCCCATGGGGTTGGGGGGGTTCGTGACTGTATTCTTGCACCTACTTCATCTCACAACGCCGGGTATTGTCGATGAGGTGGCTCGGGGAGAACAGGAGGTCCGAGGAGAATTTCAGGGCCCCACCGTGGATGCGCCGGCCTGCAGCGGGGACCCGGAGGGGGGATTGCGCTTGTTGAGATTTGGTATGCTGAGGAGGGTGTCGCCAGTCGCGCCTAGGGATCCAAGAGAGGGTATTATATATCCTCCGGGGGTATGATTCTAGGACACATGGGGCTTGGGGAGGGAATTTACAGCACTGGTCTGACTTAGGGAGATGGATGGAGGCTTACCAATGACTGGAGGGATCCGTCTCGGCAGGGTACCAGTCCACCATCGTAGACGTCGCATATCTCTTGGTGAACTCGCAGAATTTGATGCCGCGGAACTTCACTATGCGTCCAATGTAGGGATACCCCACGGAGGCGGCTTCCAAGAGAAGGATGTTGGGGAGCAGGTGCAATTATCATTTTTTATTAATTTCTTGGTTGATACTGAGGAGGAGTATGGTCGCCTGGGAGATAGAATCCTTGGTTGTCTTCAAGGCATTTATATTTACTTCACTAGCGAACGAGGGAATTCCCCGCACTAGCTCAATCTCCGGCAATCGTTCCTAAGCCCCATCCCATCCCATCCAGTCCTATGTTCTTCAGCACCTAAGGAGTGCATGTAACCCCACACGATAATCACAAGTAATCACTCGTTACTATTACCGGCCTTATCTGAACACAAACCCCTCCCAGGGACCCATAGAAATATTAGTTAGCTGCAGGACGGCCAGCGCATTTCCAATTCGTTGTCCGAAAGCGTTGATATCCAAACCGTTGGCCTTTTCCGTGAGATCTTGTATGACGTTCGGGGTAACTGACAAGCTGGTGATCATGCCGATCGTCCAGGCCCGTGGGAACGACAGCAATAGGTTACTTGCTAGGAAAAAAAATTTCTTTTTTTCGTAGGGCACCATCGTGCAGCCAGTGCAGCGGCGGGATTTCGTAAAGAAATATGATTGTGAGAGGTAGTATGTGATGTGTCTAATGCTAGCGAAGCGGCCTTGTCGCACCAAACTCCTCGCGCCGCAGTGTGCTGAATAGGAACCAAATGGCTTTTTAATACGGTATGTCCCTTCCGCGAGGTCGTAACCAGGATTCAAGTATCCTTGCGCTTAGCGAGTCAAATTGCCATTCTGGCGAGCGTGTAAATAGCGGCCGCGCAAAGTACCTGCTCCTCCACGCAAAAAATCAGAAAAAAATGCTCCCGCCGATCCCCCTCCTACCCCCCCCTCCCTGTCCCCTTTGAAATCTTGAGTAAATTGAAAACATTACTCTGCATCAGCCTCCAAATTCCCGAGCCTACCAATCAGCCCCCTACCATACCCACCAACCAACCCTTCACCCCTCACCCCGCCAAGCCACACCACTTGCCTACCATCCAGCCCCCATCCACACCCCACTGTCATTCCCGATAATTCCCCCCCTTCCAATCCTGAGGGCAATCTTATCCGAACCAGTCCTTAAAAGCCGATACGCGAGGTTTTCTGCATACCACTGGAACAGGGCATAAATCAGAATGGAATCGCTGAAGGGCCGGTAACAGAGTGTGTCCGAGCTTGCGGGGGGTTGAAGAGCAGGTTGAGGGGGTTCGCCGCTGAGCGGGACTATTTAAGCTTTAGGGGTACGTCCCGTGAATGTTGTGGATCGGTGAGCGTTTTCGCCGAGATCGTGCCCGGATGCCAGGGTGTTGTTTGAGACCGAGATGTAGCTGGAGGCTGTGCTGGTATGGACACCGATGGTATGATACAAGTACTTTCCCGCATCGTTTCATGGTTTCGTGCAGTAAGGAGTTGAGTTCCGGTGGAATACAAACCTGACAATAATTAGTTAAACTAGGTTTGACATCTCGTAAACATGCTAAATTTCTGATAAACTTAGCACCCCGGAATAGCCATTGAAAAATACCCCATTACAAGTAATTGTACTTTATGATATCCTCCACTGTTGAAACCCTACGGACTACACGGATTCAGCCAAAACACCGTCGCAGAGGACGTCACTCGACAAAAAAAAAAAGACAACTATCGCTCCATACTGAAATGCCCAAAGCGGGACACAGTAACGTGATTTACTATAACAGATTTACACTATAGGAAACTCAGTCCATCTAATGTGTAACCTGCTAGTTATACCACCCTGGACGAAGAAATATACCCCTGATAAAACGATGCAGTCTAGCGATAGCAGAGGACGTCTCTACAATCTTCTCCTCTCCAAGTTCCTCACTCAACCCAATTTCAATACCCCCATCGGTAGCATCCTTCAGATCGCCGGCGACCTCCCCGAGGTCTTTGGCCCTTGCTTAACACCCTCAAATGAATCACCAGCGATATCCACAACCAACAAGCCCCAGATCTTCCGAAGCTCCCTGATCTATTCCGCCCGCGCCCTCTCAGGAAGGATAGCGGTGTCTGGGTCCCATTTCTGAGTGTCCTCCTCAGCCGCCTTCCTCGCCTCTGCACTCCGAGGCGCGGAAAGGTCCATGAGCTCTCTATTTCCCAGGAACTTCTTACCCAGGAACTCCTCCACGAAGAGAGTAAAGCCTTCTATGAACGTGTTATGGTCTCCACCATCCCACTGCTCAATAAAGATGCCATCTTTGTTGAGGTTGAATTTGGGGTAACCGTTGATCTTTAGCTCCAGAGCCGCGCAGAGTTCACCACCAGCCCCCGAGCATTCGTACGAGGCGAAAGTGAAGTTGTAGAATTTGGTAAAGGGTACCGTCATTTGGAAAGGGCGAGTGATACTGACGTTCAAACGTGTGTAGGCTAACGCTATGTCATACCACCCCGGCGCTGCATCCCTCGAATAGTCACACCAGGACATGTAGTGTTTGACGAACCTACTGAGTCAATAATTTCCCCTCTAGGACTCTAGGAGAGGAATATGGATATCATACCAGTAACCGGACTTGATTGTCTCGTGGAAATCCCATTCGGGAATTTCTATCGGCCCATCGGGGTCTGGTCCGGTTCTTTTGGGCTCTCCCATTGCAGAAGTGTTGGTACCATCTGCTATACCCGTAGGCGAAAGCATTGGGGTTTTAGAATAAAAACTGGCATCAAATCGCCCAGGTCTGGCCTGAGAAAGTGGAAGTAGCACTAGCGCAGTCAACAGAGCGCTTCCGAAATGCATAACTAGTGGATGCGTTCGCCAGGTGCGAAATATGGCGCACGAACGAGGGGGGGGGAGTAGATTTTTATGTATGAAGTTATGTCCTAATTTAGCAGACAAAGGTGATGGCTCAGGGAAGTATCCGGCACGGCAATTTTAATCGCCTCGGTAGCATACTCAGGCAGAAACAGTTGAGTGGGCCAAATTCCCGGACAAACTTCCATTAGGGAACTTTCCACCGTCGGTGAGGCTTCGCCATGCCAGGTGGGCCTAGTGTACGCGCAAGATTAGTGCAGAACGGGATGTGATTGTAAGGGATGGTTCCACTGGGTGGTGCAAGTAATAAAAAAGATATAAGGTGGTATGCGAGGGAGGTGTTTAATATACAGTCCAAGTGACAGCGAGTTATTATTCTAAAACCGTATTATAGAACATGATAAGATCACTCCAATCACTCATCTCCAATCTCACCCTAAAGACCCCCACAACAGCTACTTTCCTCTCCTGGACACTCACTGGGCTCACATCGCCCCTCACAACTCTCCACTAAATCCCACCACTGGCTTCCGCACCCTCATGGCCGGCGTGAGCTCACAGTGTGTTCAAAGGGCCAGGTAGGCCAGGCCTACCACGATTATGATATTTGGCCCTGCCGGAGCCTACAGGCTTTAGGTACTTGGGCCTGGCCTGGCCGGGCCCAGCTATAGGCTTCATAGGCTTTATAAGCTTAGTACCTGCCGCCTTATAGGTTGGCCCGGCCTATATGGCACATAGCCTAGCCAGGCCTATAATCTCTTCAGATCTTTGGTTTCCATTCGGCTCATCTTTCATTCTGCTAAATTGGCCCGAGTTGCTCCCTCGAGAACCTTAAACTATATAGCCCCTACGCAAATTCCACGTGCTGGTGTTAATAGACTAGAACGAGTATCAGTAAGATCACTAACAGTACTAGGCGCTGAACCTATGTGTAGGTAGTGATATGGATTTGCTCATGGTTGATTAACATCCACGAGGTCTAGGAAGACTCGGCTAGCTATAAGTTAGCGGACACACTTACTTGTGGATTTAATAGAATTCTAGCGGAAGAAACTGAATCGGAAGGAAGGATTGTGAGATAGGGCTGCGCTGGAGAACCTAGAGGTAGATTTCCTAGACTTTGTTGAGCTGATTGTGAATCGTTTATCGCGTAGTTATTTCAACCAATAATTGAGCGTATTGATAAAATAATAAACCACAATGAAAACTGTAAGGAAAGGAGCCACTCCTAAAACAACCAGCTCTAAATCCCACTTACAGGCCTGTAGGCTCCTCCCAGGCCTCATAGGCTCCTGCAGGCCGGTTGAGTTCAGCCTATATCCGCCTAGGCTCACCGTCGGAGCGGCCTGCCTTGGCCCAGCCCACGGCCTACAGGCCGGCCCATCAGTGGCCTAGCCCGTTGAGAACACTAAAGCTATACCGCAACCCCAACCTTCGCCCACTTTGCCACCAGAGCGTGCGTGCCGACCTATGCCAAAATTCTTGGCCCTATCCATCCAGAACCCTATGCGCACAATTGACCCTCTCGCAAATGCTTCTGTTATGATACCCCTCACCGCTCCCGTCCTGCAGTAGTGAAAGGGGGAAGCCAAAAAGACACTTGACCAATTTCTAGATGCCAAAACCACTAGGATGGGTCCCGAGTATCCAGATACCTTTATGGCACCCTACGATTTATGCCTCGTGACGAGCGTAGTGGGAAGTATTATGTTTCCGAGAAACCTGTGAGGGGCGCTCTACTTGATTGGGTGAAATTTGTGGAAAGGGGGGATCCATGGCGTTAAGAGCGGTGGTGAAGCTAGCAGAGGCGCCGCCGACGGCCGGAACGTATGGAGAGGAGAAAAAAGCTCCGGTTACTCGAACACTGACAAGCTGAGAGAGGGTTCCTGGGGGATTCTGTGGCCGACCTATTCAAGAGGGGAGGTACTGTACATCGAGTATGTGGTGGTGTTTGAGTAAAAAATGTGAAGGGAAAGGATAGTTTTTTTTCAGAAATACCATAGCTCCTATGGCGGGATGAAAGGAAGAGAAAAGTGGGAGCGGCAAAGAGCGGGAAGTGGGTTTAAATTTAGAAGGAGTACGTTTGTTCATATTCCCGCCCATAGCAATTAGATTCACGAATATCGTATTTTTGTAATATCCATTGCGAGGCAAACCACTTAGTAAAGTCAATATCACATTACACCGTATCTCTAAAGCAATGACCATCAAACCTCTTTTTCCCAACCTGGCCCTCGCTCCTTAGTAATTGCCAGATCCTAATATATTATTGCCCAACGTCACTGCGAACTCTCCCCCAGGGAAAGAAAAGGCCAACCACAATTTAAATAAAACTTCAACAGCATATGGTGCCAAGCGACTACAACTTGTACCAACGCCATTCCAAAATGTAATGCCCCAGACAAGCAGGGTTAGGGGTAATTATACCATTTCTAGGCTGAGATTCTATACACCCTACTATGATGAAATTCAATAATGATAATAATATATATATTCAGAGAGCAAAACATGGTGGTAAAACTAGGCATATTTTACAAGTAATAAATAACTCAAGATATTACAGTATAGCGTACCAAATTCCATGCCAGCAGTGGGGATCATTACCCCCAACCCTGCTTATTGGAGGTATTACATTTTTGAAACAGCATTTCTACAGGTTGTAGTCGCTTCGCACCATATCAATGATATCGGAGAGAAAATTCTATGCCACATATCAGTACTAATAGATAAGGTGCACTGAAAATCTTCCCACTATCTTTGCCCACCCACCTATTCATTAATCCTGGATTCACACCCACCCAAATACTAAACGCACAAAAAAATGGCGCCAACAATACCCCCACGCGCATACCTTCACCCCTACTACCAAGATCACCGGGCTCCCTTTCCTGACCTACTACTCCCAGAGCCAAATCCATCCTTGTCCTCCCTCCCAGTATACACAGAGGGTGGCCAGCCACCAGCCTACACTCTTCTCCGCTCCAATAAACGGTACTTCTGGGGGAAGCCCATACCTGTAGAGCTCATCATCTGCTCTACTTTCTTGCTGGGGGTTGGGGTCTTCACCTTGATGGCTAATATCAGACCGCCTGTCGCCGTGATTGTGTTATCAGCCGTCATCACGCCACTGTTGGTTCCGGTTTGTTATGCTATATTCGTATCCGTCAAGACTATTATTGAGAGGAGGGTTGGTGGTAGTGGGGAGGGAGTCTGAGAATTATACGGGGAGGGTACTTTGGGGCTTGGTTGTCAGGATAAGTTGTGCGGGATGCTTGGTTTTTTTTCCTTTTTTTCGGAATCATGGTGGAATGGTTCTATCTGGAGGATGTGTTCATTTGGCCCCTTTTTTAAAATAAAAAATCCTATTTATTCCCCACTGTACAGTTATGAGGGGAGAGGAGCGAGAAGCTGCCAAGTTGCTCAGCCGATACCCGAGAAGATAGTGCTATGGATACCAGAGCAGAGCGGTGGGTGTTTGAGAATAGTGAAGTACTCCGGACATGACATCTCCCAGCACAGTGGTATTAATTCATCAAATTTGGTAGCACCTCCGCAAGTACAATCTCCTAACTAGAGGATTTGGTATCAATCCTACGTTATCATAATATCATAAGAACTTGAGACCCCCAACAGCAGTTAAGGCGGTCTTCCAATCACTACACCCGTGCCCTCCAGAAAACCTTTGGCTTAAAGCAGATATTAGAGCCCCTTTATGGGGATTCCCAATCCAAGGAGTAAATGGAGGGAGGCATGCTCTCAAATCCACCAAAAAAAAAAAAAAATTAGATATAAAGGGATATGCAGGACTACACGAGAAGTGCAGTCCGATAGTTCCCGGTTTGCTAGGAAGACTTGCAGAGGTGAATATCCTTATTAGTGTTTGTGGGTTAGGGAGGCAAAACGGAGACCCCCGCCCCCCGCACTCCCTTTCCTCCCTTCCTCGTAGACATCAAAGCTGAAGACGACCAAATCCCCAGCCCCCAGCAGCGAGGACCTGCCCACAAACATTTTCTGAGAACACAGCCGTGACATAAATGAATTTTTTCTTTCCTTCTTTCCATTCTCTATACTTTTCCTTATGCTAGCTCATCTATGAAATGTTTCTCTAAGAATGTTTTTATCTTGGGCCGTGGTCTCATTGTATGAGCGTAGCTCCGTGAATATCCCCTACCGACCATGCGCGAGGCCCCCGATTTCACATTCCCCCACTTTCAGCCATCAGTGAGGAGAGTTTTCTTGGAGGCGGCACTCCCTTACCAGCCTAAACCCTAGGAGATGACTGCAATTAAACCACCAATTGTAACCTTTGGCCAAGGTGTTTATATTATTTTTCCGATATTTTTTTCCCCCCTAGTCTTCTTGATTCTTCCTCTTACATTGGTTGGGCAGACAGGCACTAGCCCGATTCGAAATTTCCCACTATTCTTTAAACATCATGAGCATGATATAAAGAGAGAAAACAGTAACCGAGTGATACGCTGTGACCGCTTCTGGCTAAACTCCACAAATACCCGGACACCTGAATGCTAAAGCCTACCAAAAGCGCGGACCCATAGCGTGGAGACAACCGGAAGTCTTGATAAATGTACAGGGTTAGTGGAGGTAACTAGCGCTTCTAGCTTTCCTATTATTCTTCCTATGATAGATTTCCACACATCTACGCTGTCAGCGGTGTTCCTCCCTGAGGGAAAGAGTTACCTCGAGGAGGTCTTGGCCTAGGGTGACAGCCGTTGCTACACGCAAACGCTCCATGACGGACATCCCAGGACTGGATGATGCGTATGGCGCAACACCAGAACGGACAAATGATCACGGCGGGGAGAAATCAAGGCGCAGAGTAACAGCTTTGATGTGGATCTGTTATTCGGAACAGCAGTTGGAGGTGGATGAGTTCTGTCCAGCACTTGCAATCAAGACAGGGGCAACGGATTTTGATCCCGGTAATCTATCATTGATGGGAACAGAGCTGGCCAGTTGCCAAGAACTCATGGTTTTGGATAAGGGAGCTTCGACTGCCCCATTGATCCACCTGACCCTTCAAGAACACCGTTCCACCCACCCCAACAATTTCGGTAGTGCTCGCCCGACAATGGCGGAAACCTTTTTGACCTATTTGAATTCGTCGCAGGTCAGGGATCTGCCTTATAATGCCACAAACAACACTCAGTACATGCCCTTTCTCGAATATTCTTCAAAACAGTGGGGAGGTCATACAAAAATCGAGCTTTCAGACTACACGAAATCAGTTGCTCTAGACCTCTTTGCCTAGCATTGTGACACCAATAAATGAGATTTTCTAGGTAATACCCCATTCATATGGGCCGCTAGAAACGGGAACGAGGGGGTGGTGGCGGCTGCTACTGGAGTGCGAAGAAATCAGCCCTAGAATGCCGGACTATTGGAGCCAAACACCACTCTTGTGGGCAGCCTTTTCCAGGGATAATAGCGCCATGAAATGACTAGCGCAAGATGTCAGCCCTGATAGACCGGATAGGCAAGACCAAACTGAGAAGGCCAAACACCGCTCTTGAAGGCTACCATGTTCAGGCATGACGGGGTGAAGCTCCTGCTCAGGCGGGAAGATGTTGACCCAGAGATAGAGGACCAAGTAGACCAAACACCACTCCTTCGCACTACCAAGTATAGGAGCGGGGGAGAGACGGAGGTCATATTGGCACGAGAAGGTGTCAACTCCAACAAACCAGACCAAGAGGGTCAAACACCGCTCTTGGTGACCACTACATCTAGACACGAGGAGGGGGTGAGGCTTCTACTAGCACGGGAGGATGTTAACCAGATAGGGATGGCCAAACATCATTATTGTTAGCCTCTCAGTAGGACACGAGACTGAGGGGTGAAGCTGCTACTATCTCAACACCATCACATTCAGGCATGAGCGAATAACGAAGATATTACAGGCACACACACCCAGAAATCGTCAAACCTCCAAGTGGCTTAGCCATCGAGGAAGAGGCATCAGCTCCCTTAATTTAATACCATTCACCATCTATTAGAATGTGTCTGTTGTGTGCTATTTTGTGATGTCTTACATAAGCCGATGGTTACTGATCTATGCATGTTGCTCCTCACGGAGGAACAAAAAGTTTGCTGGTTTTTCTGATGATGCGCACTTTTCTTCTTCTTCAACCAATTCAAGATCAAGAACCGAATACAATCAGAATTCATAACTCGTAACAGGTTATGAGCCCGGTCTTGTCGCTTGCCATATCACAACCCCAATTCTCTTCGGCCTTTGCCCTAGCCTCTACTCCATTCTTACTATCAAACTTTATCTAGACGAATCACGGTTCTTAGTCGCTGGTGAATTTCTATCCTCAACGAAAAAGGAGGATGAGCTCTTTCTATAGGTCTAAGTTTGCTGGTGAAATCCCCCTTCTCAATGAAAGCAACTATCATGTCTGGAAAATTGCAATTACTATTCACCTTCAGGCAATACGTGCGTACGATCATGTTACTGGCCTCGCTGTTCTTCCACAAGCACCTATCGAGCACAGGACCATTGGAGAACCTAGCACTGCTGTATGCAGCAGAGAGGTACAAGAGGCACAAGAGAGTTTTTTCCAAATAGAGGCCAAGGCCAAGGGCGTAATCCTAGGATCAACCTCTCCGGCATTTCGGCTCCATTTGACCGGACTACCGACTTCCAAGGAAATGTGGGATACCTTGAAAGAACGATTGGACAAGGCTGCCTCAATTAATGGTCGCCTTGCTCTCCGCCGTCAATTTCAATCTCTAAATCCTATTGCTGGACGGCCATTAGGGAAGTGTATTTCTAGTTTACATGACCTTCGCTTTCAGCTATCAGAAAGCGAACAAAGAATTGATGATGCTACATTTCGAGACAAGTTACTCTCATCATTACCATCTAGTTTCAACAACCTAGTTGAAATTATTTATGAAAAAGAGACTGCGATATCTGTTGAAGATGTGATTCGTAAGATCCAACAAGCAGAAATTACACAGGGAAAGGAGGTCCAATCTGGAAATATCTCTCAGGTTTCCGGTGATGCTCTATTTTCAACCCATCAAGGACGACTTTCTTCATTTAGTAGATGTAACCGGAACTGGATTTCAGTCCGTTCGGTTCAAGGATTTGTTTTATGTTTTGTTTTACTTGTGGTTTCGAGTATCCTTTGATACTCAGTTTGTTTTACTTGTGGTTTCGAGTATCCTTTGATACTCAGTTTGTTTTATTTGTGGTTTCGAGTATCCTTTGATACTCAGTTTGTTTTACTTGTGGTTTCGAGTATCCTTTGATACTCAGTTTGTTTTACTTGTGGTTTCGAGTATCCTTTGATACTCAGTT
>LN891114.1:164938-177040 GCA_900010015.1 Tuber aestivum | reverse complement strand
GTTACAGTAGAGGTCCTTCATCTTATCGCAGTTCACCTTATGAGAACCAGAGACGTTCAACCTTTACAGGCTCTTGTTTTCAGTGTAAGCAAAGGGGTCACAGGGCAAACCTGTGTCCCAATGCAGGTCAAGTAGAAGGAAGAGTCTCCACTTCCAGAAGAGCACCTGTGCGAGGCAGCTCAGTAGGCATTACCTGCTTTGCCTGTGGTGAAAACGGCCACAAAAGTCGGGAGTGCAAATATACTGCATTGACTCAAGGTCAAGCCTTGAAAGGACGAGAGGCTCTCCTTGCCTGGCAGATTGGTGATCGTATTAGCAATGAGTCACAACATGATTTACGAGAAACTAGCACCTTGGCTACCATGGATGGTGATCATCCAAAGATATTATGACTAGCCGACTCTAACTACAAAGAGAATGCCTCGGATACTACAAATAAATATCAAACTAGTGAAGAAAGCATAAAGGAGAGTAACGGAGAACCTATAAATACTATACTAGATTACTGCAGCTTCCTTAATACGGCAATAGGATCACTTCCACAAAAAAATAGAGAAGCTGTGGGGCCGGTTAGATCATATGATCAAGATTACGATAATGAATTATATAATAAATGGATTCTGGATTCTGGAGCTTCAGAGAGTATGTGCAATCGACATCTCTGCTTCCAAGATTTTAGTCAACTTGAAAAACCTCAAATCATTCGGCTAGGAACCCATACAAGCATATCCACTCATCATCAAGGAATTGTAAACGTTGCTGGAGTACAAATCAATGCTCTTCATGTTCCAGAATTCCGGATTTCACTTTTGTCCATGCCACAACTCGATCAGCTTGGATATAAAATTTATTTCCGGAAGGGTTATTGCTATCTTGACTACCTGTCAGATCCTACCTTGAGTCATTATCCTTTTGCACGTCTCACCAATGGGCTCTATGAGGTGATAGAGGAGAAAAGTTCACAAAATTCTGATTGGGCCATAGAAGACTCTCTTAAATCAGCATGCCTTGCCGAACATGAAAGTAGAAATATCTACAAGAATAAGCAGTGGCATGTTTGACACTGCCGACTAGGACACACCAGTGATCAAGTACTAGAGAGGGTTTTAGAGTTAAATCTCGTTTCCGAGAACATTAATTCAAATATCAATCCTGATCAGTATGGACAGGCAGACTGTATCACCTGTATAAAATCTAAACAACAAAGACGGTACTCCAGAAAACCAGCAGGCCGTACATCCAGGCCATTTGAGTTGCTACATTCAGATAGCTGTGGGCCGCTACCTCCCTCCAAGTCTGGATCGCGCTACTTTATTCTTTTTATCGATGACTATACAAGAATGGTTTATGTCTACTTTCTTGTACGAAAAAATGCTGACATGTGTGCAAATGCGTTCCGAGAATTCCTGGCTTATCAAGGAAGTCACTATCCCCAGTTCCCAATTGCTCGGTTCCGGTCCGACAATGGACGTGGGGAGTATGACAATGAGTTGTTCAAACAAATTCTCAGAGACAAGGGGATAAGCTTTGAGCCATCTCCACCCCATTCTCCACACCAGAATGGTGTGGCGGAGCGCATGATTCAAACAATTACTACAAGAGCACGATGCATGATGCTGGATGCTGGATTACCTATAGAGTTTTGGGCGGAAATAGTAAATACAGCTGTTTACCTACAACAATGGATAACCACGACCTCACTTGATAACCAGTGCCTATTCTTAGTACTCAAATGGGCTTCAGAGAAGACAGCTTGCACTTCAATACCTCTAGGTATAGATAGGAGTGCTTCTAACTACTCAATTAATCATCTGCGACGGGTTGGCTGTGTTGCTTATCGCCGAATTCCTGATGATGGATTTCCCTCCAAAGGCATATTAAAGTTTGGAGCGAGATCGAAGATGGCAATGATGCTGGGTTATACGCCCTCTACAAAAATCTGGAGATTATGGGATTTTGAGGGCAATTGGGGCCAGGGACGGCCAATAAACTCCTCCGATGTGCAATTTATTGAATCACAAAATGCATGGGCACAATATTTTCATCAAAGTCATAACACTAGTGGAGCTCCGGTAGAAGCAAGTTCAATTACTAAGGCTTTTGAAATGGCAATAGGATATGACTCCCATATACTATCGGAGCCAATGCAAACTATTGGTATAGAGGAAAGGCTTGATACTGGCAGCATGCACTTTGATATTGGAAGTGAGCAATCTCCAGTAAGTCTTATCCCTCAGACAATGACTGTTGTCGAAACTGGCGGCATCCACAGTACTTGTGATGGATCCCTAGATCAGAGGACTGGCGGCAAGCACTTGGATATGAGTGAGCTCTCCCTAGTTAGCTCTAAAGGCTCTGAAGCAACAACTGTTGCTGAAACTGACGGTATCTACAATACTCGTGATACATTTCCCAGTTCGAGGACTAGCGGCAAGCACTCTCAGAGTGAGCTCTCCCTAGTCAGTTCAGAAATAGAGGAGGCAACTACTGTTGCTGGATCGTGTGATGCTCAGGACAATGTGGAAATGTCCGAGTCTCTCAATACTGTTTCCCGGGGTCATCAGATTCCTATAAATACTCCTGGCGGTGGACATTTAAATATTAATGAACAACCCCCTCAGGTAAGGAGAAGTGGACGAATTCGAAAGAGGCCAAGAGAGACAAGAGACTATGAGGTTCTATGTGGGACTCAGCGGCTTCATAGTGAAGCTCCTCTTAGCCGTGAGGCAGCAAATCAGGCATTTATTGCTACCTATGCACCACTCCTTGATGGTAAACAATTACCAGATCCTAATACCATCGCAGAGGCCTGTGATAGTCCTCTTTGCGCCTTTTGGATTCAGGCAATTATCGAAGAGGTAGAAGCTTTACAGTTTAACCATACTTGGGATCCAGTTACAGGAGGGATACCATGTAACGTACAGCCAATTGGATCCAAATGGGTATTTCGAACAAAACGCAATCCTGATGGTACTACTAGATACAAGGCACGACTTGTCATCAAAGGTTATGAACAGCAGTATGGTATTGATTATACTGAAACCTATGCTCCGGTTGGCCGACTTGATGGTCTCCGTGTACTTCTTGCACTTGCAGCTGAGAATGATTTAAAACTTCATCATCTTGATATAGTTTCAGCCTTTCTCAATCCTCCGGTGGATTGCGACAACCTGTATATGCTACTTCCAATGGGAATCCACTATGGAGATTCTACTCTACGTGAGATGCAACCTGTCAGGCTCCGAAAAGCACTATATGGACTGAAGCAGGCACCTCGACTCTGGAATAAGGATATTGATACATTCCTGTTGTCCTTAGGCTTTGCTAAATCTGCAGCGGAGCCAAATCTCTATGTTTTGCAAAATACACTCTACCTACTCCTTTATGTCGATGATATGCTATTCGCTTACAGTGATATGATAACCTTTAACCAGATTCTGCAGCAGATTAAAACCAAGTATCGTAGTACTGATTTAGGTATCGCAAGAAGATTTCTAGGTCTTGAGATTATACCTCTTGAACAAGGTGGCTATTGCTTAAGCCAGCAAGACTATATTACAAGTATTCTTTCTCGCTTTGGACTTATCAATGCTAATCCTGCAACTACACCATTAGCTAAGGATACTGCTCTGGATATGCCAGTAACTGTCAATGACAAGCTTGTGGATCAAAAGGAATACCTCTCTATTGTTGGGTCTCTCATATATGCAGCACTAGGAACCCGTCCAGATATTACTTTCGCTGTCACGAAACTTAGCCAGTACAACCACGAACCTCGAACATGCCACCTCACAGCAGCTAAGAGAGTATTGCGATACTTAAAGCATACTCACACCTTTGCACTTGTTTACGGTAAACAAGAAGGCCCTGCACAATCTGGACCATTTCCACTTCATGGGTATACGGATGCGGACTGGGCCAGTAACCCGCATGATAGGAAGTCTATCAGCGGATATGTTTTCTTCCTTGGAGCACCAGTCTCCTGGAAGTCAAAAAGGCAATCGATCATAGCAACATCTACTATGGAGGCAGAGTTCAGTGCCTACCTTGATGTTGCAAAACAAGCTCTATGGTTACGGCAGCTTGTGGAAGACATCGGCTATCCCAGTCCAAACAAATCGAATACCGCATCGCATACGGAGGTTCTGCCAGCATCCGAGTCCGAACTCGTATCCTATTCAACCTATCGATATGGCTGTATCACACTGTATAGCGATAGTGAGCAAGCCATTGCAACTGTCAAAGGAGAAGGTATTACGGCGCGGAACAAACACTTCGACATTCGACTTCTGAAGTCCCGAGAACTTCAGCGGCACAGCATTGTTGACTTTACATTTGTTCGAAGTGAACTCAATAGAGCAGATGGTTTTACAAAGAGCCTTAATTCTATTAGGCACCAGGAGTTTGTGAAGCAACTGGGCTTTATATAAGCTTAATTCTGTTTTTTCTTTCCTTTCTATTGGTGCATAGAAGGTTGAGGGTATACCTTTCCCCTCCGAGACATCTAGTAGGAGGGGTTTTACTGGTGCCCAATGATACCCGGGAGGAATTTTTTTTTTTTTTCTTCTTTCTTTTTCAGGACGGGAAGTATTAGAATGTGTCTGTTGTGTGCTATTTTGTGATGTCTTACATAAGCCGATGGTTACTGATCTATGCATGTTGCTCCTCACGGAGGAACAAAAAGTTTGCTGGTTTTTCTGATGATGCGCACTTTTCTTCTTCTTCAACCAATTCAAGATCAAGAACCGAATACAATCAGAATTCATAACTCGTAACACCATCTCCAAACACATATATACCATCCCCTTTCCCCCCCCCCCCCTCCGCACATGCACCACTGCTGTGCGGATACACCAGTTCTCCCCTCCACAAACCTACAAATATCCCCGTTCAAGACCCTCTGAGATGTTATATTTTATCGAGTGAGGAATTATGATTCCTTCTACCCGGTCGTTTGTCATGTCCGGCGGAGCTAGAAAGAAGCTCCTTTGTATCATATCGTCATACCCCCGTCCTGTCTTCTTTTCTCTTCTCCCTCCTCGCTAGAAATATAGACGGATAGATGTATTAATGTACATACACCACATCAAGCGCTAACTACCAATCCCTAACACACTCACTCCCAAGATATATTTGGGGAGAGAAACTCTACCAAGAACAGCAACCACCGTGCCAACTAAATGAATTACTACACCATAACGAACCGCCAATCCGTACATACATTACAAAAATCCCTCCCGGACCATCCCACATCACCACACCGCACAGCAACGGAAATGCCACCACCACCACAACCCAAGAATACATAGCGTCAGTACCCATCCCTACCACCTTCGCTCACAACCCAATAAATCCCATACATACATGCATACCATTTATCCCCACTGGTTAGTCAGTCAGCCAGTCAACCACAGTCCTGTAGTCCCCGCCACCGCGATCGAACAAAGACCACAGCGACAGAATAACACCACCTTATCCACAGCACACAAACCCCACAAACGAGCCGATCCCGCAAAGCTCCCGGCTGGGCAAAAACCGTCCAAGGTTACTTCATATCTGTTCGGAATACAATACCCGTGCGCCGTACTGTACTGTACGGCAAGGTACATACTCGGAGATGGACCTCTTCCACTCGAGTTCATTACTGGAAGCGCGAAGTGCACGCTCAAGTCTGGTACCGCCTTCTCCTTCTTCTTCCCCCCCACCGCGTTCGTTTATAAACGTGGTTGGATCGGAAGGACCATTGTTGTTAAACAGGTGGTAAATTATGATGCTAAAAATGGCTGTACCATACATGTCGCTGTGTGTGAGATCTCATGTCTCGAAGTATTTTTTGCGTTCGTTGCTTTTGGGGGTTTTGTAATTTAGGCTAGCCGTATGGCCACAGCTGTGATATCGTACACACGCCTTGATCCCCGTGTATGTATGCGATATGATATGATCCCTCAATTTTCCTAGGTCCCTGATTCTTTATCGAGTGAGGGGTCATGATTCTCCAATCGCGGAATCAGAAGTGGTGGGACCGGGTATGTACGATACGATAGAAGCTCTTTTTGTATTGTGAGGGTTAAGTTCCATCGTTATATTCCATCATTGGTGCTTAATGCTTATCCTTCTTTCCCCCCCTCTGTGTGTTCCGTTTCGAGGGGGTTGTGATTACCCGTCGGACCAAGTCCCTTTCGCCCCCCCCCCCCGACAGTTCTTTTTTTTTCCGTTCTCCATTTCTTGTTTTCAGGATAACGTATGATAGAAGTTTTAGATATTGTTTTGCGTTGCGATATCGTGCCCCCCCCCCCCCCCCCCCCGCCAAAAAAGAAAGAAAAAAACATTCTGACAAAACTCAGTGAAAACCACGACACCATCGTAATCCACTAACCAAACTCACCTATCGTTCAACAACGCACGACACGGCACCAGGAAGAAGGCATCCATGGTAGCAACAACCCCCACTCGATGACTACCTAGGGTCGGGACAGAAGAGGGAAAGGGCGCCGGTGTTCAATTCCCACCTGCCAACGCTCACCTCGTAGGCCCAACACGCATCCTCTGTACCGACCAGTACGATACGTCAAGTTCATTTGCATTGGACTACAGGGCATAAGTTGGTTGCTCCCGGGGAAGCTGGAGGAAAAATCAGAGGGTAATAATCGACCATCTATATAAACTTACATAAGAGACGCCGTGGAACTCTCGACCTTACGATTCCAACATCACCTTCGTGAGCTGGAAAGTTGACAGAAAATTGCTCAGCACCGAACATAAAGACACCACCCTCGGATTACTATAACTCAGATACTGCAAAGGCCCGTTCGTGCGATCCCGAGGAAATCAGGGGTTCAGACGGAATTCCTAGAACCACCGAAAACAGTTGTCAGGATTGGCTACTCCAGGCCATAACACACTGATTGATCATTATGCCAGCGTTGCGACACATGTGCTACACATATCTGCTCTAGCTTTTGCTTCAGTCTCCCAAACCCAATAGTTTTCTGCTATTGCAGTCATCTTATCCCTATAGATCAAGGCAAGGTATCATAACAGATCTGAAGATTCATTTTTCGCCGATTCCTGGGGATACACCAAAGGACGCCCAACAGCACCGCCTCTTGTCCCGGTAAATCCGTCCTCTTGGATGGCCCAGCCTGTGAGCGTCCGTAGGAACAAACAGATTGCGCGAGACCATCACAGACCCCACTCTCCCCCGCGTATCACACCGCACAAAATCGCATCACAAGGCACATTCACTCAGTATCTCTCCATAACGAAGAAGGATCCGTATTTATTTATTTAAAGATACCCGCAACCGAAAAGAAAAAAAAAACACAGGGAAAGATGAAGAAAACACCTAATTTATCTTATTTTAGCGCCTTCTTCGCAGCAGCTTCCTTGAGAACCTACACACCAATTCCGGTCAGCATGCTTGTGAGTCGGGGGGACAGAGATGGAGAACAATGACCTTCTTCACGATCTTCTGCTCCTCAATCAAGAACGCACGGACGATACGGTCCTTGACACAGTTCGCACAACGGGATCCACCATATGCACGCTGGACGGTCTTGGTAGGCTTGGAGACCTGGGAGTATTCACGGGGACGAAGAGCAGGGATCTGTGGGACGTTTGTCAGTTACTCTCCTTTCCTCAAAACCCCAACCCGTGTATCCTGCAACCGTGTGGCTAGAGTGCTAGCGGTACTCGGCCGGCCGGCTGAAGAAAAGCATGCGCATCATTCCATCCCGCACACCCAATGCCGCCTTGGACCAGTACCCCGCCACACAACAGAAATTCCCAATCGAGCGAGTAAACGCCAGCCCGCTACAACCACTGCCAATCTCCCAGAAAACACGGACACAGATAAATCAAGGCAAACTCACGCCAGGAAGTTTAATCCCACAGTCACCGCACTTGGGCGGGCTCCCTCTCTTCTTAATGTGAAGGTAGCGAAGCTTTCCCCCGGGAGTCTTAATAACGCGGACCCTGTTGCTGCGGGTGTTGTATCTAAATACCCCTCCCGCAATCAGTCCCCGAACCCATATCCTACCACGCCCGTCCTAGTATATGATGGGAGTAAAAAAAGAACTTACGGATTTCTCCGCCTCTAAATCCCAGTCAGCACTTCGCGCAGGAATAAAAAAAAGCCCAGGAGGAAGAGATAACATACATAGGTCAATCTCGTGGAAACCATTGCGTCCGGTTATCGTCGTGGGGGAATTTGCGGTTGGGTGGTCTGTCGGTCGGTCGTTGTCGTCTCGGTTGTTGGCGTGGTATCTGGAGCAAATTGGGTAGAGTTGTCTGGCGTCTCGATGGAGTGTGCGGGTTTAGCTGGATGGGGGGAATTGGCAGTCACAGGGTTTGCCCGGCCGTGGCTGATATAATTAAGGCTGTGCGGGGGGGGGGGGCACAGCCACTAGAGCAGGAAAAGGCTGAGGTTACACAACCACCGGTTACGGGTCCGGAAAGAAGTTATGGAACAGTTATATGGGGTTAACTAGCCAAATACATCCCTGTCTGTCCCGGTTAATAGGTTCCTACCCTTTTCTGTACCGGTGCCCGCACGATCGCGGTGCCGGTAAATTTACGAGTTCTGTGCCGGCACCTGCGCTCGATCTTGAGTTCTGCCACGCCGAGACCTTGTCCTTCACTACTGGTTGGTCGGGACGACTCCACACCCAAGAAGGTGCGATGAGTTACCGTGCTGCTGATACCGGTACCTGGATCAGCAGTCAATTCCTTCGAAGGGCAGCGCTCATCAGGAGAGCCGGCGATCGTCACTTATCCCTTACGGGTGCTCTGTCTACTCGAGTAGTGCCGCGCCTGCGAGATCCGGTCGAGGAAATAACGAGATCTGGGAAGCATCCCTCCATAGCAAGAAGTGAATTGCTAAGGTTCCGGACCAGTGTGGTGCCCATCCCACAAACCCCTTGTGCGCCCTCACAGACGAAGGGATAAGTTCGGCATCGAGGGCTCTTTATGCTAATAGCGTCCCTTACCCTATCGCGGACCCGGCAAACCACCCTCAAGCCCATCGGTATGGGCCCACGGGCCAGTGGAGGAATGGAAAATGTTTGTTCCACCCCTGTCTGATAGTTACCGAATATATTATGATTTACCTGTCAGTGTCCGGACACAGGTTACGGTGATACGGTAAGCGGCTTTGATTAATTTCTGCAGATTCGCGGATGTACCAGTACCGGTGCTCGTACTCGTACTCGTACGAGCCTCAGACCACAATTACGGGAGCTAACATTGGCCATATGATCATACCGTATGGTACGTATGATCATACCGTATGGTACGTATGCTCATACAGGCACGGTAATCATGAAAGGATACTGAGGTGGTACTGTGCCTTAGTCATCTCTGTCTTGGACACTGGGATGGGCGGCACCAACATTTTTCACTCCTTCACCGGCCCAGCAGATACCTGCTGCACTGTGCCCTAGAATCAACCCATGATACACCAGACTCCAATATAAGCAAACCTCAACCTATCATACCCCCCCGATCCAGATCCCTCTCCAAAAGCTCAACCGCTCACTCCCCACACGGCCCAGCCCCAATCCCGCAAAGTATCTCGCCTCACAACCCCGTACGCATTGCAGATCTCCCCGAAAACACCCCTGATCTACAGCGCACCTCAAGGAGCCAAAGGTTCAAAAGTAAAATAAACCTCCTCCAAACCCCCTTCTCCTCCCACCATGCCATCCCTAAAATTCTTACGCGGATCCAGGCACATAAAACCCACTCACCCTCTTCCGTCCCATCTCCACCACCCTCCTCTTCATTCCCGTCACCGGTGTCTCTTCATAACCGCGCTAACTTCAGGGCTATCGACACCAGGCAGCAGCCCCCACTCCCACCCTCAACCTCGCTTTCGCAAGCACAGCCGTAGCAGCAACGCAGCAACCAACTTCCCGTGAGCACGCGAGGTAGACCGGTTTCCGGCTCCCTTACAATCGTATTCGCCTCCAACGTCGTTGTTGCTACTTCTGTCGCCAGGAGGGACCTTTGAATTGAAGAATTTGCACTGAGGGAGAGGTTGTTCTACTATTACCGCAGCTATTACGACGACGACGATGACGACGGCAGATGCTATAAGAGAGAAGGCAACAGCAACAGGAACGAGTAGAGGCATCATGGAAAACGGCACGAGTTCCGGTAGTAGCGCCACCGCTACTACAACCGTGGTTAACTCCACCTCCCCATCTTTGCGAAAGATAGACGCGAAGCAAAATTCGCAAGCCCCCGCCGCTGTGCTCGCCCCATCAGGGGGGTCCGGAGAAGATCTATACACAATATGCACCCACCTCTCACAGAAGGTACACCGCTTTTTAGAAGCCGACTTCTCCAGCGAACTTTTGAAAGGCGTGCAGCGCCAGACAGGTATCTCACTGGGCGTGGTCGAGGAGGCTTTACGGCGGTATAAGTACCTCTCCCCTCACCCGCACTCCCTCACCCACTGCTAAGGCTTTAAACAGATTAGGAAACGTCTCCATATCCTTTAATGGTGGCAAAGACTGTCTCGTCCTCCTAATACTCTTCCTCGCCTCCCTCCCCCCGCACCTGCCTTCCCCCGCTTCGGGGGGGAACGAAGGGAAGATAAATTCGGTTTATGTAACAACAGCCCACCCCTTTCCACAAGTCGACGCCTTCGTGCAATCCTGCATCACAACCTACCACCTCTCTCTAACTCGCTACTCCCAACCCATGAAGTCCTCCTTCGAACGCTACCTCCAGGAAAATCCAAACGTTCAGGCGATATTTGTGGGCACAAGGAGGACGGATCCGCATGGCGAGTTTTTGTCACATTTTGACGTTACGGATCACGGATGGCCAAATTTCATGAGGGTGCACCCGGTGGTGGATTGGGGGTATAGAGAGGTTTGGGGGGTATGTATTCTTCTTTCCTTCGGAGTAGCGCGCGGAAGGCAGTGGCACTAACTGCGAGTGCGTGTGACTGGCGAACAGTTTCTTCGGGAATTGCAGGTGCCGTACTGCGTGCTTTATGATATGGGGTATACATCGCTCGGCGGGACTAAGGACACGCATCCCAATCCAGCGCTCTTGGAGGACGGAACAGAGGTGCAGGAGGGTGAAGGTGGGGAGAGGAAACGGAGGTTTAGACCTGCGTATGAACTTGTGGAGGATGGGCAGGAGAGGTTGGGTAGAGACCGATAGAGGGAGCCTTTTCATTGCTTGCTTGCTTCCGATAGACGCTAGACAAGTTGCGGGGGGGTGAAGGATCCGACCTTGGGTGATAAGCCTGGTTTTTTGGTTTTTTGGTTTTTTTTTTCCCTTACGAGTTTTAAAGATTTCCGAAGGTTTCGAGTCTGATGGTAGAGGTAAACCTATTAGTCCCTAGAAGGAGGTATGATATGTAATTTCACGGGCTGCTATGATATGATAAACGGGGCGGTTTCCTTTTTTTTCTTCCATTCTTTTTCACTTTTTTTTTTTCTCCCATACATTTCTCATGCATGCACCTTGCGCTGTACTGTATGATGCTGCCGTCCAACCCCCTACAGCTAGATTTAGAACTTTCTCACTACAAAGGTGGAAGCCCCAAAGTCATACCGTGCAATATCGTGCCTCAATTCAGGTCGCGAGTGTGAACCGAACTTTTGTAGGGTGCATATACAGGAACCCCACCCCCCCCAAATCATATCATACCGGAATTGTACCATTTACCGTCACACTCTGTACCATAGTCAGATAACAACCCCGCGCCCACGCAACAAGCAAACCTCACCACAACTATCACAAACATCATTCATCAAACGAGGAACGACACAAGAAGGACGCTCCGATCCTAAGACACCCCTTATCTGCCCCCCCCCCCACCGACCACACCGCCTGACATCCGAGAAGAAAGAAAAAGAAGAAAAAAAAGAGCAAGCTCGCATTCCAATAACCGGATACTCAACACCATTGGTTCCACATACTGTACTCTACACAATCGGACACTCAGGAAATCGCACCTTACAACCCGACACGACGATAGCTTTCCCACAACTACCATACGCACTAGTCAACCTACCTGCAGTACCTACCTACCCACCAATATCGTACAGACCGATAGCCCAGTCTTACCAGGGTGTACAAAAG
>LN891114.1:151272-164028 GCA_900010015.1 Tuber aestivum | reverse complement strand
GGGGGGCGTATGGCTTGTGTGGAATGGATCGAGTTATTTATCGAGTGAGATGGGGTATCAAATGAGTGGAAAGTATCGTACCATGGCTGGTCAATCATCGGGCAAGCGAGAAGGCGACACCAGAGTGGGATGGATATAGTATGGTTCAGTTACAATGGTTTATAGGAACGAATAAAGAGCCAGATTTAACTTGAGAGAAACTGAAAAAGTAAAGGAGTATATAGGAGGTGAAGCAAAGAAGCCATGAGTACATCAAAATCAACACCCCCGCTTCCAGAAAAAAAGACAAAAAAAGACACCACTCCCTTCTATCTGCTTTACCACAAATAGCACTACTTTTTAAACCCTCCAACAACATCCGCCACTAAAAACTCCATCTCTAGACCCGACTCTTTGTACACCGTCTGGACCAAAATCTGCGTGCGCCGGTGCACCTCTATAAATTCCTTCTCTAGCGCGGCTAGGATGCGCTCCACCAACACGGCATCGTCATCCCCGCCATCCGTAGAAAAATGCTTGTCAACCCTCTTCCTCAGCGTCTCAATGCCACGGCGTATTTCCTTCCCGTCGTGGTGCGCTAGCACCTTCTTGAAGACTTGTCTCGAGTGGGATTGGCGTGAGGGAATATCGTCCGCGCCGCTCCGCTGCAGGACTTCTACCCCCTCAACGTAATCTAAAAGTTTGCCCAACGGGCGTCGGATGACGGAGGAGGTGTAGAGGCCAAGGTGCTCGGCGAGATCGCGCTCGGCGCGGGTCTTGAAGAGCGTGAGTACGGGGTTTGTAGTGTTCAACGGGAGCTCTTCTAGGTAGTGATGCATGTTCTCGATCATCATTATGTGATAGTTTAGCTGTTCCTTGTCTTCTGGGTCGAGACTGGAGTTTGCAACTGTCGGGCTTTCCTTTGCAATTGCGTGCAGAGATTCAAACATGGCTTTGTTAATACGCTCGTAGCCGTCATTTACTAGGTCACGGATGTCAAGGTCGGCGGAGGACCCGGGGACTTCGGTGGGCAGTTGATCTTCGATTCTGCTAGCAAAAGACTGTGCGGGATGTTAGTGTAGAACCTTCGAAATGGTCCAGGGGCGGTCACTTACTGGGAACACTTTCATGAATGGAATAACGCCCTTTCTCTTCTTAATCTTAACTTTTGTCTCTTCAATGGCCTTGACCTGATCATCCAAGAACCTGGAAAACAACCCCGCAAGACGATCATGCAATTTCTGCAGCATCTTGAGCAAAAACTCCTGGTCCGTACCCAGAAGAGCTGCCATTTTCGTTTCAAGTGCATACATCACTCCAACGCCCTGTAAAGGATCCGTTCTAATGGCCCACTCAACAAGGCTCTGCAAATCCTGAGGCAAGAACCCGAACAACCCCGTCATAAAGTCCGACACCATCTTCGCCTTTGCCTTGTCCGCCTCAACAGGCCTCAACCCGCCGATATCTCCAATCCTCCGGTGCTCCGCCGCCGGTGAGTTTGCGATAAACTCGGAAAAGTCTTGCGGCGGCTGCGATGACATTCGGAAGAACTTGACTATGAAATTCTGCTCCCTTAGTACTAGGTTATACGTCTCTGCCAGGGTTCCTGCAAAAGCCTCATGTGAATTGATAATTCCGTCTTGATTCTTGTTCTTAGAGTGGTCGCCGGCTGGTGACCTGATCTTTGCCAAGGTTTGCGACCGTTTGACGGTTAATTTTCGGGCGGCCGTTACAGCGACTCTGTCAGTCTCTTTCTCTTGTGCAGTGAAGACTGTTCTAGCGTTAGCACCTAAAAATTTGCCCCTGATGTAGGCGGGTAATTTACGTAGATCTACTTCGTCTAAGATGGGCTTTTTGGTGATCCTTTTCCACGCCAGCACGTGCTCCCTAAATTCGTCTTGAAATAAGCCGGAGACGGGTTTCTCGTAGAGTTTTTGCAGCCCGTAGTATTCCTCCAAGTCGACGTCTTTAGCAAAAGCAACTAATCCAGAGAATTTGCAGAGTGCGGTATAGGCGCTATCATGCCCCAGCAGCTTTGGTTGTCCGGGGCTCATCGGACTGTTTTTTGAGTTCTTTGCAAGCTCGACGACTTCCGCCCCAAATTTAATGGTCATGAACTGCTTCATTCTTGCCAGGAATGACTGGGTATCCTTTTGATACCCCTCCTTTCGCTCCTGAAGAGCCCTCATAGATCCAATGCCCTCATCGCTCCAGGAACCTCTTCGGCCATCCCCGACAGGCGACTCGGGTGCATTTCGCGCCATCTTTGGGTCAATGGTCGTCATCGCTTTATAAAGGGCGAGCAGGGTATCCTCAATAGACTGGAGAGCTTGAGGAGAGTCTAATGATCCATATTTGAGCACTTCAAGTTGTTGGGGTCCAATGGATATGGTAGACATAAGATTCTGGAGTTCACGCTGCAAAGTCTTTTGGTTGGCGGTTTGGACCTGGAGACCTTGGGACTGATTTTCGATGTGAGAAATGTCATCATTTAAACTCTATATATTTGTCAGTCTGAATGCATAGAAGGGGGGGGGGGGTTGGAGATCTGTGCTCACGGTTAGTTCAACGGCATACAGAGTCAACAGTGAATCCATCTCATCGCATTCCTGGATCGCCCTATCAAGGAGGTTGGATAGCTCTTCAATCCTAGGATCGCCATCAGTATTCACAATAACATCCTTAGCCTCCACCTCCGCAATCTCTTTGCGAATCTTTGACTCCAAAGCATCGACCTTTCCCTGCGGATCCCAGTTGAATTCATTCAGCAGCTCCTCAATGTCAACAGTCACCCGCGAAGTATCTACATCACTCAGGAAAGAGGATTTGACCGATCTACGCTTCCTGCCCTTAGCGATTGGCGATCGTGATCTACTCCTCCCACCCTGCTCGCCACCATCACCTGAACCATCTGGTGACGCGGACCCGCCTGAACCTGTAGGAACTTCCAATGAATCATGTTTTGCCCGGCTAGGGGACGCATTTCGTGGCGTAGAGGAAGGCAACATGGAAGGTTTATCTTTAGATGCAAGAGTGACTATCCGAACTTCGTTCCTTAGCAGCGGCTCCATCTGCTCCCCCGGAGACCGCTGGTTATATGGTGGCGGGAGGTCACGAGCTCTAGGGGGTGAACGTCTACGCTCACCCGGCGCACCTGCAACACCGTATGGCCCATTCCCTCCACGTGTGTCCCGATCCCTGCGCTCTTCAGGATATTTGATCTTTGGCACCTCCTCCTGCCTACCCGGATCCTGAGAGGGCGTTCTGGACATGGAGGTCGGCGTTGTAGGAGTTTTCGGTCTTTGTCTTCGGTCTCCCATCACTCCTCCTGCAGCGTATGTGTTTGCCGCCAAACGGAATTGCGACGCTACGTCCTTGCCGGACTTTTTCTTGACTGGACTACGTGCGTCAACCAGTGGAGAAGGCTCGGGAGGAGCAGCTGGAGGAGGTAGCCCTCTATTGCCGCCGCCGTAGGGGTACTGCTCCGTAGCCTCTCGCGATTGGTGGCTAGAAGCGGACGGAGTACGAAGCATTCTCTCGGACGATGGCATAGGACGAATTCCCCGTTCGTCCTCTACAGGAGCTCCCCTGGTCCCTGACCGATCTCTACCAGATCTTGAAGATCCATTTGATGGCCGTCTTCCTGGTCCCTGCGGAGGTATCGGGGGAGGTGGGGGATCGCTGAGAGCTACGCCTGAAGCAGCCGAGTACGCTGAACCTCCGGATATATTCCGGCTCCCGGGGGCCAGATCGGGAGGTCTCCTACTAGTTGGAAGCTGGTCGCTTGACTGCGATGGCCGTAAAACGCCGGGGCCAGCGCGAAGTCCATCGATCCCCTTATTTCTTGGTGATGGTTGCCTTCCCGGTGATGTCATATTATCCATAGAGACAGCCGAGGTAAGGTTGCGAAGAGGTGCCGGTTTGAGTGACGAGGGAAACTGTGATGGACCCTGGGATATAGGCGAGGGACCGGACGGCGAAACCCCCCCCGCATCATCCCTCTGACCTTCCTGCAGAGAAGCCGCACCACCCAGCAACTTGTCAACCTCAGTCCCCCCAAAACCGGTCAACTTTGGAATTTTTCCGCCCGTGTACTTTTTGTAAATCTTAAGCAGCGACGAAATAAAGAAATCCTTCTCTTTGCTCGAACTGGCCTGCCAATAGTAAGGCTTAATGATGGTGACGGTGAATCCCTTCTCGAACGGCGGAGGGTGGTTTTCTATCTCGGACAAGTCATCCAAATTCCATGTCTTTCCAATCTGGAAGGCCCCGTTCGGATTCTCGCGAGCTTTGTGCATCCGAACTCGCCCGGTCTTCCGCACGGCAACGACAATCACCCGGGACTTCTTCTGATCGTGAGGGCCATCCTCTGGCGGTGGGGAGGATGGGGAGGCCCCGTCCTCGATAACTTTGCAGTGCGTGATGTAAGATTCTAGGACTAGTGCACGCGAGCGGGAAAGAGAGCAGCAGCGAGCATTAGTTCATCCGCGCACAAGTAGAGGAGAAGGACAGCCATCAACGTACGAGCACCGTCGACATCGGGTTTCGAAAAGCATGAGGCGGTGATCCGCTTCTTCTCGTCCTCAAACTGTCGAGCTTTGGCGTGTGCAGCTGAGGGAGGAGGCCCAGGGGCTGGGGCTCGGTTCGGTTGAAGGTGGTCTCCCATGGTGGCGGCGGGGCCGCCTGTGGGTTGTGTGGGGAAGGCGGGAGAGGGCGTTGCTCGAGTGTCGGGAGGGGAGGAAAAGGGAGCTATCTCCAGGGAGGGGCAGATCTAAGAGACTCTATGTGGGTGGAGTGGTATGTGGTCAGGCTTCGCAATTCAATGTCGGAGGTTGCAACAGAAGCATCCCCTAAGGTATGGTAATAGGTAATGCCCCGGGCAGCCAACCCAGCCCCTAGGGCCCGACAAAAGGTTGGGGTGATCATGAAAGTGAATAGGATGGAACAATGGCCCTTGGAGTGAGATAGCATTACACGAGATTCACAGTAAATGATGGTTTAGTGATGGCTGTCTTGCATTGTATACATAATACGAGGAATTGTTTGAGATGCGAGTATCACAAGACGAACAGCCCGGTTGTTTAACCGTGCTTAGGAGACACGCAGCCACTGCAACCGACACCAGCCACACCGACGAGTACAAGTATGATACGATCTCAACCATCACATCCTTCGCCACGCCGTTGAAAGTAAGGGCTTATGATTGTTTATCCGACGGCCAGCCCAGCCCATCCGAGGATTCAGGAGACAAGAATGGTGCCGGCGGTCCTAGAGCCAACATGTTCCACCATGCGCAGTACGGCAATTCTGCTGTGTCTCTCGTGCTGTTCGGGATCTGTAGTTATCTTATGATGCTACCGTTGCACGATAAAAGCCGACTTCGACTCCTCGCACTGCCACAGCCCATCCGGAACGTGACACGGAGAAGCGCTAGAGTTAAGTAAGAGACGGTAAGGCAATTCCAAATCATTTCGCCGTCGGGAATTCCCATCCGTCGTGATGATCACCGGCACTATAACACAGTAAGATAGGTTTCTGATATTATGGGAGGAGACACCGTGCCGTAATTTAATGCACAGTATGAATAGTACAGTACTCGTACGGTGCGGGTATATCATATCAGATTGCACTACGCGCCTCGCCCCAACCCCCACGAACAACGCCCCCGTCCCCAGGCACAACTCACAGATGCTACTGAGTACAGTACTCGTACAGTAGCATTACTCAGCCCCTTTCCCTTGGAAACCAGAAGCCCGGAAGTGAGCCGCACAGACGCTTCTCAATGACGCAATGTGCTGTGACATTCCAAATCATCCATCACCTCCGTCCGTTGCACCCGTCTGTCGCCTTTCCGAAAGGATGCACCCCAACTGATTCCGGCCACCGGTCTACGAGTACTCGAGTACCGGTATGCCCACCGCCGTACCCTTATATAACCCCCTCACGCCGACAGGCTGACCACTCTGACAACACCAATCTTCCCCTCCCTCTTCCTAACGCTCTCGACAACCTGAATGTTCCCGTCCCTCCTCTCCCGCTTCTTTCGTCCCTTCTCAGCCAGCAAGTTCACCGTGGGTCCTATTGGTAGCGGCATGTCCCTCCCGGAGACCACCGAAAAGGCTACATTCGCCGCTGGGTGAATATACCCCCCCCCCCCGCTAGTGTTTTTTAATACCGGTACTGATAATGTGTGGGGAAAAAAGCTGCTTCTGGGGTGTCGAACATCTCTTCCGAAAACACTTTGCAGGCAAAGGCCTGTTGGATGCTCGGGTCGGCTACATAGGTGGGGCTAGCACCCACCCCACCTACCATTCCGTTTGCTCCGGGAAAACTGGCCGTATGTACCTACCGACATTCCCTTCTTGCTCTCCCCTGCTGACATTACCAAAGACGCCGAAGCGCTCCAAATTTTCTATAACCCTTCGGCAATCTCTTACGAGAAGCTCCTAGAATTCTTCTTCAAGATGCACGACCCGGTAACGGTGGATCGTCAGGGACCAGATGTTGGATCTCAGTATCGCTCGGCGATATTCTTTCACAATGAACAGCAGGAGAAAGCTGCTAGGGAGACGCTGGAGAAGGTCGGGGCGCAGTGGTATAAGGTCGATATGGCGACGCAGGTGATCCCCGCTGGGGATTGGTGGGATGCAGAGGACTATCACCAACTCTATCTGGAGAATAGTGAGTCTTCCTATCCAGCTCGTTGGCCCCCGATAGGGAAGAGGGAGGGAAGGGTTCTAACACTTGGGTTACAGATCCAGGAGGTTATGAGTGTCCTTCGCAGTAAGTTTCCTGTTCACATGACTGTTTGTTGCGGAAAGAGGTGCTGATGAGGGTGTAGCTATGTTCGAGACTTTGAACCGCTTACTTGATTGGTTGGTTGTGAATTGCCAATCGGTGGATGGCTGTGCTTTGTGAGGTTGTTTCTCTTTTTTTCAAATATACCTGGTGACCAGACCAGCGTGAGCCTGGCTCAAGGACAGTTTCTTTGGGATGATGATGGGTCTTGGGCGCTGAAGTCTTGGTTTCGGTCTTTGTACACGAGTGATTTTTCATGAAATTTTGTTCCGGTTAGTCAGTGTTTTGCACAACGTGAGGGACCCAAACAAGCTAGGAATGCTAGAAGGAATTGTCGATTGTTACTTGGCTACAGTAGCTAATAGGTTCGAGAGAAGAAGAAGAAGAAGCGGGTGGGGCTAAGTTTAGACCTCGCTCCTGGTTGTTGATCGGAGGTGGAGGATTAGTGATTATTCGTGAACGAGCAAAGCCTCTAAACATAGCATAACAACACTAGGCTACCCTCCCTCAGCCCCTTGCTTCGAATCCACCAGTATGCCCATCCACCCCCCAGGAAGGAGCCTTGCATCCCCTCTTCCATCTTCACCCTCAACGGGACATTCTCAAAATGCCACAGAGTCAATCAGGATTTCCACATAATCCCCTTATCCGAGGCCTTCCCTTTTATTATGAGAGAGGCCGGCTCCCCATCTCTCTCTCCCCCTCCTCCAGGAAACAAGTATAATGTCACACTGATGATGCCAAGTGCTTTTCTTTCTCGGCAAAGGGAGAGTTTGATCGCCCGTGGTGTTTGATAACTATGCTATCGTACTCGAGTAGTGGCGGGTGGGGTACGGTTTTGCCAATGGGGGGGGAGAGTGATAAGGTATGAAAGGAGAAGAGAGTAGAGAACTGGCGGGGGTTTTTTTTATTTATAGGACAGGGTAGATCAGAATCCAAGCAATATAACAAACACCGTATACATTTTTGTTCCCTGGCGAAAGGTAGAGATCGTGAGGAGTGCTCGTATGATACAGTATTGAATATAATAGAAATTCTCGGGGGCGGTTAATTGGCGTATGATACGGTATTATTTATTACATTTCTTCCCTGATCGGGTGTGGCAAGTTGGGGGTGCCAGGTCTTGGTTTCGAGGTGCAATACTCGTAGTCCATCGACTAAAGATGCATGCTTCCATCCCTTCTCTAGGGATCTTGACGGGGAGTCCTCGTCCACTTTTGTTATATACTGTATACGGCTTTTGGGGGAAGGTAATCATCACGGATGGTATTATGGTGTGATCCCCCAACCCCACCCCCGAAAAATCCGTCTGGCATCATAGTGAACAGTAGACTATGCCATGCGAAGTGAGGGAAGATTTTTACAACTAACTAGCTGAAAGGAGTTCCCGGAATGGTGGATATCATACATTGGCAGTTGGGCCTGTCCTCGGAAATTCTTTAAAAAAAAAGGAGGTATAATACTCTTCCTACTCGTACGGCACCGGCATATCATTTCGCCCTGTTAACACATCATAACTCGGACACATTTCTCGGACACATTTCTTTAACCAATCTATCTCTCTCGCATTATATACACCGCTTTTAGAGATGGGGTTTACCGAGGTCAGGACGTTCCCTTTGGCGAACGGGTTACTCGCCAAAATCCAAAATCCGTCTCCGTGGCACGGCCGCCACTGGCAGCCTTGACGATGGGGGAGTTGTGTTGGTGGCTCTGGTTCGTAAATCAAACACCGGTAGGGGCCAGCGCCTCTGGGTGGTGTTGAGAGGTTATGATATGAAAAGCAAGGGCAATACTTACAAGCAAGGTGTGGTGGACCGGTTATTTGTGTGCGGTGCATGGGCAACATTGGGGACAAAAACTCTTAATTCTGGCCTGTGCTTGCGCATCCTTACCCAGGCGGGAGCAAGAAGTGTAATCCTACGGTATTCCAGTACCACGACACGGCCCGCCCTCACTTGCATGTTTCACACCAAAAGTGTCATTTTTCCCCCCACCCCGGAAGACAACAACCTACCACCCATTCCCACGCAATCCTCCAAGTGGGAGAATTCACTCGCTGCAGGCAGCATATTGGGAACACCTGGCGTCGGAAGTCTCCCAACCAAGCACCCCATCTGATGGGTGTCTGTGCGGACTTTTTCCGATTTTTCTGAAATTCACGATTCCTCTGCACGGAATGGTCTATCGGGGAAGCCTAGCTCAATTGGCGAAACAACGCTCCGACTTTAGATCCCCAGATTCCCAGCCACTTGGGAATGTATTTATATGTAACACTTAACGGGAGGGTTGATATGGGAAGCGTGAGATTGGGATGGTCTCACCTCCTTTTTTCGGCGTTTCGTGCGGTTTTGTTGCCTTGCTAAATCTGTGGGGTGCGATATATAAGTATTGCCAACGGCCAACCGGCGATGGACTTTGTTCAAGGATAGTCTACCGCGGACTACTGGACTTCAGCGGATTGTCTTTGCCATTATATGGATACTGACTTCAACATCAGTGGCCTCCCGCTCCGATACGTATCGTATCAGCCCACGTTCTGGGCGCGGTAGCCACTGCCCTCAGTCGTCCGCTTTGGCACAGCACACTACTTTCCCCGAAGCATGTGAGACCGCCATCACAAAAGAAAGGAAAGGAGATGCACATTCCACAACTCTACCCCCTATCCTGCGCCCTAGAAGTTCTCCCCTCCTCTTCCCTCGTATTATACCCCAGCTAACCTCACCCCCGGGGCAAGGCCCTCCCTTCGACCCAACATTCGGTGGGGACTCAGCCTTCGCCGAAACCAAGCGCAACTTTCGCCCAGGGAGACCCTTCTCCCGAGCACCATCCAGATTCTAGACCAGCTAATCGAGCGTGTCCACACCCAGTACCGCGCTTGTGATCGCGACATCGTTAAGAATGCTCTCCTGACCAGTATGAAGGAGCAGAATGAGGTTCTGTGTTATGACCTCCTAGCCAGGAACGTTAAGGAAATGCCGCCGGCCAGGGGGGGGGGCTATCAGGGATTACCCGAGGATGTTTCGGAGGCCGGACGACGAGTTTTGTTTTCCCCTGCACCAGTTTTTGTGGGGCATTGGGGGGAGGGAGAGGGTTGATGAAGTTTAGTGTAGTTTCAAATAGAGAGGAGGTGAGTGGTCATCAGTCAGGTCTGAGAAAGAGGAAGAGAGGCAAGGGCTAATGCCGAGGGAGGGGGTGTAGATTCCAGGGATTGGGATTAGTATTGCAAAGCTGGTGCTTATGACATTGTGTGGTGGGGTATGCATCGTTGGTTGGGATTTGCGCTAGAGATGTAGTCGAACTGGTATAGGTGTGATGTCTGTGTTGGATAGGTGCGTCCAAACAGGTAACTTATTCACCGGCGTCCCGTGGTATCAGGTATTGGGCGTGGAGGACTCATAATGCAGCTTAGAACCCTTCCAGTAGTCCTCGACTGTGGAACAGACGTACTGCAGACCTCGATTTCACCCTCCCTGGACCCAAGGCCAATAAAATAACACTAACCAACCACAGAACCCGGATCTCCTCGGCGATGAACCCTACCTCGGCCTCCGCCAACTCCGAGTTCGCGGAAGAGAATATGATTCCCCTTTCCCCCTTCGTGCTATGAACTCCCCCTTGGGCCCTCGCTCGTATATTTGGTGGCGGGCGACTTTGTAGACACCTTCGTAGAGGCGGTTCGTAAACTCTTCCCCAAAGCCACCCTCCACTTTGGGGACTTTGGCCTAGGGAATGCAGGGAGGCTGTTGGAAAAGCACAGACCGGAAATGGCCTGCATTAACGACGATATTCAGGGAACTGCCATCATGACTATGGCCGTTATAACTACGGCGGTATGGGTAGTAAAGGTGGAGTCGCTCGACCTGTGCACTCTGGTATACGGTGTAGGGACTGCAGGGACTGATATGGTGTACCGCTCATGGCCCTAGGAACGAGGTGCTGGGAAGGGTTGATAGACATCGCAGATCAATTTCGCGACGCAGTGATTGAAGGCGGGAAATCTAAAGAGGAGGCAATTAAACAGATCTGGTATCGCCTCCCTAAAGCCACGCTTGCTTCAGAAAACATGATACTAACCCGACTTCTAGGCTAGGTTAGTGGAAAAACAAGGTCTCCCCTTGCGCTCATGCTCTTCAACTCTAACCCTGGCGCAAAAGACCTACACCGCTACAGACCCCAACTTCGCCTCCGTCGACATGGCATGCCCCTCGGACGTGCTCGCATAGACCGATGGGAAAGCGCTGCTAGCTACCGGCCCGCCCTTCCCCCCCGTCATGCTCGGAAAAACCAGGAAACCCTATACATTGCCGAGTGCAATAACGCTACCGCCTTCCCCGGCATCGGTCTCGGTGCTGTGCTCTCACGCACGGACAGGATCTCGAATAGGATGCTTCTTGCCGCGATTAGGCGCCTCGCGGAGGACGCGCCTACGCTGAAGGATCCGGATGCGCCACTGTTGCCCGATGTGGCAGATATTAGGGAGGCTAGTAAGGATGTGGCTTACGCGGTTATTAGGAGTGCGGTGGGGGAGGGTTTGTCTCGGTTTGCAGGAATTCCCGAGGGAGAAGAGGGTGAATACTCGAGTAGAGGTCGAAGATGTGAGTACTCGTAGAGATGCAGATGTGGGAGCCTAAGTGCAGGGCATCGAAAAAAATCAGGCCTGTTGCGAACTCCAGGGCGGCAAAGGATGAGTTAGGGGTTGGTAGGAGGGCGTAGAGGGTTAGGGTGTGTGGATACCGGTTTGGGTTTGGCCTGGGTTCACACGGATTTAATTCGAACTCGGCAGGCGGGAGTGTAGGGATGCAGAAGCGCCGTCACTGCCGACACCCACCCGATATCAAACTAGGTTAGAGAAAAAGATGGAAAGGAAAGGAAGCATCCCAAAAAGATGGCGCCATCTGTGAAGGAGAACAGCACTCGGATGCGCAAACGATAAGCCAATTTCTCCACACACACCCACCCACCCATGAATTCATCGCGAGCAACAGCGAAACGGATGGTTTCCCCGCCCCGGAGGAAACACTCATTACCTCCGCCCCATCATTACGATCACCGAAGCCAAACCCATTTCCATTCCTCCAAATCTGCCCCAGCTCCTACCAGCACCAACACCACACAATTCAACCGGCACCCCCAACCAACTCCAACAAGAAGGAACCAACCAACAGCGCAACACAAAAGTGCATAACAATCAGGATGACCTATCACGGGTCGCGTCGGAGAGGCAAACACCTGCGGGATGAGGTTTTCCCCTTCCTCTTCCATGCACCCGAGGGGCCGGTTCATCTCTTTCCACCCCCTTCTGGATACCGTAGTCCACATGACAAACAAGTATACCGAGTGATGTACCGTGATGGACATCAACTCTGTTGCAAGATGGGGTAATTTGTCACTGTTACGCCTGCCGCCGACCTTATACACCCGAGCCTTTTTTTTCTTCTTTTTTTTCTTTCCGCTGCCGTGGGGGTTGGTTACGGCAGATAGATACGTAGTTTGCTAAGGGATCTAACTTGGAGCTCTACGGGTGTCGTAAGGAATTACTCTTTTTTATTATTCCTATTATCATTATCATTACTACGCTAGCAAGCTTCGGGGACTTACTGGTAGGTACAAGCGGCCGCCCTGGTGGGCCCGTCCGCCCGTTTCTCCCGCCAACGGGGTGAGGCTTCCAAATCGCAAGCCCTCAGTGGACGGGCGAGTACAGTGCAGCGCAGTGCGGTGTCATACCATACCATCAGGCGATGGTTGAGGCCAATTTGGGCTTGGTACCAGGATTTCCCCGATCACCCCTGCGATACCAATGATCAAGACGACAGTCCGCAGAACTGGAGTGTATTTTCTCCGGATTTAGAGCAAACGCTGTTTGGAAGGTTTTTTTTCTTCCTTTTTTCTCTTGGCCCCTTGCCTTCTTCTTCTTCTTCTTCCTCTTCTTCTTCCCGAAGTACGTACTCCACGAGCAGCACTGTAACCCACCCCTGC
>LN891114.1:116318-141859 GCA_900010015.1 Tuber aestivum | reverse complement strand
TGCGAGAAGAGGGTGTGATTTTGGAGGAGGAGCTGCGAGTGAGTAAGACGCGATAATCCGGGACGGTGTTGATCATCGTGAGCGCCCGTGAGACTCATGGTTGTGATTTTTGGATTTATGTTTGGATGGAGGGGTGCGGGGGGCCTGAGGGGCCTGGTAGTGTTTTTAATTTTTATTTATTTGTTTGGTTTGGGGTGGTGTTGGCTTGCCACTGGGACGCAATGCTGTTTAGGCGCATATACCCTTAGGGTGGAGTCTAGTGTTTACAAATAAATGATGTTAAGACCAACAGACAGGGCTGACAGGTGCATTCTCGATCCACATCACGAGATGTCACTTGTCAGCCATGCGCAATCCGCCATTTACCATTCCAGGTAATTTGTGTCCTCCCCCCGTTTTTTTTTTCTCGTTCGGACTTGGGCGTAAGTTACCGTACTACTTTGCAGGGAGGGTACGAGAGTTGTGCAACACCATCTATGATACCGCACGAAAAGATCAACGATCGATCTCACCTGATTGTTATAAGTTAGCATCATATCATAATTCTATGCGTCGGAAATAATGACTCGCAATTGCCGCGAGCTCCATTCACCCGTGTTGTGCACCGAGGCTCGAGTCAAGTTGTGGAAATATCGACGCTTTATGCCTCGTATGGTATCAAAAAAAAAAAATGGGAAAAAAATGGTATGGTACCGTACGTATGTCCTGCGCCGACTTTTTTTTCCCTTTACAACACAAGAGCACGGTATAGAACTTTTCGTCAACACCATGAAAATACCATACTCCAAAGCACAAATACAATACAGTAGACAAAAGGGGAGAAAGGAGAAAAAGAAAAAGAGCACTCCATATGAAACCCCGCTGTCATAAGTCCCCCTACTTGTACGCACCCCCTACGGCTACGGCTTCGGATGCCCCCTGCGCTACCCTACTGTACGCCTGAGTATAATATAATAAGTGGGATATAATAGGGTATAATACGGTACGGTAATCCCTCAGACCACCCCTTACCTTGCTTACCCACCACCTCCACCGTGTGCTGCTGGTCCGTGCTACGATACAGAATCATAAATAACTTGTACGTACTAGTACATACATGCATACAAAGTACCGTAGCCTTGCCTACCTAACCTACCGTACTGTGTAAGGGCAAAATAACAAGAATTATCATGCCCGCCAACCTTTTTTTTCCGTTTTTTTATATTTTATTTTTTACTCCAACACCTCCTCTTGTGATACCGGTAATGCCAGGTATGGTTACTCTGTACTCGAGTACGATACCGGTAGAAAGAAAAAGGCCGTTACTCCAGTAGCACAGTACCGTACAGTGCAACGGAAACACGAGAAGGAAAGAGAAGAAGGAAAAAAAGAAAAAAAAGGGACTCCAACATCCCTCACCAATTGATATTCTACGAGCGCTGTAGACTGTGTATGACAGTGAGCGCAGGGTAGATGGATGGATGGATGGACGGACTGGCAGTGAAAATAGGTAAGGGGACATACGGTACATCTTTCTGTCCGAGCCTTCAGACCAATCGATTTCCCCTCCCGGTTTCGCCTTTACCTATCGCAGTGGGTGTGATGCGGTGTACTCGTACTGTATCATAGGCTATGATGGTATTGGGTAGGGGTGCCTCGTGGTTGGCCGGCTTGCCGGGCGGTACATGATACCGTACTGTATCATACTCGACTACAGTAGGATAGGGCAGGGTAGGGCTGGAGTTGGATTGGGAAAGGAAGGAAAGGAAGGAAAGGGGGGGTAGGAAAAGGGGGTGGGAAGGGAAGGGAAGGGAAGGGAAGGGAAGGAGAAGGAGAAGGAGAAGGAGAAGGGGGTGGGGGAGAAGATCTGACTACGCCATAATATACGAGTGTCATATCATGCATAGATGGATTGGACGGTCTATCAGATTATCCGATGTTTTTTTTTGTTTTTTTTGGTGTGATGGGTATTCTACTCTTACTCTGCCATGTGTGGTATTACCGTTAGACTATGGTACTGTAATGTATGATACCCGTATGATACGGTAGGAGCACTGTCGGGTGGTTTCCGGACGGAAGCTGCGTGGATGAGGTGAGAGAGAGAGAGAGAGAAGTAGTTTTTTATTTTTATTATTATTTTTTTATTTCTATTCTTTTTTATTTTCTATTTTCTTCTTCTTCCTCCCTGGACAGGTCTTGTGCGAGGCTCTGCGTTTGGATCGTACGGGAGGGGGGGGGGTATCGTGAGGGATCTTGCAGTACAGTATGATGGCATTGTGATGGTTCTCGCCTTATTTTTGGATGATATGTGAGGCTACAATAGCACAGCGGATTACGATACGGGAGAGAGAGAGAGAGAGAGAGAGAGTACTCGTAGAGGAGTTGGGTGTACAAATATATTTTAGAGTGATATACAAAGCTGGTCTAGTTTGGTCTAGTCTATGGCTTGGTGCTTGATATGTAGAGGTGTGATGGAAGGAGTGGTCTGTAGGTATGATATGCATAGAGCCCGTTGGTGTTGGTCGATCCGTGTGATTTCAAGGTACCCCCAGTGTCTAGCCTTCGAAAGTGTGCTCCGTCAGTCCCTTCGTGCCCCCCCTTAACTACAGGGACCCTCCGCCCCCCCGATTTCCTCTCTGAGATTTCGCTCGTCTACTTCACCACATTACCCATGTTAGCACCCCCTCCATCCACGTTATGATAGCCCGCACTAGGATAAACACTAACATTCTAATACCCTCCTTGAAGGAACCCCTTCCTGCCATCACATGGCCCTATCCTAGAATCCCTCCCACGGATTGAGAAAATATCGGGAGAGATTAATTGCGCAAAAACGTGGCTGGCTGTCTCAGTTCATCTAGACACGAGGGCTTGCTGGCCGGGTGTCAAGTTAGTCCCGATTTTCTCGAAAAAGAAAGTCCAAGAATGATGCCATCCTACCTGTCCGTCCGCCTTTGTGTTCTCAAGCGTATTTTTTAAAAAAAAATAAAATAAAATAAAATTCAGTTTGTCTTTCCCAGAATATCTCGGTCCTAGAAAAGTCATTCCAGCGCTGAGGATAGTGTCAACAACCTGTAGTGATACCCGGACAATCGGTCGTTGTCCTGATCGTGAGAGGGGGGATTGAGCATTCGCTACTATCGTCAGCTTGAAAGTGAGTATGGAAAATGGGCAAGGGGGGGAACACATACAATCAAGATGAAATCCGTTCCCCTAATGAAACCCCCCCTCCCCTCCCCGGGTTTCTCGCAAGTCCAACGTGAAAGCCCCGGGAATCCCCCATTCCACAGGGCGACCCACATATCTGTACTCTAGCGAGAGGTACATGCTAATCCTATCCCCCACCTCTTGACGTGAAGTGACGAAGCTCACGAAACAAGCACGCCCACAGACACACACACGCACACACACAAAAGAGAAATAATCCCCAGTAGCTCCTTTCCGAAGAGCAAAAGAAAAAACAATTCTGACCTCAAACTCACCGAGAGGCCGCCTATCACTGCTGCGGGTTCCTCAGACTCAAGAGTTGGGGGATAGGATTAATAGACCAATTGATGCAGATGGATTCTCTGATAACACGTAAAAAGTCGAATATGCTAGCAAGCCAACAGCTCTATTAATCCCACCCCCCAATCCTCAAGCCGGAAGGGCCCGCAGATGTGATATGAGGCTTACTCGGGGGGGGGAAGGAGAGGGGGAAAAAAAGTAATCTTGCTCGGGGGGGAGAGGAAGGTAGTGGAGATGCCCTCAGGCACTTCCCTAGATGTTTGTTGTACTGCCGCAGACTCTTGGAGCTTGGTGATGAGGCGGAAGAGGATGAGGGGGATATCTCGCCCTTTTTATACCCTTATCTCTTGGTGATGGAGCAAAATAACTCTCCAATACGAAATGAAAATCACCAGAGCTTACGGGAGAAAAATTTCATGGCCAAGGAAAGCGAAATCGAGTGTTGCGCAAATGCAGGTGCTTTCAGGATATGATATCTCGTGTCCATTAGGATAGGCCCGACTTAACCAAATCCGAGTACACGGGCATTCGACCAAACGTCTCCTAGCACGTTTGACCCTATCTGTGCATGCTAGGCGTAATGGGGGTAAAAAAAATTAAAAATTTAAAAAAACACCCCGCAATTAGCGGCTCATTGGCGTTGAAGAGGGGGTCCTGCCTGCAGGAAATGTACCGATCTTCAAGCTAAACCTCTTAGCACTGGTTTGTTCCTTCGACGAGGTAAGCGCCCGCGTTAGTTTGATGGAGGTCCCGCGCCAAGCGCGGGTAACTTCTCCTCTCCTCTCCTCTCGCAGGCTCGCGCTCGGCCCTGCTCCACTTGTCTAAGGGCTTCTTCTATGGTACCTGGGTGACTGAGCATCATACCGAAATCTGGAGGGTACTCCTGCGCCCGTAAGGTTCTCATACCCTTCTTTGCGCCTCCCGAGCGATATCTACAGACAGCAACAAAACGGCGGGGGACATTGTAAACTTTTTATCACTATTCACTGAATAGCCGATCGAGAGGGCCGGTGAATGGAACCTTTCTAAGGGTTGGTATAATGCCTGGGGGGGTGCGGAGGCTTTTGCGGACGCGGCTGTACATACCGGTGAAGAGCTAGTGCTTCTAGAGTCCAGTACTGTACACATAAGGCGCACAAACGTACAATACCGGTACGTATTCCTTGACCGCTCAGCCGCGTTCAGCAGAGATCACAATCGAGTGATCAGCGGTGTTTGGTAGCTCCTCACCCGAGCTCATATCACCAGTCTTTTCGTTCACTAGAATGAAAGTGGTAACTCGGGGCAGGGTTTTCCCCTATGGGAATTCTGTACTTCAAATATGGCGGCTTGAAAAAAAAAAAAAAATTCTGCAGGCCCGTGAAATAGCCGAGGGTCTGAAGAAATCTTTAGCCGCAGACGCTAATAATTTGGCGCTTGTTACTTCCCTTTTGGGTGCAGCGTGACCATAAACTCTTGTACTTAGCCATGAGCTTGCATAACAGTTAGGTTACTACTAGAAACGCAAACCTATAGCCTCAGAAATTCCTGCACATAGGGGGTGAATTTTGAATAGAGGGATGCTCCAGGCGAGTGAAGGAATACCAATTCCGACCCCCCGCCACCAGTCCTTTTCCGCCGCGTTGGGGGATTCAGCGCAAGAGAAGAGCCACCCAGACAGACTAGCATCGTGTCTTGCTAGAACTGGCTATTCCTCGAGGAGCGCCAGGGAGCAAATTACAGGAAGTATATTGTCAATTTGCTAACTCATTTCCCGAGGATGTAGCTGATCCTAACTTCATGCCGCCCTGGTGTTGGCGCACTCCTAGCGGCGCCAGTGATGTGTCCTGAAAGAGAGGGAAAGAGAGGGAATTCTAAATAATGAAGGAGCTTGTTCGGACCCTAAGATCGCGCCCTAAGGTAGTTGCAGAACTATGGCAGTCCCATTGAGAACTCCTATGACCAAATTTATTAGCGGAGATCAACCCACGGAGTTCTCATCAGGCGTAATGTTAATGGAGAGTAGGTATTCACCCATGCATTTCAATCCATATCATATGAGAAAGAACGGACCCACTCCACCCTCAGCAATGAGCCTTCAGCTCGGACTCCAGAAGGTCGCCGAAGTCCAATATAGAGCTGGCTGAAGTAGTGTACCGTACATCCAGTGTATACTAAGAACTAAATGGCTGGCCTTGCATAACTGGCCCCCGCACAGCTCCGGGCCTCTCATGCACCTTCTCCTTTTTTTTTGCTAGTATAAGAATCTGGTTTCAGATCCAATCTGCATTTCATCTCTCTCTTGCTACTGTGGGAGTGAGACAAAATGCCCTCGACCAATACTCCACTTGACGACCGCGATCGCAGGGGATTGTCGAAAATGGCTCACGCCGGTACCCTTAAGATTAAATATCCGCTAATATTCGAGCGGGCCGGGATACTACACTCGATAAATGCGATATGGTAGAGTACGATCCTCTGTCGGGAATAATCTGCGCATCTCGAGTGGGAACCCAGGTTTCATATTCGTCGGAAAGCGTGAATTCTTAGCACACCTACCAATAAACCACCTGCCCGAGGGGGCCCCCTGCATTGGGCGTACGCATACCTGAAAGAAACAGAATAGTTGTAAGCTCTGACTCTTAGGCGTTCCATCAAGAGTCACGCCAGATTTCATCATCAAATATTTCCCTCGAAAATTCTCAGTACCGCCTCGAACAATGCACATGGACTAAAGGGAAATCTCGGGGGAGGTGGCCAATTTCATTCACTCAGGAGTCTGAGCCCATCTGATCCCAATTGCTGGCTTCGGGACCATCATTAAATGGGGAGTTAGAAGTGATGCCTAGAATCGCCCGGTCAGACCTTTTGTTCATCTGTATTCAATTTTGTTTTTTCACACCACCTCGAGTCTTCCTCTTTAATGCCGGAGATGCTCTCGAGGGTCAATGGATATATTTGAGGGTAACAAGTTTGGTATCATACCTTACTAGGCTCAGCGTGCGGTGCGAAGAGCAAAGATTAAGAAACTCGGATATTGAAAGAAAAAATTTAGACAAACATCTGCTATTGAAGGAGAGAGAATGGATTCCCCACCGCACCTATCCCACACAACCTTTCTCTCGGATGTCCTGATACTAGCGTGCAATCAAGGGACAAGCTTGCAGGCTAGTAAGTCAAATTAAGCGACCTTGCCGCGCCCTCGCCGGGTGGTCTGTGGAGCGACGCTGCATCCAAACCGTGCCCAAGAGCATTTAGGCCTTGAGCAGCCAATAAGATTCTTCGATACCTCGTTAGGCACGCACAAAGCAGGGAGAAACCAGCACCAGTATTTTCTTTTGTCAACTATAACTTGTGAAATTCCTAGAAAATTTGCCGAAATGCACGATACTTGCTGTTCTTTTCTTGCTCCATCACCCTACGTCACTCGGAGCTTGATTGCAGTCCCGTCCGCTTAAGACCCCCACTTTTCCCGGTGTCATTTTAAAGTTGCAAAGCGCTTTTTCTCATGGAGGGAAGAAGGTTCCCTCACCCATTACCTGGCCTCAAGCCATCGTACGGCTATAGCCCCTGCCTGCGTGATGGTGATGCTGGATTTCAGTTATTTCAGGTTAGTGCCATTTGAAATTGACAAGGTTCAGCTCAGTGGTCTAACAAAACATGTGATATTTCGTCCCTAGCTAGCATCGAGCATTCAGGATATCAGTTGTCAAGAATAGTTTAAAAGGAATCTAACACCGGTCTTCGGCACCGTAGCCTCCGTCCACCGTCCTGCTAAAAGGCAAAGGCAGAGACGAGATGGCCATAATCTGCCCGTCCCGCAGGAGTCACCCACAAACCCCTCCCAATCACCGCCTTGACGGTTATCCCGGGAACCCGATGTTTGAAAGGGACAGGCATAATGGATTAGACCCCTTTTCGGATTATATCCAGCAATGCTTCCATCCACCTATCGTGGATGTTCAATAATTGCCATTTCCATGCCTGGTCTTTGCAAATGCAGAACACAGCATGCAACAAACCATTCCAATCATCGCTGAAGACCTTCGGGTGGCAACAAAAATTCCCTATACGCGCTCTTGACTACCAGTAATACCGGCACAACTGGCATGCAGAGCCATGCATCTATAGAAAAGCAAGACTAACCACCGGCGCATAAGCAACCCATGCAACGCTTTGTCCCTATTTTGTAAGTAGATAGGAATATTCGTTGTCAAATGCCCCCACCCCCGTCAACATAGACTAGGTAGGACTTCATGTCCGGAACGTGATGGTAGATGCGCTCTTGTTCTCAAGTCCCCCTCCACAAGTACAGCTGGTAACGAGTTTATCGGTGTCAGTGACACACTGTGGGATGGGGCTATCGGTCTCGATCCCGATATTCACGCTCAAAGGTCTCCAAACTCCGCTCGGCCGACTGGGGGAAAAAAAGAAATCCGACATATGGGGTTGTTAAAGTAGAGTTTTATCCTAACTATCAGAGAGGGTCCCCTTCGGCATGGCCACAAACCAGAGTTCTCGGTCGATTGCTGTGAATCTCCGGATAGGAGACAGAAATCTGGAGGGCACCTTCTCGATGTTATCATCCCCCTGGAAGATTTCAGGAGATGGCCCAGGCATTGGATCCAGGATATTTCACAACAGGGAAATGTACCGAATGCGAGAGAAACGTAAGCGACCACGAGCGGTTCACGGTTCAAAGGGAAGCCCGATTCGGAAGTCCCGCTATAAAAAGTTGGTGTATCTGCACAAATATTTAGAAAATGCCCACACCTGGTCCCAATTTCATAGCTGGGGCCACATCCATCAATATGGGCATCGATCTTAAGGAGACTGGATCGCCGAGGTAAAGCGAGAACGGTAAACAGGGGTTTGCCTCCGGCTTAGAGACCTTCTAAAGATCCAGGGGTAGGTTGGTTATTTCCCGTGTTAGCGTGCGTTGAGTGAAATCCAACGTCTTGCGATCAAACATATCGTACCTCCCTCCATACCACATACCACGACCCGACCAACCGAACTATCACTCGAATGGGGGAACTCACAAGCATCTAGTGTCAAATGCCATGAAGCCGCCAGAGCCCATAACTTAGTCAAGGACTATGTCTACAAAGAAGGACATAACGAGCAGTGAGATCAAGACATCAGATCCCGGTGTGTTGGTACGATATGTGGATCTGTTGGTGGCTATGGCTGGTTGCAGCCTAGTGGGGTCGAAGGAGGATCATTATCCTTTCACTCGGGCATGGACGGGATGATCGAACAGCCAGAGATTCCGGAGGCCAAAACTTACTGCCCTCACAGGAAATAAAGGGATGAATTTGGCATGGAAATTGCTCAAACAAGCGAGAAGCCTTGGTGCAAGGACCTGTAATCCATTGCTGCCCGACCACCCACGTTCGTACCCCAGTAGAGGCAGACAATCGGGCGGCATAGTACCGTATATGCGGTCTCGGTACTTATATGAGCCTAAGGCCGGCTTCTGAAGCAAAACCGGTACCGCGCCGCATCATGCTAGAATCAGCGCTGATATCCAGACACTCGCCCAAGCCTATGTTGCAATGGGGGTGGGGGTTGGATCAAAAAACGACCGAAGGAGTTAGAACGCGTTTTTTCGGATCGGGTGGTTATTAGACGGAACCCTAAAGAAAAAAATTAGAAAACAGTGACACCCGAAGTCAGTAGTGAGAAGCAAAGAAGCCCATAGAGAAGAAAAAGGTACCAGACGAAAGTTTCTAGCGCAAGCAATTATCCTCTCTGTTTCGTCGGCAACCTGAACCAACATGCCTCCCATCCCTGAAGAACACCAGAAATACCGTATACGACCAGAGAAAAAACGTTAAACCCTCCTATCGTGCCTGGAATATCAGCAGACAGATCAAGAAAGGTCTACTTCATTGCATATGCTAGTTTATTTGCTTCCTTAGTATGATAACGGTTGTTATTATCATAATTCACTCCTCATTGCCCATTTCCGGGCGGTGGGCAATAAGCATTTCCTACTATTTTTGCTTACTAAGACGCTGATGAACCCCTTGTGGATCCTGGTTCTCGCAGGCCCCGAGTCAATCCCTCCCCCTGACCCCCCGGGCTCGATCGCCGGAGGCCCTTCCCACAGCATTGGCCTGAGCTGATTTGGGCCACAAGCTCTAATCGAGATGTTGATGGGAGCACGCTGCACCATACTACCGCCACCGCGCCCGCTGCCCGGAGCGCGGTAGTACTGTACGTAACTTCGGCCGCCAGCACTCGTAGCCGATCAGCGGGGATACGAGAACATGGTCTTCCCGCGACAGACTTCAATAACGAGCCTGGAATGTGCTACTTGTGAAAGCGTTCATTCGCACGCATACCGGGTAGTGCAGTGATTCACGGTACGACACTCTACCTTTTGTTGCACGTTACTTTAAATATTTTATTCGTAAACACTAGACTCCACCCTAAGGGTATATGCGCCTAAACAGCATTGCGTCCAAGTGGCAAGCCAACTACAAGGAGGGGATTTACCGGTACTGTATCACAGACCGTAGGCGAAGATCCGTGTTGCGGTTGTGTCCATGCGCAGTGTTCAAGTTGCACGGTGTGGTGCTCGTGCACAGCACGGTATCTTTTCACGAGAGCAGGATCAGCGCTGGGGGGGTCAACCAATTACATTTCGTTGTACTCGTACGGTTAAAGTGTGGCGATTTGGGGGCTTTAGTGCCCTCTCCTTGGCTTGGTTGGCCTTGGCTTGAATCTGGCATTTACCGGTACGGTACTCGAGTACAAGCTCATACCAAAAGATACAGTGCTCGAGTACCGGTATGACATGATACGGTACGTAACTTACTGGTATTACCGGTATATGAATAGCTTAAGCGCAAGGGCTGACAGCAATCCTTCCAGCTATCGGTCCCCGGAAGATGAGGCTCTTTGGATGCCAACCACCCCTCCCCCCTACTCGTACTCGAGTAGCGCAGCAGCCCCTCGCTCGAATCCCATGATCCTCCATTCTTCCTCATCGCGAGTCACCCAGACCCTGAGCTCCTTCCACATTTCGGCATCAAGTGAGCTCCTTGCATGAGCGCTGTACGAGTAACCGACAGGGAAAATAAACTGGCACGCGGTCAGTATACTAAATTTGTTTGCACTAGTTCCCGTTCGCCAGTCGCCCATACGGTAATACAAGGCTTCAAGACCGGTTGTACAATGTATCTCGTGATCATCGGCCATTCATCTTTGTCAGCGCACCAAACCCAAAGGGGGCAGGTCCTTCCCCAAAATGGAAGGATTTCAACTCGTGAGCTACCGTATGGAACCAGCCCTGGCTGCTCCAAAACCCTGATCCTTGAGCTCTTATGCTAGGGGCTACCCCAGTGGCTGGGGGAAAGGATGGGAATACGGGGAATGAAGTACTGCGGTATCGCACGCGAATTGCTTTTATGTTATTGATAATCCTATATCTTTCAAAAGAGTATTCAGGCTGCTACCTCAAACACTGGGCCCTTACAAGGAAGAGAGAAACAAGAGAGCAAGCAAGATGATACCCTATCTCCATATTATCTTCACATTTCTATTCCTTTGTTTTACTATTACTTCCTTTACATTCCTCCAGGAGATCCGTACGGAGCTACCTTCACTCCGCCCGCTGAAGAGGACTCACCTGGGTGAGTTCAAAACAGCCCTCGGGACTTTACAGGAGGGCTTTTTCGACTTGTCAACCGGAACCTATCCTACAGGTATTGACTGGACATCGGCAGTACTGGGAACGTACCTTGCGGCCGGAACCCACACCCTGTCCGAAATTGCGGAGGAAAGAGCCCTTTCAAATTCATACTTTGCACAACTGATAGCTTTCTTTTACGGCCAGGATGACCAAGGACTGCGCCGTCAAGCTTTCGACGATATTCTCTGGGTGGTGCTTGGCTGGCTGGAGGCTCTAAAAATGATAGATTATCGAGAAGAAACCTTCAGAGATCCCGAGTGGACAGGTGGAGAATGGCGGAAGCCTTTTGCTCAACGAGCGCTCGAGTTCTACCTTCTCGCTGAGAGGGGCTGGGATACGGCGCTTTGTGGCGGTGGGATGCTCTGGAGTCCTTACCTGGATCCCTACAAGAACGCCATAACGAACGAGCTGTATATATCCGCCAGCGTCGGAATGTATCTTTACCACGGCGACCGGAATGAGCGCTATTTATTTAATGCGATCAGAGGACACGAATGGTTAAGGAACAGCAACATGACCAACAAACAGGGGCTCTATACCGACGGCTTCCATATTTCGAATGACAAAGGCGTGGGGGAGAAGTTATGCGACGTGAGGGACGAAATGGTTTACACGTACAATCAGGGTGTGCTCCTAAGTGGGCTACGCGGGCTCGCGGAGGCAACAGGTGACGAGGCTTATTTATTGGAAGGATTCGAACTGGTGGATGCCGTGGTGGGGAGTGAGAACCGTGTGGGGGAGATTGTTCGTGACGGGATTCTCACAGAAAAGTGCGACATTGGAGGGTACTGTTCTCAGAATGGCCATACGTTTAAAGGTAGGTTAGGACTATAGTGCCGGCGCAAGAAATTTGCTTCCGCCTCCCATACCCATGTTCCCTTTTCTCACTTGTTTAAAACTTATGAATATGCATGCACCAGGCATATTCTTCCATCACTTGACGCTTTTCTGCGAGCCCCTACCCACCATATCATCCAGCAAAGCTTTCAGCCAGGCAATAAGGTCAGGGCACCTCGAACGCTGCACCGATCTACACAGTTTCATCCGCGAGAACGCTGCGGCGGCATGGAGCACCCGCAATCCGAAGGGCGTTGTCGGAACCTGGTGGGGCTCCCCGAAGCATGTGTCCCCCTCCGACAAGTTCGAGACGATTCTGGACCCCGGAGCCGTGGATATTCAAAATGGCGGCGAGATCGGTGGCCCACTATCCATCCCGATGGACAACGCAGCAGGCGGAGACTTGAATGATAGGGGTCGTGGAAGAACGGTCGAGAGTCATTCGGGCGGATTAGCGGCTTTGAGAGCCGTCTTGCAAGTCGCTGAGAAGAGTTAAGCCATGATGTACCACCCCGCGGTAGTAGGAGTATGATACCCCGTTTTTTCCCCTCTCCCTTCTAGATTTCCTTTCATGTTGCCTTATAATAAAGTATGGGATACCGGTAACTTGGGACTCCTGAACCGTCTTTATTATGGGTGTGCTGCTTGTGTTTTCTATGAACGATGTCATGCCGTCCATATTCGGGGGCCGCGGTGCGGTACCGTACACTCGTAGAGGGTGGGGGCTTAGCCCTATTACGTATAGCGAGCGGGGATACTTTTTTATCAATTAATTGGCCACCATGCCGTCCTTCAATTGTGGTTATCGATAGTTGGCTGGACCGCGATTCTTCTCGCTCCACCCCACCCCTCCATCCATAAATCCACTCACCTGAAACGGGGAGGTGTGCGGTGGCCGTGAGAATATTTAAACATAACATTGGGGCAGGGAGCGACTACCCAGAGCATTAATTTCCCTCTATTAACTTGGTAAAGGTCGCTATTGCAGTGTCGGGCCGATCTAATTACTTGGTAGAGTGGTGGGTACTGTACCGGTAGGGCAACCTTGGTGTGTTCACTGCTTAAGCTTATCGCTGCCGTGCAACACAATGGAGAGCCAGCGCACACTTTTTTTTTCTCCTTCTCACCCACTCTCACTCTTCCCCCATTCCGCATTGATACAGGCGCGCATCGACCAACCAGGGCACGTAAAAATATGGAGAGGTTGAGTTTTCTTTTACCGGCAATGTATGACGGTGGCAGTGAAGCCGAAGGAATTGCCCTTGACGCAACTCTCACATTTGTCTCATCCTGCTCTCCACTTCCCCCGGCTCTGTATCGAGGGCTACATCTGTGCGGTATCATAGCCCGCTTTAATCCCCGACCAGAAAGAAGCTCTCCCCCTTGTTATTATCCCTATCGTCAGGTTTTTACTGTCATTTTTTCGCATTTTTATTTTATTATAATTCTCCCATCTTAGTGGCTCTCGCCTCTCTCCTTGTACTGTCCCATCGTACTCGTGCAGCAGTTTTTATTTTTATTTTTATTTTTACCATTCATACTGTTCCCCATCAGCAGCCGAACAAACACCCGAGAGATACCGCCCACCATTTTCTGCCACACGTTTTTACCAAACACAGCGAGCGCCCCTCACCCCCCCCTCATTCCTGCTCTCGCTCACAATCATTCACCCCTTCTCTACGCCCAATACCTACGGCCTCCGCTTCGTGTCCGGCGTAACTCCCTAGCACAGCACCGGTACCTCATTAATACTTGCCTGCGTGCTGGTACACATTCAGTGCCGTACACATATCTACACATACCGTATTACTCGTGCACACACCACAACCCTCGTCTCTCAATAGAAAATCCCCCTCTTGTTTTTTCTCCCCCCCCCCCCTCTCCCTCCGCCAACCGCCATTCCTGACACGCCTTTCGCTTGCTTTTCACGTCCCGTCGCTTGTTCCCTTCCACCAGTATTCTCTCTCTGCCCCTCCTAAAAGAAAATAAAACAGAGCGATTCGGGAGGGGAAACGAAACGTCCGGACTCTGACGGGATATCATAACTCATTTCTATACCCCAAACCCAACTTTATCTCATTCATATCATCATCAAATTGTTTCCCCTACCCTCTGCCCTCCTCTCCACCGGCGAATGTCCACGTATTGGCGGCCCTCAATATCCAGGTCCCTGCTAGCCACTTTCTCCGCACGCCGGGCCAACAACAATCGAAACATGAACCGTTCCAGCACTGTCGACGCCGACAAGCCCCCATCCTCGGAGGCGGGCCCGGGCACTAGCTGTGGTGGGCAGCAGCGGGAAGGCATAATCCTTACTCCTGCCTCTACAACCGTGTCGGAAGGGAGCGAGGGTGAAAGAAATCAGAGGCGAGAAGCGGAGGGGGAGTCGACACGGCTAGCCGAAGGTAACGCCGAAATGGAGGTGCCGAAGATGGATATCAACAACAACAGCAATCACCGCGATAACGTCACGGAGGAGGAGGATTGGACTCAATACACGCCATCCCGCAACAACAGGGAAATTCACGAAGAGATGGGCAGTTTGAATAACGAAATTCCGAACCTGAAAGGATTATTTGCCAGAACTAGTTCCGCTACGGACGAAGAGGCTGATGTAAATACCCCCTCCTTCTCCCTCCATCTCCACTTTTCCTTGCACCCTCCCTTGTTCTATTTTTGGGACATATGGCCTTCAATTTGTTTCTTCCCGATGTGACAAACAGACCGGAACAAACATTGAGATAACGGTTTTTAGCATCTTACGAGAGTAAAAGCGAATCACCGGTCGTCGCTCGCTTCGCTAGCTGAATCCCACCGAGCCGAGATTGCAAGCCTTACTGCATCACACCAGCATGAAATTAAAAAGCTTGAAGAATCACACATGGAGGAGATGCGGAATGCCCGGAGAGGCTATGGCTTTAATAACGAACTCGTTCGTGGATTACACGAGAGTTATGGGAAACAGATCGAATCGCTAGTTCTCGATCTGGGTGAGGCTAGGCGACAGCTGGGAATGAAGTCGGGTTCTATTTCGTCGACTTCCTCCTCTCCCATGGCAACAAAATCCAGTGTTTCCTCTTTCCCCGACGAGGATCCCTTGGCCCACGATATTCTCGCGAGAAGGTTATCCATGGTTCTCAATTTTGGCGGCCTTGACAAGGCGCTTTCGACTGCCGAAATATCGATCCTGCATCCTGGATCTTCGTTCAGGGCTGTGTACAAGCACCTTTGCCATGCTGTCGGGAACCACCTTCGGGCTCTTAACGCTGCTGCGGAGCTGTTCGCTACTGGTGCCCAAGGGGCATCGGAAGTTAAGAAGATTAGACACTTGTATCAGTCTGCTCTCGAGGAGCAGATCCATTTCAGAATTCTAAATGAGAGTGGTGGAAATAACATCAAGGATTTATGGGAAGCCGGGTTATGGAAAGCGAATGATTTTGTTTTGCGGGTCGATTGTGCAGCGGAAGAAGCCTGGCCGAGCGGCCACGTACAGGACGGAGGCATCGCAGAGCAACGAAAAAAGTTGATCTCACCCAACGGTGGCCGGCCTTCCTCTCTGAGGTCCCAGTCAAGAACTCCTTTAGGTCTGACATCGGAGCAGCTTATCGAAGTTGAAGGCGAAACATCGAGGGGTTTTGATGCCACCGCCGAATTGGACAGAATCAACCGGGAACTTGGCGAACTGGAGGTTCATGACCATTTGAGGCATTCTGGCGATGGGAATAAGGAAAATATCGGCTATTCGGCTGCAAAACGCTACGTGACCGTGGAGGAAGTTGCGGACGAGGACGATCCAGTCAGGGCGGCCGGGGAGGGAATAGAAGATGAGGGCGTAGGATTGCTGGACTCCTCCCCCCCAACACCGACTCCCAAGGAGACAGAGGAGACCATTGTGCCATTGGTTTGGACGGGTAATGACAACTCTGGTGATAAAATGGGATCTAGTAGTAGAGTTGCCTCTAACCGCAGCCTATTTTCACTTCTGGGGGACGGCCTTGGGACAGGAAAGCGAGACAAGAGGCCTGCTAGCGAATCAAGTGCATCTGATTCCTGGCGATTTGATGAGCTCTTCCCCTCGCCTACAGAGAGGAAGAAGGGCAAGGAGAGAAGTACAGTGTCGTCAGATGGTTTGTTTTTTCCCTTCATCTTCTTTTATAATTCTCACTTACATTTTGGACCTATAGAGTCGTTGCAGGATCGGGATGAGCAAACAAATGGAACTAGGGGATCTCAACCTTGGAGATGGATGTTGACTCCTGATGGAACGGTAATCACGCCGCCACAATACGATTTGAGTAACCGGGCTCCTAAAGTGGGGACACAGGGCTTCGAAAGAGCCAGTGTACCGCGTTTGGGGAGGTTAAATGAGGAGGACACCGAGGATGGGCATCTCATTAGCGAATCGGATCGATTAGACGTTGAACAAGGGGACCTAATGATGGGGGGGGGAAGAAACAGAAGCCCTTCTTCTCCCTCGGTGGGGGGGCCGCGGCTTCCCCAGCCCCCCCCCCGGCTCCTGAGCCGTCCACGCGAAAGTCTCCGACACTTCCCGATTACCTTCGTGCGGAGATTGAGAGCTCGTATCAGAGCACAAGGATCGACGATGACTCGGATATCGACGACAACCAGCCAAGAGAAGCAAATCTTAAAAATGCTTTCTCGAAGATGAAACCTGGCCAATGCGATACTCCCGTGATAGGCACTTCTAGAAGCGCGGCTTCCCTGACCCCTCTTCTTGGCGACGGAAGCCCGGCTCCCCGGCGCGGTGGGCCTTCTCTAAGAGTCAATACTGACAGTTTCAACACCACTCACGGATCGGGCGAACGTTCTGCACCCATGCCCAAGGCGCCCAACCCGAGCAGTTCTACGAAGGGCCCCAAGTATCGGGGTGGTGGTGCCTCTTATGGCTATCCTGGACCTAGCCACGTGCAAGAGGGAGGGGGCTTGGGTGAACCATGGGAATCAGGGTCTGAAGCAAGCGCCAATGGAAAATGGGGTAATCGGCGTGGCAATCGAGGCGGCCATGGGAAAGGCCCTGGCGCATATAATGCATGGAGGCGCGACCTTGAGTCGGAAGATTTCCGAAGCCGATCTGTTTCACCACAAATGCCGCCGCCAAGTCGTTCGTCAATGACCACTACCGATAGAAGCACTGAATTCATCCTTCCGCCACAGACATACCAGCAGAATATCGGCGGTAGCAGCGGCGGTAACGGTCCTGTTCGATATGGTGGAGTGCGTTGTATGGGGCCACTAGGTCCTACCCATATGCGAAACTATGCAGGTACCCACCCGACGGAGATGATTTTCCACCAGCCAATGAAGAGTGCGAGAGAACTTTTTGCGGCCGGCTATCGGCCAAGCGCCCCCCCCCCCTTTCATCAGCCCTATGGGTCCAGTCTATGCTCCAAACCCCCCACACTCAGTTTCTGCTTTTGGGCGTGGTGCTCCGGGAAGGTCACCTGCGCTCCTCTTTGGAAACAACGAACAGAGGGTCGCATCGGAGAACGGAGGTAACTGGCCGATGCGGCCTCCGCTTGCAGCGCACCCTCAACTCAACCCTCAATTTGGCCCACATATGTGGAATCTGCCTGGTGAGGGACCTCGCCGGAGCTATTCTACCGATTCCATCTCTCCGCTCTTATGGAAACTCGATGCGGAGGGTGGACCACAACAGGCTCCAGGTCCCATCCCGGGACCAATGATGCCGCCTCAACGTCCCGGATCTGCGGTTGCAGACCAAACCGCATACCATAACCAGATTAACGCCTCTTGGATGAGTGCGCTGGCTAACGGATACGCACACCAGCCTGGTACTCCTGGAAGCCATGGAAGCGTGGTGGGGCAGATGCCAGCTCCGCAGTGGTTCCTCAATATGCAGCAAGCCCAAGCCCAAGCCCAGGCTCAGGCTCAGGCTCAGGCTCAAATGCAAGGGAACCCAAATATTCCGCCAGGATTTGAAGCCTGGGCTGGCAGCCCGATGGGGGGGATCCCAGGACAGTGGGCAGTAGGTCCGTTTAGCTCATAATTTGTTTTCGGCGAATCAGAATTTTACTAATCAAAAGGCTGGGGCTTGTAACAACTGAAAAAACTGTATATTTGTATGCTTCTTTGTTGCCTCCTATTTTGTTGATTTGGATCCTTGCTTGCCCCCTTTTCGGCGAGTGGATTTGCTTTTTCATTTTTCGTTCTTCACTTGTCCGGATAATCGTTTTTGCCACTTGTTTTCTGACGGGGTTACGGGGGTTTTGCATCACATTCGTGGTCACGGCAAATGCGACGGTTTCGATGTTTGGAAATGAAAAAAAGTATATCATGACGTGTTTTTGCCTTCTCTTTTCCCTTTTCTATATTTTACTCTTTTTTCTTCAGCGGAAAAAAGGAAACTATTATGTTCGTTTGCTGGCCAATTTTTTCCTGTGCCTGGCCCGGGTGGGGCGGAGGCGTCGTTTTTTTTATGTAGGTTCAATATATTGGGCTTTGGATTTTTTTATTCTTTCTGATTTGTTCGGTTGTGATGATGGTGATGTTTTTAAGGTAGGTCTAAGTGAGCCCACTAGAGTTAATGATGGCTATGGGGGGTGTTACCATTCACGATATCGCTGATTGAAGAGCTTTAGATCATCGATTATCACGCAACCGTGATCACATTTTATCACCCGGTCTCAATAAATATAGTAACTGGGAGCAGAATGCAGAAAGGTGTAGGAGGGAGCGAGCCGGATGGTATTCAATAACCGGGGTATGGCGAGTGAACCTGACTACTACTCAAGAGCCATCCAGAGCTATAGCTCGGAGATTGAATGTGGAAGGATTCCCGAGAGGGTGGGCTCTTGTTCCCATCGCGTATCATCGAGTCTGCTATGATTTGGCAGCCTCAGGGTGGCTTGGTATCTCCAAGGAGTCAGGGATTGCTTCCTTGCGGTGAAATGATAGGTTGGTGAATTGAAATGGCTTAGCAATGCTGTAACCGTCTCCCTTATCCCCTCTTTGGGGTGTTGAGCCGGGGCTTGGTGATTGGCGTTAGCACTTGATTCGGGTAAGGATTTTCCTGAGAATGACTTTTCGGCTTGGTAGCTAACACTGCCTTGTGTCCTATACTTTAGGTCAACGATCGTCACCGGCTGGTCTCCAACCTATTTTCTGGCTTCATTGGACCATCCTATGTATCTTGGCTCCCCACTTATGCTAATACTTGGGGTACGGGGTGATACCCATCATCTAGCAGAATTCGCCTACCGCTAGTACGCTGATACGAGAGTTTTCTTTGTAGTTTGGTCATGTTCACAACAAGACACCTTCACTTTTAACCCTTTATAGCTAAAATCGGGCCTATTTGGGACCTTGCTAACCGCATTGATTGTTTTACTTCAGCCCCTGCTGTTTCGGAGCGCTAGCGGCAGTGGTTCTCCTGCCTTTCCGGCACACTTTACGGGTCGGCAAGGCTGTGGGTCACCATGGATCACTCGATATCAGAAATGATATCACATTTAGTGGCAAGGCTGGCGAAATAACGATGCCCATTTTCTGTTCACTTTTTGGCACTTCTGATCGCTTATATATAGCTTGGTTGGACTTCCTATTTCTCGCTTAAATCGGGATTCCTGGAACATCCAGTGTAGCCGAGTGGAGGTTTCATGGAAGTTGGGTATTCCTGCATGACCGGTGAATAGTCTTATTGATTAGACTCTATCTACTTATATGCAATGCATTGTATGAGACGAGCCCTGGTTCGCCACACCGCGCCGTATTTCCGGCGTCCTTTTATATTCCCAAAACACGGTCTCACCCGTTGCCTGCAAACACACAGCGCGTACTGTACCACAGAGGTTTATCACCCCGCGTTGCGTTAAATACTATTTGGCGGGGCCAGCGGATAAATCCACTAAATGAGTAACCTAAATACGGTGCCGGTCGGTACTTACACCGTGTTTTGTACACCTTGACTGTCTGTGTTAGGTTTGGGGACCAAAGGAATGGTACCGATGGCGCACCCTATCGATTGACCCTATTGCTACGGCCGTAGCACCTAGGAGTTGGTTTTCGAAAATTTGATGGCGCTGCGGCGGGCTGGAACTCTCTCGGAAGCTTTTGTCTCTTCACCCAAGAATACACATCGCCGTAGGACAAAGCTCGAGGGGAGTTCCTCATGGTATCGGAATTTTGAAAGGGGGTTGGAGCCCTTGATGATCCACCACTTGGCAGCAGCGCAGCATTTTGGGGTGACACTAGCTCAGCTTTTGTGCCTAGGGATTGTGCTTCTGAGATGGAGCGAAGAAAACAAATTGAATCCCTGCTTGTGTGAATAGGCACACGGGTTTAATTCTGCGATGGGGGGAGAGCAAGACCGGTCTCACCGCTCTCAGCCCGGTCGTAAGGAAAGGGTTGTGTCGGCTTCTTGCGCTGGGATTGGGATTGGAATAATTTGCCCGATGATGTTTCTTGATTGGGGAATCGCGTTTCGGGCTGCCTGAGAGGTAACCGACTGTAGCCGTCACGCGGTGACGTGGGGAATCTGCTGGTGGATTGCGGACTCAGCAGTAAAACAAGTTATCATGGCCAGCTTGAATTATGCGGGGGGTGTTGGCTATAATAGACCGGGTTAGTTTTAAACCCCTCTAAGAAGAGTGGTAATGCGGGGGCTGCCGGGGGAGGGGTCCGTCTGAATTGGATGGAGCTGGCTGATCTGCGGTGTTTTTCGAGGGGCAGTAGGCCTGTAGGTAGAATATCTACATAACAAATTGGAGATGTGCGGAGCCTGCCTGCTATTAGTGCAGTCACTATACTTGCGGGCATCCAAGCGGATGAACGATCCATTCCAAGATAAGCCATGTCTCCCCACGGCCTGGGAGGTTCCAATCCCTAGAGCAATGCGGTACGGGCCCTAGCGGCATCTGAGTTTATCTGGGGAAGCTCAAGGCTATTATGCTGTACGCGCTACACCTCTCCGTATTCTCTATCTCTGAAAGTTGCTTGTCTGCTGACTTCTGGATTGCGGAGAGCTCATTTTCTGGGAACCGGATCCCCTTCTATCTTTCCCCCTTATCCGGAGGGGCTCCCCCATGTGGGCGTGTTTTTCTAGATCCTTGATTACTCGGGTATTATGTGGGTTGGCAAACGGCGAAGAATCCTGAAAACTCGATTATTCGCTCAGCAGCCTTCGCCTTGTCCCTTTGATGCCCCAGGGCGTTTGTGGGACTGGGGGGTGGAGGAATATGAGGGCAGGGAGTGAGTGAGGTGTGGTAGATTGGAACCACAACAATGCGATAATTGAGCGAATAAGTGCGATACCATGAGATGCTCGAGTGAGATGTCGTGCTGTTGCGCCTTGTGAAAAGCAAAATAGGTGCTCCTTATCGTAACTCTCCCACGCAGTAGTGCAGTAAATTAGCTGTTATGTCCCTGAAAACGTAACAAACTTAGGTGTTGCAGTTTATCTTGCAAATTGATTATGAAAACTATCGTCAGCTGGGCTCGTCATACTCGCCGCCGTAATCCCCAATAAGGCCTACGATACGTGAAGCCCTAACCTGTCGCGCCGACCCCCTCGCGCCCTTTCCTGTGGGTCTGCTATGATTTAATAATGAAACTGATCTTGGCGTTGTCTTTGGGCTGAATTTGTGTCGTAGTTACCCTCCTTGAAGAAGGAAACAAGAACTCAATAACCAACCAACCAACACCAACCAGTGACCCCCGTTTCCCCGTCTCTTCATTGAATTCCTTCTTTAACTTACCTATACGACGCAAACAAACGCTTCCGGGCGACAAAGAGGGAGACGGAAAGCACTGAATGCTCCTAAAGCATCTTATCCAAATACTGTCACCAAAAATGACTATCCGTATCACCTCTACCACTACCCCCGCCACCCCCACCACCACCCCTATAACTGCAGCTCCAACTGAAGCAGCCACCATCACCACCACCACCACCCCGAGGTCCCCCCTGGCCCCAGTTACCCCTCCACCTACCATCCACCATGCATACATGCGGTCCGCTCTACAAATCGCCACTTCGGCCCTCCAGAGCAATGAAGTCCCCGTCGGCTGCGTCTTTGTCCACAACTCACGCATAATCGCTAGCGGCCGCAACGATACAAACCGTTCCTTGTGCGGGACCCGCCACGCGGAGCTCGTTGCCATTGACAAGATCTTGGCTACCCATCCGCCGTCTATATTCAAAGAGACTGACCTGTACGTTACCGTCGAGCCGTGCATCATGTGTGCTAGCGCACTCCGCCAGGTCGGCATCAGGAAGGTCTATTTCGGCTGCTCAAATGACAGGTTTGGCGGATGCGGTGGAGTCTTGAGAGTCCATGAAGGGGATGGTGTCGGCGGCGAAAACAAGAGTAGGAATGGCGGAGGAGGGTATGAGGTCGTTGGCGGAATTTATTCGTCTAGTGCCGTGGTTAAGCTCAGGGAGTTTTATGTCCAGGAAAATGGAAGGGCCCCTATTGCTACTAGCAAGAAGGGGAGGGAGTTGAAAACCGACAACCTACCTCTCGACGTGGATATTTTGTAAAGGGGTGAGAAGCTATGGATGGATAGATGGATTGGTTAATTTCACGGGTGGTCTAGTATAGCCTATCTTCTGATTGCGGCGATGATTGTGATTATGATGGCGGAAAAACCGCTTCCCTTCTCCTATGCCCTCTTCCTCTTCTCTCTCCCCTTGCACATTATTACTTTTTACTACTACTACTACTGCTGCTGCTTTTTCTTACGGCGGACTTGTTGATTGTTTTGGTTGTCAGTTGGCGAATCGGTATTTGGGCGTTGTATTGTTTCCAACGGTGTTCTCTTTTCTTTTTCTTTTCACTTTCCCTTATTTCCATGATTGATTCCCATTTCCCTTTGTCTTTGATACTATAAACGTACTGGACTAGATTAGATTCGTTTAAATTCCGGGAAACGCCTTTTTTTTCTTGTTTCTCCCTCTTTATCTCTTTTTCCCTCCCCGGTACTGGTGGTAATCAGCACCTTGTGTTTTCGATATCTTTAGCGTTCAATAAAGCTTGGTTTATGTCAGGGGCTCTCGCCATCCCATTCGGTGGGTCTGCTCTCCCCCATCTCCTTAGGGGTAATTTATTGTAAATAGGTGTGTTTTTGTTTTATTTTGTTTTATATCAGTGCTGGCGGTGGTTCTTACTATGGTGCACCTTAAGAAGTGGAATGATTGAACCCACACAAGGAGGTCTGGTATTTCCCTCTTTGGATAGCAGGAGGGACTTGTATCAGGAAGCGCAGACCCTCAGCCCACCGCTAAGTCAAATAAGAAAGAAAAATATAACAAGGCCTATATGGGGAGGCATCTCCAGCGTCATAGCGAGGGGTTTCAATTATTTCAGTCCTTCCGGTCGTTGGGTGGCGGGGTTCGCCGTCGGCTCCGCAGCGATGGCTCTCGCCCGGGGCAACGCTTGGTATCGTCCAGTACTAGCCAGCCATACGACCTCAAATGTACCTATAGTTTTGATGTTTTTATTTCCATTTTGTATATTATTTATTTGCCTTGATAACGGGCTAATTCCTTCTGGAATATCTTCCACTAGTCTTTCAGATAATTAGAGTAATATCCTTCCTAAAGCTTCTTGAGATGCATTTGAACATGTTTAATGGAATTGAGATCTTGAGAATAAGGTTGTGAATTTTCTAGGACATCTCTATGATTTTTCTCTATGATTTTCCCAGAACAGAAATATGGTAATACTAACAATATGCATCATAGCATTACCATGAACAAATATTAATATAATTTTCCTTCAATTTCCCAAAGAGATTGAGATATCTGAAGCTTTTTTATTTCTATATATGGTTTCATTTTACTTTCCTGCTATCTAATTTTACAGTAATCCTTCTCTTATTACATGTTTCCTTCAATCCATTGGTAGAACAGATCCATCCAGTTTGCTCAACTCTACTTGACTTTCTATCATTCTTGACTTATCCTACAAGATATTTTTTTCAGTATGTTTTATAAACATACTCTACTTGTTGATTTACCAGTTTTTTATATATAGATATTCATCATTCTATATCATTTCTCCCCACTAGACAATTTTCTGATACCTATTTCAAAGATACAATTAATACCTCCTTCTTATCAGAGTATATATTAACCCAAGTGTCTTATCTTAAATGTACTTCCAAACTCTATATTCTGATAGCATTCGCTAGTTGGTCCGATAAAGGCATAAGGTGTAAAACCTTTATGCAATTTCTAAAATAGCACCTCCCCATGTTGACGGGATGTGATTATTGAATAAGAATAGTGTGCAGTAAGCATTTTATTGTAACGTATTCCTGCAGGAAAAGATGGAATGACCCGGTGGCTTGATTTTGTTGCAAGGCTGAACCCCGCATTGAACAGGGTATCAGGACTCTGCATGAGATCTTGGCAGAGTTTGTCCCTAACTCTTCCACTCCGATAAGTCCTGTAATGTGAGAATATAAGTTATTGTCCTCTATTTATTTATTTTTCCATCAATCTTAACTTGAATATGTTCTGGAAAGGTTGTATAGGGAATATATCAGTCAGGTTGTTGTTGGGTTGTTGAGGTGACCTTGGTGGCAGAGGAGACGGTCGCTCTTGGCCGAGAACTTTACAGTATTATTACTTATCGCACCAGTGATTCAGTAAAAGTACCCGGTGTGTGTGGAAGCTGGCAGAAGCAACCACCCTGACCCTGCACACTCCATATCAATCCTCATATGGATTGCTATAAATATTCATGCAAGTAACTCAGGATCTAAAAATCCAAAGTCTGGGGGGTTGATAAGTTAATTAATTTGGAGAATATGTATCATGGACAATCATAATTATGTAGCACGGACAATACTCAGGCTGTATGTGTGGTAAAGGTCTAAGTCATCATGGGCAGAAAAAATAATACCAGAGTATGATAGATACCCTTACAAGGATACTTGGTACAGTACACCCGCGCCATCGGAGGTCTAAGACATTTCTACTTTTACCGGTTTTTATACTAGTAATAATGATGATAATAATAATAATAATAATTGAATAATAGATTGCACCGGAACGCCAAGAAACACCACGCTCTGTTCGGTGTAAAAAAAAATTAAAAAAATGCCCTACGGTAGTGACTACTTCGATCGGTGTCGCCGAGGCACGTACATCATAGCGTTTCTACATATCATCATACTTGTACATTGAAGTCGCCACCCACGCTAGCCTTACAATATTATCGTACAGGTAGCTTCTACCAGCACAGTCCGGCACTCGGAATTTTCAACGGTGCTGACCGGGGATGGAGAGAGAGAGTGTGAGAGTGTGTGTGGTGCACAGTACGATAGGGGGGGCGAATATCGTACCGGATAGCAAGAAAAACGGTATCGTACAGGCGTAGGAGTGAGTGAGTGACCTTGGGCTTATCGTCCGGCGATCGGTTGGACGACCGGATACCGTAGGGCTTGTGGTCCACCGAACGATAAGTGAGACATATGATAGCGAGATCCGCAGTGACACATGTATGCTCGAGTTTTCTTCACTATGCTTTGAGAGGGTGCGAGACTGTAACCC
>LN891114.1:97386-112662 GCA_900010015.1 Tuber aestivum | reverse complement strand
ACTTTGTCCTGTCGTTTCCCGGAGCCCTGTCTGGCGGTCCGATTGATTACTTAATTAATTAATTGATTAATTAATCGCGGTGGATAATAAATTATCGTGGGGAAGATGGAAATAAAAATAGAGAAGAGGCTCTATTTTTTTTTCACTTTTGAGGGTTCTTGTCTCCAGTTTAGCAAGTAAGTAAAATCACACATTTTTTTCTTCTTCTTCCACCCCCCCCCCCCCTTCCCTCCTCTCCGGCCTAGTGCGAGTGGGTATGATAGATACCACGGTATCACGGCATTGTTAGCCACTTGGCGGCTGTGGAGAAGGGGGGAGAGATGTGTAAAAAAAAAAAAAGTAGCAGAATCATGAGAAGAGTATTACAAGTATTATACAGTACTACAACCACCGATATGGGGGCTCCCGGGCAGAAGAGACGTCAAGGCTCACTCCAACCATTCTCACATCATAGCTAGTTACCCAGAGGTGTGTGACGTGACACTGTACCGTGGAACGTGGAGGAGAAGGAAAGAAAGAAGGAAGGGAATAGGAGGACAAGGGGGATTGGGGGGGGGGGAGGTTTCACCAATTACCAGTACTGTATAATATGTACACTAATTCCCAGATTCACTTCACATAACCTGCATCTTGCGCGACGAGGACGATATCACTCGAGTAGCACAAACTCTTGCACTCCTTCTATCTATCTATCGTGCGCACTCGCGCCACTATCATCATTGGATGCGGTAATCGGCGGCCCGGTCGATTCCTTCCTTCCTTCCTTCCATCCTACCTTTCCCCTTCCTTTTCATTCATTCCCTTCCTTTTGTTTTGTTTTGTTTTTGTGAAACTATTGGGAATCGAGCACTCGATTTCTTGATGCGTTGTGATGCCACCAATGGGAAAAATCCCGGTGACATATGGGCTGCGTGGTGGTGTGGTGTGGGTGGGGGGGGGAGGGGGGGGAGGAGAGAGGTGTTGTGCAGGGAAAAGTGAGGTAATCACGAGGCACACATGATATTACATGCGCTTTCGTTGCGGTGCCATAAGTACACTTTGGGCCCGATTGATATGGTCCTATCAATGATCAGTGCACTGGTTTCTTCACCTTACCTGACCTTACCTTACCGCGTTCTCCGGTTTTTTGAGGCTCCTCGTCGGTGCGATGGATAAGTTGGTTGGTTGGGTGTGCTGGTGTAATGTTGTATCGTACGGTATCCTTTTTTTTTGCAACGGCATTGTGTCGGTGATGTAAGTACTGTACAGTATGTATGGTAGAGTACGGTACAGTTGGGTATTTTATTATACTATTTGTCGCCGGCGCGGAGGAGAGGAAAAATACAGAGCAGATCCCCAAGGTGAGTAGGTGAGTAGTTAAGTAAGGTAAACTAAAGTATGTAAGCAAGCCAATGAACATTATTCCACCAATGGCGATACTTGAAGGTATAGCTGCGGTTCGTCTTCTTCTTCTTCTTCTCGTTATTTTTTAAAGAGCGTGGGTATCTTTTATTTGAGATAGCTAACTAGTTGACTAACTGAGAGTAGCATGGAATTCAAACGGACGAGGGTAAAAGGCTAGAACCTGGCGAACTGGCGAACTGAGCGAGCGAATAGAACGAAAACAGAAATAGTTCGGGGAATACTTGAGTTTTCGCACAAGTAAACTTGAAAGACATCGTGAAAAGGGAAACATCGAAATATCTGAAAAGGCAAGAAACTTCCTCCTCCTCCTCCTCCTCCTCCTAGTGATAAAAATAATGAAAAGCCACCAACACCGCCAACAACCGATCCCCTTGGAGCAAGGGTTACCCTGCAAGAATGATATCGATACTGTCGAGTGCATTACTGAGTCCGGTCCTCAGTATTTCAACCTCCTAGAATCTCCGTGATTCTGGGCTCCGGGTCGGCACCAAACTTCCGATAGACCCCTCTGATTTCCCCTAGAGCTGCTTGAAGGGAGTCTTGGGTCTGCTGCAGTCTCCCTTCAGACTGCTCCAGTCTCCCTTCAGACTGCTCCAGTCTCTCTTCAGATTCCTCCAGTATCCCTTGGGTTTGGCAGAGTCTGGCTTCGGCCTGTTGGAGTTTGGCTTCGGCCTGTTCGAGTTTCCCCTGGGCTTGTTGGAGTCTCTCTCCCGCTTGCCGGAGCCTCTCTCCGGCTTGCCGGGCTCTCTCCTCTAGGAGGGTGTATACCTGGAGCTCGTAAGCTCCCTCAATCTCAGGCACCACAAACCCCAAGAATGCCCTTTTCTGGTCCTCGTCTATGGGGTCTATTCGGCAAGGAGGAGAAATGGTTAGTAGGGGGGGCAAACAGAATGTGGTTAGGTGGAACTGGAAAGGGTTCATGTGCTAGCATACCATCTATCCCCCGCTCCCTTGCTTCATCCCCGAAAAGGTTCCGAAGACCTATCTTGATTCTGTGGTTTCTTGTCTCCGGTCCGTCCACTACAATTTTAAGCACGGATCCTGACATTGTGTGTGGGGTTGGGAGTTTTTTTGGGGGGGGGCGTTGGGGTTTGGGGTGTTTTTTTGATTCTTCTCTTTTTGTATTGAGAGGGGGTGGGGGGTGATCTATTGGTAATCCCGGAATTAGCTTGAGCGCATTCTGATAAACTCTGATCACAGAGCGTGATTGAGGAGGAATATGATAGGGGCATACTGGGCTGTTTGCGCCGGCACTGGGGGGCTGGTGTTGAGAGAGATTTTACTCCAAAGGTGCTTAAAGTCTGAGTTGTAGTAATGGATTGTTGTGATGTTGAGCTGCTTTTTTGGTCTGTCAGAGGGTCGGGGAATTCAGACTTTATACCCTAGAGACGGGCGGGGTGTGCCAAAATTGTTCACAGTTAAAACCGGATAGAGTTCACACAATAATCACACATCCCAAAAGCGCTCAAGAGCTAGAGCATGATAGAAGCACACATCCTCAATATCTAGCCCTGATAGCCCTACAATGACGAGGCCGGGTGCAGAATTCGCATGCTGTTAGTACTCGTGATCCTTCAAACTCTTGAAACCATGCAACATGTTTTGAATCCTGCTAGAGTCGGGCTCGAGGATAGTGCTAGTAGCCTGGCTAATTCAGCTGCGGATTGCCCGTAGGAGGTGACGGAGCAGAATCTAAGTGAGGCGATAATGACGCAAATTACCTGGGGAATTTTTGTTAGATTGAATAGTATTTGGTGTGAGGTAAGCATGGAGCACAGTTGCGCCGTCGTAGGGTGCAGAAGGGGAAAAAAAGAAAAAGGGAGCTGGAGAGGTCATTACCTGCAACTCTTCTCCACTAGCTGGGTGAGTGCGCAATTTGTCGATATTAGCTAGTATTGGAGGTCCCATGCCCGCTAATATTGTCTCAGCCTTCAACTCGAGGTCTTTGTCCTTGGTGCTTCGTGTTTGATTTCGTCCAGCAGGAGTAAGGGAGGGGGTGGGAATCTCTTGTAGCCGGGTGGCTGCCGAGTGACTGTGCATGAGGGGACTAATCACTCTCGTAAAAATTAACAAATCTGGGATAAATTGAACCCAAAAACCCATAGAAAGGTATAATAAAGGAAGAAATCCCTAAATTATAACTAAAAGAGGAACACTTGAATGAAAATTGTAACAAGAGGCAAGGCGGCCAATCGGCTTTAATTGCAATCTTCTTTTTGTTCCCGGTTAAGCAGCAAGCCCTGTTTCTTAATTAGACGTACCAGCGCATCGGAAATTCTTGGATGGCATGGGGTCCATACCCCTCACCCCATCTTCCTTGTACCAAACACCCCCATCCCAAAAACGTTTGCTTATCAACTCCCACGATGAGAAAAACAGGGATGAGGAGAAATCTCTATTTAACAGGGCGGACCCGGGTCTCCACTTTGAGTTTTAAGGTGGCTCGATGCGAAGGCCTATGAGATTCCCGGGGTTTAGTGTCACTGTGCATTCGTGCGCCAGGGGTTGTATGATATATGCGGGGGTGTGCAATTCTGACATACCCGGGGCAATGCATTCTTTTTAAAATCGCAGAAGCCAATAACTGTTTTTTTTTAATTCTTAAGCAGCCAAATCCGTGCACTGTGTACTGAAGGGTAACTAGCTGGAGCCTTGCACACGTATGGTGGCTCAGGGCGCTGTGGTTCCCGTGGTCATCGCAACCCAGAATCATTTGTCTAAGAGACCAGGGAGCATCTGGTATTATTTGTACACCTTCGCGGGGGTGTCTAAGGTGGGGTCATGTCAATGACTGTGCTTTCGACTGGGTTCCTGAGACATCAGCTACTAGATATCATGTGGGGTTTGGGCTGTTGACTCTGCTGACCGGTGGTTAGCAGAATATACGCAAATATTAGGAACTGGGTGAACTCGCTCTGCTGACACTAGCCCAGTGCTCCTGCCCCCCCCCCCCCCTCCCTCCCTCCCAGAATGTCTGCGCCTGGCGAGTCCTTGATTGCTGTGCTTAAGGCTATAATAGACAACCAGACTGTGATTATTTGGCTATTTTATAACCTTTTATTGGCTTTTTTTTTGGGGGGGGGGGGGAGAAGCGGAGGCGGAGCAAGAAGTGACTTGTTTTTTTCTCTATCACAATCCCAGAGTTAGTCAAGGAAACTCAGATTGGAGAAAAGGATTGGCTTTCTGATTGAAAATCTGGATTGGTGGATAATAGGCAAGTGTAAGGAGGATCAAGTTGGGGCGCCGAGAGAGTGGATATAATAGTGATGGGGACAGTTGACACCTCAAATTCGTGTTCGGCCGTGCAAATGTCGGCATCATGAGGATAGTGGGGTCTGTTTTTTTATCGTGACGACACTTGATTAGATTCGGCAGAAACTCGAGAATAGTATCCCACCATGATAACACCATAACATTCCTGGCCGTACTACGGCCCACTGCGCCAACGGAGACTTCTTGAGACTTAATTTCAATGCGTAGTAGGGTGCTCGGCGATCTTGAAGTATTCGGAACGGGGAATATGCAAATTATCTAGGTAAGGTATAACCTGTGCCTCCTCAGGCAACTAATTTTGTGGAAATAACTATAAACCACTCCCACAGCTAGAAAAACCATATTCCGAATCCACCTCACACATCCCCGAGTAGGATCTTCCAAGCGCTCCTTCATTTACCCGGGGATTGAGTAAGCAGATCACCAACGGTCACTCGCAAAACAAAATTTTAGAATCACTCTTGAGCTATGAAAGCCGATTGACTGGGACCACACGCCCTGGACTCAATATTAACTAGAGATTCCTACAACCGTGGATCTGGGCCTTGAGGGTATATTGCCCCCCTCACACCTGTGGACGGAAAGAAGAAAGCGAAAACAAGTTCGAAGATACCTCCGTGAAGTGCTAGGCTGGGTCGAAGGAAATAGTTGTGAAAAAAAAGGAGGCAACCCCTACTTAGTCTGTAACCGCAAGTAATGCCTGGATCTCCTCCTTAGTGAACCCAAGGATGTACAAGATATCCAACATGGTTTCTGAATTGAGTCTTGTGGGTGCCGCAAGCTGAACAGCAGGCTTTGCATTAAACGCAATGCCGACACCAGCTTTCTTCATCATTATTAGATCATTTGCGCCATCCCCGACTGCCACAGTCTGTTCAAGAGTAATCCCGTTATCTTTGGCGATCTCTTCAAGTAAGACTGCTTTACGCTCTGCGTGCACGATGGGGCCACTAAGGTCCCCGGTAAGAAAATTGCCATCTTCCGAAACCACGAGCTATCGAACCCTTGGTCAGCAGACTATCGGGTATCTTCTTCGGATACTATTCGTACATTATTTGCATGAGCGTAATCAAAATCAAGCTGCTCTTTAACATACTCGGCTAGTGGAATGAACCCGCCACTGAGGACTGCCAGCTTATACCCAAGTCTCTTAAGCACACGGCACAGCTCGCGGACGCCGGGGGTAAAAGTGATGATGGATTTAAGGTCCTGAAATACTGTTGAGGGGACTCCTTTGAGCAGTGCAACTCGCTGCCGAAGAGATTCTGTGAAGTCTATTTCCCCATTCATTGCGCGAGCTGTGATGGACTGTGATAAATTAGATACTCGAGGTGGAATAAATTTCAAGGGAGGAAATAATACCGAAACCTGGTCCTCCACTCTAATAAACTTCGCGATTTCGTCAATAACTTCCTGCTCGATTAAGGTCGAGTCCATGTCGAATACAGCAAGGCGCTTGTACCGTCTGAAGATGTTATTTTCCTGTAAAACAAGCTCGACATTCCATTTCCTCTCGAACTGCCATAAGCTAGTATGTCTTCTCAATTCACTGAGCTGTAACATTTCTGGCATGGACAAAGAAATCTCCATAACTTTTGGATGTTCAGCGGAGTCGAGGCAGCGATGGTTGGTCCCCCACTTCTTCCATGGTACGAGCAACTCATCGATTGTCTGGATGAACTCGAACATAGCCATGTCTGAAACGTAGGGGCCGAAATTGACATACTTTTTCTCAACATCGATTTTTTCTCCGTCGGCTGTGATCAGGGTCTGATTAGGGTTGTAGAAGAGGGTAGCGACCAATTGCAACGCGGACTCGGTAGGACCACAGTGCGTGTGCGAGACGGTATGCACAATTCCAGAGTTTTTAATCAAAACACGTTTGCCCTCAGGCGTAATTATTTCAACCGGAGTGGTAACGTCCTCGTTTGGAGTAGGAGGTGCTCCGTGGAGGTCTCTGATGTGAAGGGCGGCATTGTAGCTTGTGGCTCTTGTCAGGCCCTGCCTGGGTGCGGTGGGAGGAGTGTTGTGCGGCTCGGTTCGGCTCATGATGATGAGGGAAAGAAAGAAGGAAGGGGCACCAAGAATGGGGTGGCAGTCCAACTATTTTGAAGGTTGGGGGTAGGCGAGGGAAGGGGAGACAAACGGTGAATGGAGTTAGGACCATAAATGAGGGAAGGCACAGGGTAAAAAGGAGGGGGAGGGGCAATGGATCTGTAGGGTGGCGTTTTTTTTGTTTTTTTTGGAGTGTACTCCAGTATCATAGATTTATTGGTTGCAAGGTTGTAAAAGTCAAGGTAGGGGGTTGAGGAATGGCTATTGGAGGGTAACCAGGTCCGCGTCCCCCGCCATAAGTATGATATGATACCTGAAAGCAGGGGCGTAAAAAGAGGGTTTTAAAGTACGATCCCAAATCGTTCCGTACGGCACCGCTACGGCAACCCCACTACCACCATAAATATACCACCCACTCAACCACAATTAGTCAAAATGTGTAGAAACTTTAGATATATATTATTAAATAAATGCAAAGAAACCCCCAAACAAAATTATAGAGAAAAAATTTAATACTTTGTGTACCATCCCCTTGCATCCAGAACAGCAGCTATCCTCCTAGGCATAAACTCCCATAACTTTTCCAAAAAAAATCTCCTTCAATATCCTGAGTCCAAACCTGATTCAGAGCTTCTTCTGCTAGATATTTTCTGGCAGTATCTGGACCTCCTTTATTTAGTCTTGTGAATATTAGGAAAGTACTGATGCAGCTTTTCCTTGACCCTTTTCTAATAGTGCTCAATAGGATCGAGATTTGGGGAATTGGATGGCCCTTTCATAACCTGTATGTCATTTTCTGCAAACCAAGTTATAGTATCTCTTGCAGTATATATCTTTACACCATCCTGCTGAAAGATAGGATCTTCAACTGTATCCTCTACCTCCTGCCAGGTATCAACTAAACCATTCTCCAAAACTCCAATATATACAAATCTATTCACACTCTTGTCAAAAATAGGAACCAGAGAACCCTTATTTTTACTCTAAATCCAAGTCCAAACAATCAACCTTATCTCAGGTTCTTTTGTAACCCCATTGATTTAGTCCTTATACTACTTTTCCTTAGGTGTTCTGAAGATCCAAATACACTTAGGATCTTTAGACTTTTCAACTGAGCATTCATTACTAAAAATAATCCTCTCAAAACCCTCCTTTGTTCAATTCTTACACTCCATTGCTCAAGCTAATATCACAAACTGTGACTAAGCAAGACAGATTTCACATAGCTCAGGATTCTGAGCTATAGGTATGTTAGGATTTCAAATGATGAGCAATAGCAAGTCATAGGTTATTATGTTTACCTATTCATGACTCACAGTTGTGAGTCACATGATATTATGATTTTCACATATGACTCAGATTATGAGTCATGGGTTTTACTCAGGTGATACAAGTTGTATACTTGACATGGTTATTAAGTTATTGATTGGTTTAAGGTATATTGAGCAGTAACTTGTAGGAGTCAACTAAGAGATCTCACATAACTTACATTTGTGAGCCATAAGGTTTGCATGATATGAGGTATAAGTCACGCTAGGTGAAGAGCGACTATATAAAGAGTCACCAGGATCTCAAGTATGAGCTCTTCACATGTTTTTTTAAGATATTTCCTATACTTCTTATTTCAATAAAGACCTCCATCAGCAAAAGTTTACTCTTGCGTCCTATGTGTCCTGTGCGTCAGATGCACAGGACGCACAGGACACAAACCGTTAATTAGGATGTCGGCTGAATCCGTTGTTGCATCCTAATGTTCGCATCCACACCCTCCTGCATCCTGACGCTCACTGGACACGCAGCACTCCAACCCCCCTATGTTCTAACCCCTTGCTAGCTCGGTTCCGGGCGTCCTGACAATCTATGCACTTTCCCCCCTAGCGTCCCAACGCTCCTACTACTCCTGCTTGGCGTCCTGATGCCCTTACTACTCCCGGCCACCGTCCGGACACTCCTGGACCTCCTGCCCGGTGTCCCGGGCATCCGGCCACACCTGCTTTGCGTCCGGAGAATCTCTGCTGCTTTCGCCTCTCGCCATGATGCCCATCAGCCCTCCCCCCGCGTTTCAATCCTGTCCGTGTAAAGCCAATTCTGTTTGGATGACTTAATCTATATCGGCATCAGCGAAAATAAATCCTGTGTCAGACACGCGGGCGCCACGTCCGGATGCCCGGTGTTTTTCCCCTGCGTCCCCTGCGTCCTGTGCGTCTAGTCTTGCGTTGCAACGGCCAGCCGCGTCCGCTGCATCCTCCATTTCAACCCCCGGTTTATCCCGTCATCGGCGACGCCTCCCACGTCCGGCCGTCCTGACGCCGTCCCCACTCACCTCTCACATTTCATTCTATTCCGGACGCCCGTATCCACACCTTTTTTCTCCATCCTGTTGTAATGCATTCGGCGTATCTGCTCTTCTCAGGGCGGCGATACCGTGTTTTGATACCCGGCGTCCCCCCGTCTGGTTCACATCGTCCCATCCTCTGGCGTCTGGACTCGGTCCACATCTCCCCCGGGAGCCTGCACCTCACTGGGAACTCCTGACGCTGCACTTCTACTTTCAGAATTGGGTCCTACCGATTTCAGGACTCTGTATCTCGTGTAGGCTTCTATTTGCCGCCACCCCATTCCCACTGTGAATGTCATATCTCGATCAAGTTTATTTCCATTTTATGACTTCCGAATCTATCTACATTATGCTATCTACGGAGGGTTAGAACTCCAAGAGCTTCCTGTTATGTGATATCCACGCCATAGGCCTCCTTCTCGCCCTTCTCTTGCCGTAAGCGCCTAAGTCTCATATGTTGAATGCCATCAATTCCTAGGTGTCCCAGCCCCACGCCCATACTATGAGAACAGGATGCAAAGACCGGTTTTGGCCCTGCGCCGCATCGTGCTTCCCGTGGGATCGAATCCTGGCTGAGCGATTTGCCAAATTGCTCAATATATTTCGTTGAACGTCCGTAAATCGATCCGACTATTAATAAGCCAGCGCTGTTCCGCGTCCTGGATCAAGTGCGCCAAGCCGGTAATGGTGCCAATATCTACTATGGTAAATCTTTGGGCACCCTGCTTCAGCTGTACGGTGATGAGATCATGAAACTCGGATGGGCGTCACGAGTTAACTACGCTCAGCAGTTGGACACACGCGAGTCAGTAAACCCTATCACCCTGTGTGCAGTCTCGGAGTTTGAAGAGCGCCACAAGTTTCCCCGGCAGGTGTCCTCTTAGCGCACCATACATCTCCTCCCCACCAGTCCGTACCCAAACCCAATCATTGCGGCTTCCCTGTTTCCGGAACGGCTCGTCTCCTGTGGATCGCGCCCGGTGTATGTCGTAAACATCTGTTTCCTGAAACGCCAGAACAGGAATTTCAAGTTGTGTTAGGAGCTCGACAGGAAGATACCGGAGTACCGCAGGATCTTCCAGAAGCCAGCAGTCAAGGGGCAGGCCTTGACGGCTATATCGAATCAATTCCCCACAGAGGTTCTCAATCGAGATACCCAAGACATTGCAAAAATCTGAAGCATCAGAAACATTAGCACGACGTCCTCTCAGGACCCTACGGCGGGTCTCTGGTACAGATAGTGGGCTCGCCGGGTCCAATAGTTTACCAACGTCAGCCGGGATGTGGGCCCCACGACGTCGTAGGAAATCTAAGTTCAGAAGCCGCTTTCGGATCGACTGTTGTCGGCCGTAGCTGTGGAGTATCTGCTGCGCAGCATCATTTTTATTCGAGCGTCGCTATCCAGCTTTAATCTGTTTCTTATGGGCCAGCTCCCCAAACTCGGTAGAATACATTGGAATGTTGCCAAACCGGGTTATGTGATCGCAAAAGTGAGCAAGTAGATGCATCTTGATAAAATGGAAATGACTTTCTGTATGGATCAAGTCCAAATGCTGGTCGTCTTCAATCTCACGTTGTTGCACTCGCGTCTGGAGCCGGTTGGATTTCGCGCGGGCTGGTGATTGAGCTACGGCTGTTCTGCGTTGTTCTCTCCATTGCTCCTGAACTTTTGCTTGTGTGCGTTTTGATATCCGAAACTCGAGGAAAACATCCTTCGTCGCATGGAACCGGTTGAGATCATTTTGCATATAATCTAAAGTCTCCTGTATATGGCTTCGGTATTGTGCCATTAAACTGAAATCCAATAAATATCTAACGCACGCCAGAGCGCGTTTGAAGGGCCCTACTTGTGTACTGTCGGGTTGTCTCAGCGCCACGGCAAGCACTCCCAGAAGACAGCGACCCAGGTTCCTCATCTCCTTTCCTTGCCATTGCGTAACCTCGCAGTACGCTGTTTTCGGAACAAAGAATCCCGGATATGGTGGTAAAGCCTTCCAGGCGTCGTCGAAAGCTTGACTTCGTACGTGTTTCTTGAGAAATGATTGAACCCAGTCCATCATGTGCTTAAATAGTCCGAGGTAAACTGTATGGAGCAAATCTGGTTTGTATAGATCGGGCGCCAAAACACGTGGAAGCCCATGAAAGACGTTTCGTCCAATCTTGACGCCAAGACCCTCAAAGGTGCTATTGATGTCGTCGGCCACAGAGTCTGTTTCATGATCCAGGCTTCCTTGTTGTAGTCGTTCGTATGTCGCGTAATCCCTCGTGGGATACCCGTTTTGTATCAAGGATTCTAACCTATCCGGAGGCACCTCGCACTTCGGACAGGCATTGGATTTTACTCCATGTAGGGCCACATTTTCCATATGATCCGCCGTCCAAGCCGCCAATATAGGGAAGCACCTCCGGACTCTCCCATCTGCGCAGTCGACCGGGACGCCCGCTTGTGCTGCATCTTGCAAGGGCTCAAATATTAGCTGGAATACACCTTGTAGCGTATCCGCATTGATTTGTCGCTGGAGTTCATTTGCGGAAGCCGAGTTTGCCAGTTTTGGGGGCACAGGCAAGAGAGCGAGAAGAAGAACTGCCATTGATCCAGGTCAGTTACGCGTGGTCGACGGCAGATTCCCAACGTTGATATATACCGGCCATGCCTTCTGGTCACCAAAGAAGTTGCTGAGGTGCGTCTGATCCGACATCCCAATAATGGGGACGACTGTGGCGCCACGCGGAAGGGCGTCCTGAGATCTGTTAGCTTGAGCTCCTGCCAACAGTAGTTGGGTAACAATGTGGCACTGTACTTGGATGTCCCACCACCAGTCTGCTGTATGCATTTCGGCGTATATCCTCTGACCGTTGGCGTCATATTCACGCCGCGGCGCGTATACGAGATCTTTGGTATATGTGATCTGGCGCAGAAGATATCTGACACAGTCCAGGACGTTGCGATAGAAAAAGGGCAATCTTCTCGTGCCATCGTCAACTTGGCCTTTGAACTATTGCAGATAAGGACCGTATGGATCTAATTGCCAAAGGCGGGCCTCTAATGTATACATCGAGGTAATGCCTGCTGAGGCGGATGTGCCGAGACCCGTTGAAAAGTACTCGTTGATTCGTGACTTTAGGACTTTAGACCAAATAAACCAGGACATGAGTTTGAACTCATGTGGCGTAGAGAATGGGGCCCATGGGTCCTCGGACAGATTATCAAGTTCTTCTTCAAATCCCTTCACGTCCCCAATTGATTGCCCAGCGCCTGGATAATCCGCTCGTCGAGTGGCTGACGAAGAAACCCTATCAACATCGAGTGGTTCCGTATCGGACTCACATGCAACATTTAATCTGCCGGCATCAGATCTGCCGCAGCTCACTTCAGATTCGTAGTCTGAATCGAGCTGTTCTTTCTCGCCGTTCGTGTGGTCTTGGTTAGGTATGTCTGCTTCGCCGCTGGCGACGTGAGTATGATCTGTGGGGTCAGTGCGCCACACAGTAGACGCGAGAAGGACGTCTAAATTTGAATGCGCCATTCGGAGGTGTTTTTCAAAAGGGCCTGCGCGAGCCTACCGGCGGCGACAAAAAGAGCACTTGATAGGCATGGCGATTGGGAAGCCAGCAATTGAGGTGAATTTTGAATAGGTCCAGAGACGCGTGACCGGGTGTTTACTCGTAGGCATGCTGGCGGAGGGAAGTTTAGGCGCTTGTCACTTCAGGAAATACCGCTAGTACAGGTCCTGGTCTAGCGCGCTGAATGGCGACATCAGGTAGGAGCAAGTGCATGTTCTTTCTAGCGACCGAGTTTCATTACCACTAGTAGTAGACCTCTGAGTTTATACTCTTGATTATAAATACCTATCGCATAGTTTGATTATCCAACTTTCATCCCGTGCCAGCCAGAACGTCCTGAACGTGGGAATATAATTCGTAAATTGTTGAAAAACAAGCGCCTTTTCATGTTGACTGTCGTGATTTCTGATTAATAAAATAAACTGCCCACCCGGGAATGATGCCGTACTACCAACTATTTACACTTATTCCTAACGCCCACAACACACAAAACCTCCAGCCATTCCACCCATTAGAATAAAGCAAGACAATATGGCGCAGGCCCTCATCAACTTCTAGTACATCTACAGGCCCAACTTCGGTAAGGGAAAGAAGAAACATCCGAGTCCCGCAGGTCAAGCGTACGTGCTTCCTGCGAATTCCCTTGCTGGAGAGGTTAACGCTCAGCGCCCTGTTAGTCGAAAAATCAGCGAGTATAAGACGTCTCTTGGCTTCGCGGATAGCGTGCAGGGGAAGACGCTATATATGGCGTGGCGATCAACCGTCAAAAACCAGTTGCTAGCAAGGCACTTTGTCAATATCCATAGTTTCCCAAATAATGATTTCAGCCAGATTGTGGAGGGGATGAGGAGATTGCGTCCAGCCTGTGATTGCCTGGTCTCTGCACAAGCGGCAAACGACTTACTCAGGATTCAGGAGATCGATGAAGCCATTGTCCAACTGGTTAGGGACGCTGGTAAGAAGTACGAAACCACACTTCTCCGGAGTCCTCCAGGTCACGCAGCTGTAGGCGCCCCCGTAACAGTGCCCAGGAGGTTGATTGTGGACGCAATCTTGCTTCCACTGGGGGCCCCAGCCCACTGGGACCCTACTCTGCCGGGACCCTTCGTGGGCCAACCTGTCAAGGTGGGCAAAATCCTGTTTCAAGTCCCAGCGCCCGAAGGTGTTCCGGCAGAATCGGAATCTCAGATTCTGCCTCAGAGTCCAGTTAAAAAGGGTTTTCTGGTACCCCCGGAATCACAGAATCTGTCTCAATCTCTAGTTAGCAAAGCAGTTCCGGCGTCCGAGGGAACCCAGAATCTTTATCAAACTCCAGTTAGCAAAACAGCTCCACTGCCCCCGGAATCCCGGAATCCGACTCCAGTTGGCAATGCTGTTCCGGTGTCCCCGGAATCGCAGAACCTGACTCAGACCCAAGTTAAAAAGGCAGTTCAGGCGCCAAAGCGAACGCACAATGTACTCCAACATCCGGCATCAGGAGGTAGAGGTACTACTATTGACAACGGTCCTCGATCCCTTTCTGTACTAACAAGTTAGTGCTTATAAAAACTCCCAGTGACGGTATTAAGACTCAGGCATACTAAGAAAATATAGATTGGAATGTACTACTGGGGCGCCCTCGGGCGGTGCGTATCGTCTGGGTCGAGCCGTCCATCAGGGGCCTCGGGCTGCACGGCGCCCAAAAAAAGTTAGGACGTGCACCCCCCAACTACCACTTACTTCATTGGCGTCCACCATATATCACAGGTGTAGAGTTTGCAGCGTTGGATACATATGACTTCCAGGGGGTGTGTGCTATGATCCTGAGATGCCTACCTGTATCCAGGGTCAGGTACATACTAGGCGCAACTTGTGACGGACGTCAGATGCTCTAAACGTCCCCCGGGAGTCCTCTAAACGAGCTCAACTTTGTTTTTATCGACAATAACGAGGCCGTCAGAGCGTGGCTTCTCTCAAACCCCGTTCAGGATAACCCTCTAGATCTCCTAGTCTATTCCTACTGTGAGTCCAATGACATAAGGCCTGACAGCCCACCATTGTGGGCACATGAGTGTCCCGGGGAAGATGCAGTTAAGCAGGGCGCTGTGTTCTCCACTCGCCCAGAGAGTTCCGAGGTGCGGAAGCGCAACACTGCATATGATCCAGCAAACATGTCGGTAGACAAGCGGAGGAGATCGCGCTGCGGATCGGTACACGGTGATGACGACTCGGACGACGACTCTGACGACGACTTCGACGACGACAAGTGAAAGTGAGAAAACATCCAACATTCACGTTGCATTTACCCGCAGAGTGATCCTAGATGAATACCACGTTAGCTGACTTTTCGAGTATATGTTTGAGCAGTTACAATGATTTGTCAGTGTTTCGTCCTGCCAGTGTGTTTTCTATGTCAATATTTCCGTCAGTTCAGTTAGGTTGTGTCGGTTGGACGCACAGTAGGCACGATTTGGCGTCCCGACCTGCTGAGTAAGAGTGGGTTAGGTTTTCATCACAGTATTTCGTTCATTTCATGGCTTTATGACTTGCGTTGCGGCTTAAAAGCTTATTTTGTAAACATGCAAAAATCACAGCGGGGGCGTCGCACGATCCCCAGTAGAATCAGTGTTAAAAGATCTATATACATTCAATTCAGAGCTATT
>LN891114.1:45326-80029 GCA_900010015.1 Tuber aestivum | reverse complement strand
CTCAGCGCTGGGAGACGCAATGCTGGTGGGACACAGGTTCCTAGAGGGTAGGAGTTAGTTGACGCGGCTGGGGGGGTGACGGCCCTGGGACCCAGGTTCCGGAGGGGCAGGGGTTGGTTCTCGGCGCTGGGAGATGTGATGCTGGTGGGACACAGGTTCCGCAGGGGGAGGGGTTTGTTCTCGCGGCCAGCGGGAGCGACAGCCCTGCGAGATAGGTTCTAGTGGCGGAGGTGTTGGTTCTCGTACTGGGGAGACGTCACGGTACTGGGACACAGGTTCTGGAGAGGGAGGGGTTTGTTCTTATGGCCCGGGGGGTGACGCCCCCAGGCCACAGGTTCCAGTGGTAGAGGTGTTGGTTCTCGTACTGGGGAGATGTCACGGTGCTGGGATACAGGTTCTGGCGGGGGAGGGGTTGGTTCTGGCATTGGGGTAGGGCGACAGTACCAGGATGCAGGTTCGCAGGGAGGAGCGGCATCCTTGTTCAGTGCGGGAATTTTCTCTACAGAAGGACCAACTGACTGCGCACCTGATGAGGGGGAAAACTGGCTCCCAGAGGATGCAGCCATCGGAGATTGACTAGCACCGCTTTCTTCGTCCTGTGTGTGTAATTAGCCATAATGTTCATATCTGCAAGTACATCAACTTTTAAATCATACCACAGTCCAGTCAAAGACAACAACCGCACCTCTTATGCCCGCTGACATCACATCCTCATCCTCATCCTCGTTCTCCGGCCTCTCATCTTCGCTATCGGCCTCCTCCTCTTGCATGGCCCCCCAGGTACCTTGAGGCAGCGGATAGCGATCCCAGACATTTCTGTCGAGAAAGGGATATCGGCCACCCGGTGGCTCAGGCGTCTGGTCACCCTCCTCCTCCCCCTCCTCCTGACGTGACTCCAGGACTATGAGGTCAACGGGTTCTTTGCCGTCCTGCTGGTTCGCAAGGAACTAAACACGGACGTCCTCATCTCCATGTAAGAAGATAAAGTCAGAGAGAGAGACAGGCTTTCAGGGTTCCAGATACAGTGACCGGGTGTTCTGACCTGTTGCAGCGATCAGGTACCTGGGGTACCCAACCTCCTTCTCCACACAATGCACCTTGATCATCCGGAGCACTTCTATTATGCCCAGAGATTCTAGGACCCCCGATGCCACTCCCTGATCGCCGTCAGGAGAGTGCCCCGAGCGGTCCAAGAACGGATGCTTGCCAGGGGGAGTACCCGTTTGGCGAATGATGTGGATCCTTACCGCCCGTGGGCAGTAAGGAGAGGACCAGTTGGGTTTGACCACTAAAAATATTTGTTAGTACTGTGATAGTTTAAGACACATAGCGCATAATACTTACTTATACGTCCCATGAAGTCGCCACCACCATCATCCTCCAACTTGCGATGCTCGTTCGTCATCTGAAGTTTCTTGGCCGTGTCCTTGACCAAGATCTTCATCTGACAAACAAGTTCCGCAATGCTGTCGGGGCAGTACCTGGCCTCAATTTCATTGATGTGGCCGGCCACGGGGGGAAGCGAGCGGGCGAAAGAAGTCACCGAGTTCAGCTGGACCTCGCTCAGGCATGTCGGGTCCCAACCCCGAGTTGTGATGTAGCCTTTAATATACTCATGCCAGGACTTGTACAGCTTGGTCAGGTGGCGGGGGTGGGTGAAGCCACACCAACCTTTTGCGTACGAAATGTCCCCATAGCATCCCCTAGTTAAGACATGTGAGTTTCTAGTTTCCCGGTACGTGGATCAGAGCCCTTTTGCTTACTTTGAATCTTCAACGTCCGGTTCGAATTCCCGTTTTTTGTAGGGTCCCGCACGACTCGCACCGGTGACGGCAGCAGCCCGCAGGAGAGCTTTTCTCCATTTGGCTGATCCCTCGGCGTATTCTGGTTGACTCACTGGACGTCTGACAAACATAGAGAGATCAATATTGGTTGGATATAACTAGTTTGATAGGAGATAAATACTTCCCACCCCCAATGGCAATTTGCGCAGTTTGGGGTGGCATTTTCAAATGCCACGGGAGGGGACACCGGAGTGGTCTGTATGTTTGGAGCAAAGAAGAAAAAATACCAGGACAATTGACGCCGGGCACGAGGGGCCGAAAACGAAAAAAACAACCTTGATGTGTGGGTGATATGTTCCTGATGGGGGTGGTAAGGTAGGACAGCAGAGGGTTGTGTGTCGACCGGTGAATAAGGAAGCTTGAGCGTGGTATGGAGGCGAGAGGAAACGAGGAAAGAAGCCTTAGGTGGAAGAGGTTCTTATAACCCCGCGGTCTCTCCCTGTCATCGCCACTCCCATAAGTCAAAGCGTACGTGTCAGTGTATATGCAGGCCTCACTAAGACGTCCACCTACGTCATACAGTTTTTTCTCTTTACATACACTTTATGTAAATTAATGCAAATTCCTCTAAATTAAATGATAGTAGACTAGCTAAATTGACCCTTATCATTGTGAAGACACTAAATTAACCTTTTAAGCCGCAACACGAGCTAAGATGTCCTCTACTCAACTACTCGTAGATGTGGGCCGCAACGTCACGATGAGTTCAAACCCTACTCTACACGACACCATGGGTCAGTATGTACCTGGAGTTACCACTATTGCACCCTATCACCACAAGCGGAGCTTTTTCATCTTCGGCAACTCCAGGTTCTTGACGTCAACCAAAGCGCCTGGTTTCCGTTTGTTTTTGTCAGCTAGCGGAGGAGGCAGAAAACCCGGCGATTGTTCTCAATTCATGAGACTCCATCTTTTGAGTTGCAACAGCAGACGTTTATTGAAGAATTGTGCGGGATCTTGCGAGTTTGATTTGGAATCTGAGTTAGCATTTTCCACGGTTTCACTGCGGCGCTCATAGCCTAATCTCTTGACATCTGGACTGAATTCCAACTGCCGGACTCCCAGTGAGATGTCCTGATTGGGCACCTTTACTAGGTCATTACCGTGATGTTCTTCTGCTCAGGCATCCCTTTGGGAGTTCCTGACATGCATCTGACTAATATGGGCACCTCCATCCCTGCCCCAGTTAAATGCCATGTTTTCGGGAAGGTAAGTTTTCCCCCTCAATGGTGGTGTTTGGGATCTCGCGTCGCCTGCATCATGATAACAATATACTAATGGATCTAGAGGGTCCTCCAGAACCGGATTTGATAGCAGCCAGGCACGCACTGTTTCATCATTACTGATGAAGACAACATCCATGGAAGATAGCAGTTCCTTCAGAAACCCTCCGAGCTTCCTGCGCCCTACGCCAGTTGCGCCAAAGATGTAGGGAAAGTGTCGCTGAGGCACTCGTCTCATAATCATCGCCCACAATCCTTGGATATCATAGGAATCTAACTCTCCAAATTTGGTTCCATAGATGTGGAGAGGACGCCAGAAAAGAGAGAGGTAGTTTGGAGCGGCTTGCGGTTCCCTCCTTTCGTTCCCATGCATACCCTGACCACGTCTTGACGGCCGGACCCAAACAATACATACTGCATGAGGCCGCCCAAGCAGCGCGCTCCAGTCTAGGTTTTCGCAGTCAGTAGGTGCAAACAACAATATACATGAATCGTTAGAACTGAACTAACCTGTTTGCAAGTTGTAAGATAAAACCACGTTGGCAGGACATGCTGGTTCGACTTGTCCAACACCACGAGCCTGGAACTGCATTCTCACGATCCTCTTCTCCCGGGCGGGGATTCTGACTACTCTCGGCAGCCTCTCTTTGGTCCTGGCCATCGTTGGCAGCTGGGCCCTCATTCAGACCATTCACAGTAGCAGGACTGAGATTCTGACCCATTCCGGCACCCGTGTCTACGGCATAGAGGTCGTGATCATCGTCCGCTGGACCCTGATTCTCGCCATTGTCCCTACCAGGCTCAGTGGCCTAGCCATTATCACCAGCCTAGCTCAGATTCGGGTCATTGTCTTCATCTGGGCGTCCTTTAGGTGCCGAAACCTGAGGTGCATTTGCCCCCGCCCCCTGCGGAGCTGGATCTGTGTTGGGCGCAGGCAACGCAGAATCCCAATACACAGGGGCCCCGGGAGGCAGTAAGATTGCATCAACACTGATATGCCCTGGAACAATTACTGGACCGGCCGGAGGCTCCAGACCCCCACCTTTGCCCTGAAGAGTAGTTGTAAACTTCTTTCCTGAGTCCCTAACAAGTTGAATAATGGCCTCATTGATCTCCCGAATCCTAGGTATGTTATTATTCGCCTGTACGGTTACAAGGCAATCGCAGGCTGGGCGCAGCCTCCTCATGCCGTTTAAGATGTTATGAAAATCAGCATTCGGGAAAGTAAGAATATTCGCAAAGTGCCTGGCTGACATCTGATCTTTGACGGCTTTCCGCCATGTGCCATAGTGCATTCTGCCATTTGGATCAGGCGTGAAGTTAAGAGATATCTTATATTCCGAGATTTTGCGATTCCCAGGGCTCTGAGCTGAATTTGCACCAGCGAGAACTACAGCAGGAAGCTGGTAGGCCTGTGTAGGTCTGGCTGGACCTTTCTTTCCCTTGGCCACATTCACTATATAGACGTATTGTAAGTTATTGTTTTGAGCCATTTCGTCTTCATCTGAACTTTTCAGGGTATAGATATGATGGGTGTTGTGGATAGTGTATCTTGTGGAAAGTCTTTCTGGTACAACACTCCTGCATTCTTGATCCTCCATTTATACATCGGGGTTCCCGACATCCTAGTCATCAGGAACAATTTTCAACATGATCAATACAGCAATGGAAACTTCGCAAGATGCCGACGTCAGAGCCAGTTTCTCTTTCAAGATTATAAACTTAGTATGTCCGGCAACTCTTCGAAATTGGAAACAAATTATTAGTACTAATGGAACTGGATATATAAAAACAAACTTGAACCCATGTGCTCATGAGATACGCAGGGCATGCGCTAAACCACTTTGACTATAGCTCTCTTTCGGTGACGCCACAACCTAGCTCCCCTGAACCACCCAACAAAACTTGAGCATTTTGCTCATATCTGAATACTTGCATTGCACTTCAAAAATTCAACAGCACTCGCTCCCATAATGCCTATCAAATGTTCTTATTGTCGCCGCAAATACGCCCGGGCAGGCCCTTACCAGAAACACCTGCCCAGCGCCCATGCCAATCTACCCATTCTTCTCGCATCGACTACACGGCCGACCACCTCGGATGGTCCTTTTCGCCAGAGTGAATCTGACCCATTATGCCGCCATGACGCTTTCCACGAGATGGATCAGACAGATTCCGACTATGAGTGGGAGGGTGATCCTATAGATTACTTATCTGACTCGTTGAATCCGGAGGTTACAGAGGAGTCCTGTATGGAATTACATGATGTGTTCGACGGGTCCTCAGCACCCAGCGAACTGGCTATTTTTCCTGGCGCTGGGGAATCTATTGGAGAGGTCAAGGGATTTGGACGAGACAATCACAATCTAGCAGAGGACCCATGGGCTCTATTCGCGTGCGCGCACGATTTCAAACTTGCATCTTGGTTTATTCACAGCAAAATCCCCAAGTCGTGTATCAATGGGTTCTTTTCAAGTGGCCTTGGTAATTCGGCATCTGTCGGCTACCATTCAATGCATATACTCGAAAACCACCTCCGTATACTGGATCCATACGGGCAGTATCTGCAATGGTATGAAGGGAAAGTAGATGATGGTATGAGAACGTTACCTTTCTTCTACCGCAACCTTCTAGACTGTGTCCGATATCTTTTTCGTCAGATGACCTATAGAGAAGATCTTATTTACGCACCACAATGTGAATATGATCACAATGGACACAGAGTATATGCTGAAATGCATACCGCAGACTGGCGGTGGGAAGCTCAAGTACTACACCAATTTCTCACCACCCCCCGACCAAAAGATCTGGCTAACCTATGACAGGAAACCCTTCCACACGGCGCCATGGTTGTTCCAATTATTGGGATGTCCAATCAGACCCATCTGACCAACTTCTCCGGTGACAAGAAGGCCTGGCCGGTGTACGTTACGATAGGAAATCTTGCGTCGACTAGGTGTAACAGGCCCAGATCGATGGCTATCCTCCTTCTTGCGCTCCTACCAGTCTCTCCTAAGTTGCCCCAGTTGGCTTCAGCAAACAGATCCCAGAGAGAAATCAATGCCGACACCCTTAAAGGCATAGTGGAACTCTTATTTGAGCCCTTGCAAGATGCTACGTGAGATAGCGTCCCAATTGACTGTGTGGATGGGAATGTCCAGAGGTGCTTTCCGATATTGGCTGCCAGGATTGCGGACCATATGGAAAACGTTGCCCTTCATGGAATAACGTCCAATGCCTGTCCTAAATGTGAGGTTCGTCTACACCAGCTAGGTGCCAACGCGAACATGGCATATCAGGCCCAAGATTATGCGACATACGAGGAACTCAAGCAGCAACTTTGAGACGAGTCGGAGATGTCAGATTCTGACGTGACCCACCCTACACTGGACATTCTGGGTGTCAAGATCGGGCAGAACGTTTTCCACGGGCTCTGACGGGTGTCTGCGCCAGACTTGCACAAGCCATCTCCTTTATACAATTTACCTGAGACTGTTTGAGTACATAATAGATTGGATTCAAGGATTTCTCAAGAAACATGAGTGACTACAAGCATTTGATAATGCTTGGAAGTCTTTGCCACCGTACTCTGAGTTCTTTGTTCCCAAAAAAGCTTACCGTAAGGTTACACAGTGACAAGGGAAAGAGATGAGAAATTTGGGGCGATATCTTTTAGCAGTTTTAGCTGTGGCGTTGAGACTGCCAGATGGTGTGCAACAGCTACCTTTCAAACATCCGCTTGCTTGCGTCAGGTCATTATTCAATTTCAGTTTAATGGGATAATATAAAAGTTATACAGCAGAGACTATAGATTATATGGAACAGTATCTCCACAGGTTTCATGCCACAAAGGATATCTTCTTAGAATTTTGAATGTCGAAACAGACACGAGCTAAACTTAAGGATCAGGTCTGGGGGATACGGCATCAGCAAGCCCAGTTGAATGAATCTCACACCAGGTTGAAGGTACGGAAAATACACGAGCAGCATCATGGGCAGGAGGACGACCAACGAATGGAATTGATTCAGTCAAAATGTCATTTCAACTTCATCAAAATGCATCTGCTACCTCACTTCCGTGATCACATATACCTGTTTAGAAATATTCCCATATATTCAACTGAATTTGGGGAGCTGGGGCATAAAAAAAATCAGATTAAGGACAGATAGTGACGATCGAATAAAAACAATGCCTCCAGGCTGATTCTGAGCAGCTATAGCCGACAACATGTGATCCGAATGAGGCTTTTGAACCTAGATTCACTAAGACGCCAAAGAGCTCATATTTCCGCAGACATTGTCGACCTTTTGAACAAAACCGGTACCGGACCTGTACCGGGGGCTGAGTTCCATCTTCAAGTCCTGAAGGGGCACTGTGGTGATGTTGCATGTCTGGTCAAATTTTGCAATGCCCTGAGTATCACCACCGAAAACATGAGTACCGAATTGATCTGATATAGCCGCCAGATGCTGCCCGTAGAGCGTTGCCTCCCCGACGATCTTGCTATACTTCGACTCCTTCCTGTTGAACTACTGATACAACTCGAAATCCCAGTTCCCGCCTTTCAGGAAACCGATATTTACGACATCTACCGGGGAAGATCTATGGGATCCCGGCTTTTTTGAAACCAGGCTAGTCGGAATGATTGGGTTTGGGTCCAGGTAGCCGGGGAGCAAATCTATCGTGCGCTCCGTAGCCATCTTCTGGAAAAGCTCATGGCACTCTTCAACCTGCGAGATCGTAGGTACCAGAAGACAATACATCGACTTGCTTGTGTTCAGATTTTGAGTGCAGTTAACTCTGGGCATCCATCAGAATTACACGATCTTGTCACTGTTCAGCTTAGACCCGATGCGAGAAGGTTTACTATAGTAGACAGAGGCATGATACTTGGGCAAGCCCACCTGGTTCCGGAGGTAGACGGACCATGGCTGGTCACAGTCGCATTGATTTAAGGACGTTTAATGAAATATATTGACAAACGTCGTGCAGACACATTGATTATGTGGCACTGAGAACTTCTAACACCAGACACGAATCCTCCTACAACAAACAGGCAATATGGGCATAGAATGATGAAGGACTCTTGATAGCAAGCTGTACGTAGAAATAATAAAACATGATTAAGACAAAGTGCTAGAAATCAAGTGTCCGCCAGAAAATCCGCAAACCTACTGTGAGGAACCATGACATACTTGCCCACGAGGGGTCATCGATATTGTGGATAGGGGATGCGCGGCAGGCTCCGATATCTATCAGCTGGTATGAACGTCGCGGTAACGTAGGGAGGCACTCATCCAGATCGCTACTGGCGCACAACACAGCAGAGCGTAATCGGGAGTGTAGCAAGTGTTGCGTTTCAAGTCTGACGTTATCCCGAAGTGGCGAGAGCAGGCAGGAGGAACTGGACGGATTGTAGGATTGTCGCACGACGCCATGAGGGAATCTAGAGAAAGAAGCCAGGAGCGGAGCGTCAGGAGGGGGTGATACTAGGAGCTCATCATAGGGGTTTGAAAGGAGGATTGGCTGCCGTAGGACGTGGTCCAGATGTCACTGTGACAAAGGGGGGCGCCAGGCAGGAATCCTGAGGATGGAGGATGGAATTGAGCGTCAGGTAGTGAGACAGATGTAAGGCCGCGAGCACTGTGATCAGAGCGACAGTTTTGCAGTAGCAACATAGGAACGTGATCCAGACATTCAACCGAGGGGCCAGAGGGTACTGGAGGTAAGCATGCGAGAGAATGGTGACAGGACGCAGGGGATGTAGGAGGGTGTCGGGGCTGGAAGCCCAGATGCACGGGACGCAGTGGCGCATTGCAACCAGAATCAGGACGCACAGGATGCAGGAGACGTAAAGAAATAAAACTCAGCGTCAGGGCACGCCATCCACGTATCAGACACAGAGTTTTTTTTTGCTGATGAACTTGTACCAGTAGTTGGTAACGTTTCTTCCTCCTTCATAAATTTTTTCCAACTTGTTGCATACTGATTGGCTTAGTTCTCAGTCCATGAACTGAGCCTCAAATTGTATTTTGAAGCTGTCCCAATGGGTCCATAGTACCGGTGTCTGACTGACTACTATGAGTGTCACCTATTGCAAGGCTGCCTCTTCGAATAGGATCAAGGTATATTGTATTTAGTCATTATCATTCCCTTGTATCTGTAACCGGAGCTGGTACTCGGTTAGTTTGTTTTATGTTTTGTTTTAAGTATCGGTTGATACTTAGTTTGTTTTATGTTTTGTTTTAAGTATCGGTTGATACTTGGTTATTTTTATGCTTTGATTGAGTAAGAACATGAGTGAGAATTCATGATCGTACTCAAACACATGTACTTAAAAAGACCGCCGTCTTCCACTCTGGAAACGGCAGACTTCGACAGACAGTATTTTAATATACTCAGTTGAACGGTTATCTTTATTCTCCTATTACATCACCGAAGCCTCCCTTAGCGAGCCTAGAAGTTGATAGTCTCCGGTAGGCGTCACTTCTCTCCTATTGTACCCGACAGCATGATTAGCGCCCCGGCATGAACACGTTACAGTATCCATCCTACTGCATCGAAGTAGGTAAGGAATTGGCCCATGAATCCTCATAGTTTGCTTCTTTCTCCCTCGTATCTGGGAGGTATCTTGACTTTTGGCTTTTGATCTCTTCCTCTCAATACTTCCCATATCATTTGTTCTACTTATTCTCATGGGATCATTGCTGGGAGCATTGGTCTAGCTCGCAGCAGGCCTACTGGTGGTGCTGGTCCTAATATTCTTTCAGGTCTTGGAGTATCTGGTACTTCTTCTGTATTTGGAGATGTGACCAGTTCTGGTATAACTAAATTCACCATTCCAGCCGAGTATTGACTTGCTTCACTTAATGCTTTGTGGACTCCTCCTAGTCCTAGACTATTGTCTTGCAGATCCAAGTTTCCTTCCACATCTCAGTTGAAGTGATCCATGGTATAATCGCTAAGTCTCATATTGTAGACACGTTCTAATATTAAGAATCCTACCTGGTACGGGAGAGCAACAGGTAACCATTCTTTCTGCTTGGTAAGGCAATAGTTCTTAGGCCATTGCCTACACAAGTTGGATAGTCAAGTCCTTTAACTTCTATTAGATCACACCTATTCCTTAATCTTATCAAATCCTTCCTTAGGCTTTAATCGTGGGTCATGGGACAAGAGATAGTTTTCTCACTTTTTGAAGTACAGTAGAGAGTGTAAAGGTGTTTTCTTTAAAATAACAAGTGTAGGAAATAAACTGGAAGAATGTGTGAATAGCTCCTACTCGGAGTCCTAGTAACCCTTTATATAGTCGCTCTTTACCTGGTGTGACTCATACCTTGTGTCATGTGAACCTTATAACTCATAACTATCAATTATATGAAATCCCTCAGCTGACTCTTGTGAGTTACTGTGCAACATACCTTAAACCAATCAAAACTTAATAACCAAGTCAGGTGTGCAACTCACATTACCTGAGTGAAACCCATGACTCATAGCTTGAGTCATGTGTGAAAATCATAACATTGTGTGACTCACAACTGTGAGTCACAAACAGGTAAACATAATAACCTATGGTACACTAGTGTGCGTCATGTGAAATCTCAACATACCTATAACTCAGAATCCTGAGCTATGTAAAATCTGCCTTGCTTAGTCACAGTTTGTGACATCACCCTCTTATTTGCCTAAGGCAGAACCAAGCTAGTGCACCAACCATGCTTTGTCTGATGTCATGATTGTATTGCAAATCGCGGTTTCGACCTATAATCACGTCACGTCAAACGACTTCATGTCTAAATTCAAGAGATTGTGGTTGCCGTTTTCATAATACATCCAAAATTGATAGACCTTTCAGTCATGCAGGGTGTGTGGTTCCGCCTCTAGGCTTCCGGAGCCATAGCGGGTAACTTAAGAAATGGGAAGCAGATACGAGTGAAGAGGAAATGGATTTCTATTATAAATCTACCAGCAAGAGTGGCTTTTCTATCAGGAGTGAATGATCGGTGGAAATATTCCTTTGAGGTATCGGGGTTGAAGACTTAGATAGCTTGATGTTTTATTTATGAGTTGCGGTGGGCGTAGTAGAGGTTTTAGCGGTTTGTTGTCGGGTGAGTATCTCGAACTCGAGCATATTCTGGTTTCTGTCGGGATCATGCGGGTTGCGCGAGTGGATAACATTGCGCCCATGTACGAGTAAATTTAAACTCTGACCCCCCTAGTCCTCCAGCCCAGTCATGAAAAAAAATTGGCGCTTGGACACGTATCATTGGATGAACCCCCGGTTCGTTCCGCCGCACCTGACCCTGGGGAGGGTGACCCAGCAACCGTGGTCAAACCTTGGCTCAACCGACTCAGCTTACCCCAAACAACAAAGTTCCCCCGCCCCCCCGCTCTGCCTTATCTTACCATACCATACCATACGGTCCATACCCACGAGAGGCTTCGACAATGCCTCTAACAAAAACTCCCTGGCATCCCCTCCCGCTGACCACCCCGAACCGGTCCGCCCCACCATTACTCCTTCAATCAACATTCACACCAACAACCTATACAATTCAGCTAACGGACCTAGTAAACATATGGTCGGAATCCCTTTCCAAACGTGAGATCCTAGCTCGTGCCGAGCGCGACAGCACTACTATCGATCCGAGTGAGGATGTGAGCCAGTTGCCCATACTTCTGCAGAAGTTGGAGTATGCTCTCGGTAAGAAGGGGGATGACGATGCAGTTGATGTCGAGATGTTTCTTGGGAAGAGTGGGCTTAGGCTCAAGACTACAATTGAGTTACCGAAGCCCTTGGGTGATTTGAGATGGGTTTTCGAGCTTACGCCTGTTGGTGGGGTTGAACTCGCAAATTCGTTAGTGCTGCCCTTTTTGAGTGAGGTTGCGACTTTGAGGGACATGGTTGAAAGCTTGATGACTGTTGTCAAAGAAAAGGATACTGTGCTCGAGAGGTTGGTAGAAGGTATGGGGGAGGCGGGGGTGGACGTTAGAGCTATGATTGGGGGAGGCAGAAGAAGGAGAGGGTTAGAGAAATTTGATGTAAGTAGGTGGAGAGGTGAGTTTTTGGGCGGGGATAGGAGAGCCGGGGAAGTCGTTAGCGAGGTTTTTGGGCGGGATTCAGGACAAGAGATTCCTAGTGTTAAGGGGTTAGGTGGGGAAGCTGGCAGGTGGTGGAGGGGACTAGGAGAGGATGGAGATGGGGAGGAAAGTGGAAAGAAACCCAAGAAAAGGTTCGAGACCAGTGGGGCTGCCGCGGAGAGACGGCTTCAGAAACCGGTAGCAGCAAAGCCAGATTCAGACACAGACGACGATGAATTTGAGGTATGTGGGTTTCGGCAGGGAGGGGTTCTTTTTATCTTTAAGATATTCTTCACGGGGATAAGTTCCTTGCCTGTGCCCATGTTAGCGAGTTGCTTTCCCAAGAGTCCAACGTACTTTGCACTTTGCACTCGTGGGCCTTATAGAGACAAGAGCCAATTCAATCCTACCGTCCTATCCCTAAACCTCCGCCCTATTATTATACCTATGATATGACTGCGGCGTATTAACTCGTTCACCTCTTCAGGTTCGAAAAACCCCACCCCGGGTCTTGGAGCGAACCCCTCAGTCAATCAACAAACCACAAAGCATTTCCCCGCCGTCCTTCAGGAGGAAGTTAAAAACCCCTAGCCCATCGCGCGCCCATCATGCCCAAGATGAAACCGCTTCGGAAGATGGTGACATCGATGTTAGCTTTCCGCCTTCTCGAAACCCAGCCTCCCCCTATGTTTCAAAGCTAATCTCACCCCCCAAGATTTCCCCCCCACGTACTAAGCGAGTTATTGGGAAGATCGGTGGAGTTAGGAAACCTGCAATTCCTAACCCCGAGCCGCTCGGTGTCCCGGCAGCCGGTGCCGATGAAACGGGGGATGAGGATGATGCCTGGATTTCGGTGAACAAAGGAAAAGGAAAGGAAAAGGAGACAGAAACCAACGATGATATACCTGCCTCCCGAGCAGTCAACAAAGGTGTCAAGTTGGTTATAGGGGGGTGGAAGCCGACCCCTAATCTAGCTCACGAGGAAGAAAAAAAGGGAACGGTAAAGAAATCAATTGGAAAAATCGGAAACGCCGGCGGAAGACAGACCGGACCGGGAGAACGAATGGTGACGGGAAAGGATGGACAGAGGGCTCCATCCGGATCAGCGGTATCCTACCCTTCCCATAAATTCGAAAAGCACTGCTAAATGATTTTCAGTCGCGAGTTCCAACCCCTCCTCTATTACCACCCGGAGAGGGTGTCAGAGACGCAGAAGAGGAGGAAGATGGGGATGAAAAGGCTGATCGGAAACGGAGGCAGCTGCAAAAGGAGTTAGAAGCGAAGAAGAAGGCGCCGGTCAAGAAGAAGAGGAAGTTTTAGTTCAGCGCCCAGCCACTCACTCGTCGTGGGACCGTCAGGGGATGGATCTGGATACGGGGAGCTGCGTAATCACGTGTGCTCTATTTGTATCTTGAGTGGTCATCCGATCTCGGCCAAACAAGGCATGAAGTCGTGTGTTTGTAACTCACACGGGCTTCCAGTATCCTGAGAAGGCAGGCTGTCTGGGCATAGCAAATGAGTCGAAGCTTGCCGCGCTGAACAAAGGAACTTTCCCTGCCCTGTCAATCACTCCCCATAGATATAGGATGCAATTACAACTCTCCAGTCACTGTGCGGTTGTGTGTACGTCGCTTGACCCGCCTAATCACCCGCTGCTGGGCCTTTTCAATCTACTCCACTTCCCTTAGTCGTAAAAACACATATTATCACTCGCCAAGGGTCTCGTGGTCGATGAAGAATACCACTATTGGTGGTCCAGCTGCCCAATGACAAAGGGATTGATAGGGTGTGGATGGTATAAAAATTCTGGGCCACTTTGCCCTTTAGAGAGGATAGGTGGCTGAGCGTCCGCGAATTGCTGGGGGGGCGGGTGATGCAAACAGCTATTCCCCGGGGTGAGAAGAGGAATTGGCTTGAAGGATTCGGCAACCATGCAGCCCGAGGGTCCAGAGGGAGAGGATGCGAAAGCCTACCAATTAGGCCCAGCCAGCGGTGATCATGGCTGAGGCAGAGCGAACTCTACCCTTATCGGATGCGCGTATACTACGATACAGACACCGTGTACGGCGAGCATGCCTATGTGCTTAAAGCGTGTATGTGAATAAAAGGCGCATATGTACAGTAGATGGTGGAAGCGCACAACGGTTGAATGCTGGTAAATCGTACGATATGAGGCTGGTGAATCTCATGTCTTATATAAAGGAGCCTGTGCCCCCATGAGTGGAAGTGTGGATATGACGCATCGTTTTCTCCCATTCTCTTCCCCCTCTCATGATACCGGTATCACCCCTCCTGTCTCTCCATGGAGACAGCGGAAGCTCAGGTGTTCCTGATGCCAAGATAATATAGTACTGTGCAACTAAGATGGCCTTATCTCGCCCCAGATGGATGGAACCCAGTGAGGCGTGACCCCAGCATGCCCAGGTACAGTACCAGTTTCAGTGGACCCGCCACGGTATCCGTGCGCCCAGATCGGACGGAACACCCCACCCTCGTGTATCAGCCAACAGCAGACCAGGTAGCGAGCCCTGGTAGTCAGTAAAATTTCTTGGCAGCCATTTTCCAGGAGCCGGGCCTTGATTGTCTTGGGGGGGATCGTTCTTTGGAATTTTGGAAGTTCCTCCGGAAACCGTTCAATGGGTTACGGGAGCAGACGATGCAGGTGTGACAAGACCGAGGAAAATCCCCCCCCCATAGCCTCTTGGCGATACCATTGCCCCATGATGCTAAGCTCGAGAGATAGCCATCTTTAGTCTCGGTTAACCGAATCTTCGGCATGGTTCGGGATACAATCCACTCCGCCGCAGACCCATCCGTTTCGCTTTGCTCTGAAAAACCTGTAATCTTGGGCAGAGCCTCCGAAGACCTTTTGATGTCTGGTACTTCAAAAGGTACCAATTCAACAAAAGCTGCTCCCCCACATTTTGCCACGCTATCCCACCCATAACGTAATGGTGGTATGATCGTGTTTCCTCGGCTTACCAGTATACCTTAGACAGTCAAATTTGCCATCTTGTAAGTGTGCTTTCTCATTTCCTAGTGAACGGGGGCCGTTTTCAAGCCGTTCTTACGGCGATGGGGCAGCCTTGCTCTTTCTACTACAATCAAGTTGCTCCAAAACCTTTGCACGGACCAGGCGACAAGTTTGACCGGGCCACCTGTCCAAGGGATAGTGTATATATTCGCTCGAGGAGGCGGAAAAACCTCCCAGGTGGATACAGTTGCGATCCAGTGTCAGCAGTCGCCGGTTTTAACCCTGAAAGCAAGCAAGCGGAGATTGAATATATCCCGACTCCAGAATTACCAGACATCCCTGCTCAGGCCTTACAGCATACACACACTGCAATGCTCAGCTTTGGTGCAGTGCGTCACTGGGGACCAAAGTCTGGGGAATGTCTCTCGGAAGTACGAGTGATTCCTGGTGACGAAAGGCGGTCCTCCAACCAAGGGGTCCTTTGGTAAAAAGGTATGTGAGCCTCCCCATTATAATAACGAACTCGCGTAGTTTTTAACGGCGTCCATCCTTTTCGTCTGAATTCAAAATATTTGTGGATTGGGTAGTAAGTGCCGGAAGCTGTACCTAGCTCCAGAACCGCGGCAACGCCTCCGTTGTCTCATACAGAGATCCAGCAGCATTCCGAAAATCCCGGTGGAAGCATCTATGGGTTCCTCGCACGCGGGATTTCTGTCACAAGCACCGCCTCTCCCATTAGCCCTTCTAAGAGAAGTAGCGCATCACACTCCACACACACACGCATACGCAGAAGATACCCCCGTGATCTAGGGCCTTTGCATGACCTTTCTCTACTTATCAGGTTATATTATTAAGCATGAATTCACTGGGGTGGGGGCCTCCTGTGTTGGTGGAGGAGAAATCTGCGGAAAGAGCCGATAGGTATCTGGTAGCCCAATAACCTGGGTAGATGCCCGACTTGCACCGCTACGTCTCAAACTAGTCTTACAGATGACATACAGTTTTGTGTTGGGACATGGAGGTGGGTGTTTTGCGGGGAGCGAATGGAGGTGTTAATTTCCGTAGTTGAATTAGAATAAGCCGGGAGAGATTCCGGACGAAGGGAGGCCCCGATGCAAGCTTGGTAAGGTACTCTTTCTTGTGCCCTAGAGCCCTATCTTTCGGGCAGGAGGTCCTGATGACGATAGACCTTCGAGGTGCTCTACCGTATTTGCCTATAGATTGAAAACACGATACCTTGCACTCGGCGGGCATCAGTTGACATTGGGCGAACTTTCTCTCGTCCGATTGCAATCTTCTGCGGTTTCAGAGGAAGTCGCCTCCAGCTTCTGAGCTGGCGTCAGGTCCTAATTGACTGGGGGTTCGGCACACGACAGAAGGGGCGTGGTGCTATCATCCACCCCATATTGGCTACCAAGTTTGTCTTCGCTTGGTGTGTTGTGCGGCTTGCGAAACAAAACCGGAGCGTCAGCAGAGAACAAGCATTCAGCCCTGGGGGTCTCTATAGTCGATAAACTATAGGGTGCGTGCATGAGCACAAAAGAGGAGAAATTGGGCGGGACTTGGTTGCTCTTGGGCATTATTGGTGCCCAGCAATCCCTCCCACATTAAGACCAAAAGATCGAAAGGTTTCCTAACCCAGGCATATTCAGCGGGAGATCTCGCCCCACCAATATACAGGGTATGCAATATTTATTTAGGTAGCTACCCGATCTCAAACAGAGCTTGACTGGCTTTCTCGATGATAGCGACATTCCTTCTGCTGTGAAGAGATTCATTTTTGTGTTTGGCCGGTATCTGAAGTGCTGAGTTAGCTTTGCAGTGAGCAGCGTAGCGATCGGGAAGCCATGAAAATCGGCAGTGCTCGCAATGTATGTCTCTTTGCATGAAGCGGACATTATGGTTCCTGTAAAATAGGCAAGTCTCTCTCTGCAAGGCACCGTCATACTTCATGGTGGCCGGGCCCGAAATTGATCCCCACATCTCTGAACAAAAGGGTCATCGTCTGGGATAGCTACGAGATTAGCTGGTCCTTGGTTAGAGTGTGGCGGAAGAAAACTCCCCAACAGATCATTGGACAACCTCTAAGGGTCTAGCGAGAGCAACCTACCAAGGGTACGCCCCCACACATCACTGTTTGATAATAAATCCGGAAGACATTACTAACATTGTATCACTAAGCCAAACAGGTACTACAGCCAGCAGCCTGATTCTATTGATATGGCAATGATGCGTAGTGTATGAGAGCCAAAACATGACCGACTATGCGTCCTACAGCACATTTTTAGAGGGGTCTTCCAGGGGAAGTTGTGAAGCAATCCCAACCCCATCTGCACAACATCACGGCGATGTGGTTTGTAAGTCAAGTGCCCGTCTCTATACAAGGTTGCCACAACTCATGTTTTGCCAGCGTGAGTCTACAGGTGGTTACATTAACAACCCAATGGACCGGGGTGTCTGAACTTTCTGACACTCCCATCAGAGCATAGAATCTCACTCGATGTCAAGGCTGGTCTCTCATTATCGCCGATGTTCCATTTGACTATCGTTTTTTTTCTTTTTTCTTTTTTTTTGATTCAGTCACCGCCGATCGTTGTAAGGGGTGGGTTGGTTCCTAATCATAAATATGATTACCTAGTCCGCTGCCAGCCTATTATTTTTGTATAATCCAGGATTCGGATACACAAAGTTCGCCTCCCGATGAACATGGTAGCTTGAGGTTTGAACCCCTAAAAGATCCTGACTACCACCCCACGATCGAAGATCCGAAAAGAGGGTCACCATCAGAGAAATACCGTATCTAACTCCGCAGCACTCGGCAAACCCAGGCCCTGGACAACATTATACTGGCCTAGTTTCACACTCATGCAAATGTGGCCCGCTGGGTTCCTAAGTGCAGCTATTCCTGATTTTTTCGCTGGGCACGGGACGCGTTCGGCAGAATCTCGACAAATGGCAGAACAGCGGAGCTGATTCCAGGCCTCCTCGATACCGCCTCCAACTCCCGCCAAACTTGAGAAAAAGGGGATAGGACAACAAAAGAGCATCTACAGCTCTTAATCGGTTAGCGGAACTCTTTTTAACCCTCCAGTCTTTGATTGAATGATAGCGATTTGATGCAAAACTCAAGAATTGTCAGGAAAAGACTTTTGACATGACCGGGAACTAATGTTCTGCTAATCAGTCAGTCTCTTTCCGGCACAGGTCTCTCATTGGTGTCCCGGCTGCAATACGATGCAGAATGGTTTCAAAATCTGAGATTCACGGTTGAATAATAATCTCCTTCTTAAGTAATTCTTGGTCCAGGCGTTCCCGCAGCTGTGGCGCCAATAGTTATTGGGGACCGGCCTGCGCACCCGGTTTTTAGGCTGACACTTGGAGCTGGGAAACAGAGGAGCAGAGATTCTAAGGGCACGCTCGGTACTGAGAATAATTTCTATTATTTGCTAATTACTGGACACAAGATCTGCAAGCTTGCCGCTCCCGACATTCTAATGGCATCTCCACACTAATACCTAACACTCCCCAGATGAAAAAAACATACTCAAGGCCCCAGTAGGCTTTTGGTTAACAAATTGCCTCCACCTATGAGCCGATTGGTATCTATTTCTTCCACTCGTTAATGCGTATAGCCCTCTTTGGCTAGGCTAGTATTAGACGTGTCTGTTTATGAAATTATATCCAACTTGGGGCACTAATTAGCTCCACGACTTAAACGGCTCCAAGATCCGGAAACATGTGGTTCGACGGCCCATTAGCAGCACACTGAGTCAAACCAAAGGGAAAGGCAGTGCTCGAACCACGAGTGACATAGCTTTAGCGAAGGGTTTTGGGGATGTAGGTAGTGTTGCGTGCAGTCTCCTTTCGCATTGACTTAGCCCATCGATCCTTTGCTAAGAAACCGGCGCTGTAGCGGGGGTCATATGTGATAGGTAGGTTTTCTCTCTCACACAAATATCTCAACTCGGCATTTAACTTGTTCGCTATTCTACAAATAGGACTCGATGATGCTTACACAAGTATGCGAGGCGCCCCATGCCAAAAGCAAAGGGAAAAAAATCAGGATACCAAACATGGGTGGTGTGTGACCTCTTGTCTCCCGAGCGCAAACTGGAAACCAAGCACAAAAAGAAAGGAGGAAGACAAAAATAAGGAGCGTACGGGTAACGAAGACCCTATCGGCCAACTTCCCAAGAACCAGCACCAGGAAACTGAAAAATATCTTGAGCGGCAAGGGCCTACAAGTACCCCGAAGATCAAGCAACCTTGGCAGACATGCTCTATCCGGTTTAACGTGGTACTTGTTTTCACGATCAAAATTCGATAGATCCCAAGGCCGGTTATTTTCGCTTACCGGACTTGGGATACGAGCACAAACCTCGATGGACCGCTGGCGCATACGCGGAATCTGCCACTACGGAGCTCAAAATCGCTGATCCCCGAGGTCATCGAGCAGGGAAGAGTTCCCATTCCTTGTTGTGGCAGAGTTAATCTGAGACAAGCCCACGTTTGTAACTCCTCCCACGATCCGCTGCCGCTAGTGCAGCTGGAGGGAGGCCCGAAGTGGGATCTGCTGTAAAGCGGGAGGAGAGAGGGAAACCAGGTGAGACTAATCTAAGTGACACGGCACTAGCGTACCTCTACGTGTAGGACACCAGCCCTGCCAAGGTAAGCGCCATCCGGATGTTGATTATCACTTTATTTTTCAGCATGGAGGGGAAACCACGAGAGCCTGAAAACGGATCCGGGCTGGTACTCCGAAGAGCTCGGCTACATTGGAATATCAAGGAGCTTGAGGAGAGCATTCATCATGGCGCCTCCAGGCCCCGTCGCGTGACTCAGGTGGGCTCGGATCCTGCATCCCAAGGTGTTAAATAGCTTACCACTCCTCGTGCCCACCCCCCTACGATTGGCCAGGTTTGAGAGGAGTTCTTCTACAGTGCGGGTAGGATACGGAACCGGGCGATCACGGAGTAGAAATGATTTAGCCAACCAGTTATCGTGATCATCGGCAGCAACGAATTTACCGGCAGCTTGGTAACCAGCAACCCAGGGCTAAAAAAAAACAGTCGAATCGCGTCCAAAAGTCCCTGGGATACCTCACAGCCCCTCCCGCCCCTCTTCTGCTCAAGGGAAGACGGCAAAAAATAAAAAAATAAAATAAAGTGGTGATGCATCTAATGGTACAGAGAGCTATGCACTAAATTACTAGCCACAATTATGGTCCGAACCAGAGTTCAGCCTATCGTATTGCTCAAATTTGCATATGGCTTGTTAACCGTGATGCAGGCAACGATGTTCGAAAAATATCGTCGGGTTCCGGGAAAGCCTAGGTTTTGCTCCCTCCCCCCTCCCTCCAACCTGAATTCATTCCTTCCTCATTCTGTCCTCGGGAGAGAGAGCGATGGCAGATAATGATACCGTAATGAGCTCCTTACGTGTAGCTGCGTCGCGCTTCCTTTTTTTCTTTTCTTTTCCATCCCCTCAATCTTGCCACGCTGGGCCAGAAACGCTTTGGCCTCGATCAGTTGAATTACTGGTATGATATACCGGGGTGAACAACGACAAGTGCAATAACGTATCATACAGCAGTCCGCACCTATCTCCAGTACGCTGAAAACTCAAGATTGCCTTGGTCTACGAATATGTACAGTACTGCTTTTCAAGACGAAGTTGAATTGCACTATTGTACTCGAGCATGGTACCGTACTGTGCCTGCCGTTACGGCAGGGGGGGATAGGATCTAACTTAACTTGGTCGAGTACTTGCTCTATGCCGAGCCTAAGGTACTCGAGTACTGCAGAGCGGCCAGGATATCCCGAAGCGAGACCCTTTCCAGCTTCGCCGGCAGGGTACGCTGCTTGCATGGTGGAAAAACAAATTGCACGAGTTTCTTGGCAAGACAGAATGGTAGTACCGTAACGGGGCATTGTACATCACGAGCACTGTACCGTACTCCACAAGGGCCAGGTGTAAAAATGATGGCACTGGTAAGGTACTGCGCGATACTAAATCCTCATTAGTAACTTAGTGGTAATCTGAGAAACATGGCCCTAGGATGGTCTTTATTTACTCTTGCTTCGGTCGGTATTTAGGAAGGATAGATGGTTGCTGGATGAGGTATCCACGATCCAATCCGATATACACATTGAAATAATGATAATAATCCATTACCAGCTCTCACCGGGCAATCAAAGGTGCCTGCTCGTAGACGAGCTGGTTGATGGGTACAGTACCATTTCTCCGACCAAAATCAGCGCCGACACCCTTACATTGCACCTCTCTTCTATGCCCGACCCCTGGACTATAGTCCTTTGGACCACACGGATACCGTACTATATAGCATTCGATTCACCTTCACCGTACTGGGCGGTACTCGTGTGATTCCCGAATGGACCTTGCCTCCAACTCCTCCTCGTATCTTAACCCCGAAAAACGAAGCGGAAGACACATTACTGTATCAGCAAACCCCACTTCCACCAAGAAAAAATAATAAGAATTCCCAGTATGATACCAAAGAGTCCTTCCCCCGCCCGCCTGCCAACCACTATGGGAAGGGGAAGAAGAAGAAAAAATCACTACTTGCCCTTCCTCCCCTCCTCCCTCCTCCCCACTCTCATGGCTCTTTCCAATACCCACAACTATGATACCGGTACTTTGTACCCGGGTACACACATCCTCACTACTGAGTTATACTGAAAGGCAATTCCATTTCTTCTTTTCTCACTTACCCCGCCCTAGTGGGGCGGCCCCACATCATCGCCTCTGTTGTCTAGAAAAAATAAATAAATAAAAATAAAAATAACTGTACCTGACCGAAAGGAGCATCTCAGCCAAGGATTTTGGCGACTGTGGGGTTTGGGGAGTATGTGCAAGTAGGGATGGAGGCGAGTGCGGTAATAGTAACTGTGGCTTCGGCGTTAGCGGTAGGAAAAAAAAAAAAGCAGGGTGTTGGTTTGGAGAGGGAGGGGGGTTAGGGGGGAAGGAAAGTATCGTAAATCTCCAGCAGGTTTGCTTGAACGGGGCTTGGCCGCGGAAGGGATGCGGTAGGAATCACCGCCCCGGTCAAACGCAGAGAGGGAGGGAGGAAAGGAGAAGGGTAAAGTTAGCGTACAGTAACTTAGATATGGCAAAAGTTGAGTGCTATCCGAAGAGATTACATAATATACTCTGGAATGCAGAAACGAAAGAGAATTGAGAGGGGAGAAAGAAGCTAGTAACCCCCGTAAGTTCCAATACCTTTCCCTCTTCTCCAAAAGCGTTGGGGTGATCATTGCACAGAGACGAATCGTTTCTCTCAATTCCCAACTTCAATCACCTCCCAGCGGCGACACCAGCACCCCATCAACAATTTCTCTATATTTCACCATCAACTAAAAAAAAAAAGAAGTAGGCGTCAACAGCCGTATTTCCGTCATCCACACCCACAAGCCCCTCCTGCCCCCCCAGTGGCAATCCAGCTACAATAGATAGATAGATAAAAACCCAACTTCTCAAGAAAAAACATACACCATTTTCTTTTTCCCCCCGTCTCGCTTCACCCACTCCCGCACCCCTACAATACCTAATGCACAACTTCTCGGTTATGACTAGTATGGGTGTGTGCTCAGTAAGATTGGGAATCTCACTAGCTTTCCCTGCGCGCCCATCTCCTAGCCAGTGGGTGATATCCAGTGTCTCAGAAAACTAGTTGCCTGCACCTCTCGCCTTGTGCAAGGTGGATAATAATACCCAGAAAGGAAATAAAAAACGGGAAATAAATGGAAAAGATAAACCGTCTTAAAACCCATAAGGAAATGGCAGGTAAGAACGAAATAGGACTGAGGATTGTATCAACAATGATGATGGGAAATCCCTTCCGTTGAAGGAGATATAAAGTAGAGTGAATGAAAAGCCGTCTACAAATCTAAAAAATGAGAATTTGAGGGAAGCAGGAAGGGAAGAAATAGGAACAGCAGACACCACAAGCCCAAAGTGAAAGAGAAAGCGAAACGGAAGACACAAAACACAGAGAAACAGTGATAAGAATGGTGTAGAAGTGGCTCAGGTTGGGTTAACAACTCTGTAGGGGAATGAAGCATCCTTATTTCTGAGTGACGAGGGTGAACTCCTCGCTGAAGTTGTCGCTATTTCCATCGTTGTTTCTATCATTGCTTCCACAGAACCGCCAGCAGTCTTCCTCGAGAGATTCGAGCCCTTCGTCTTCGCTATTGTAGAGCGTCTGAGAGGTTCCATTATGCGGGAAGCTAGAGTAGCAATTGGAGTAATCGACTTGCTGAGCAGCAGCTTCCCGGGCACCTTGTGCGAGTAACATGCGCTCTTCGTTAGTGTATATAGCAGATAGCCCAGGGTGGTCTTCAGTGTTGAAGATGTGTACCCCAACAGGTTTGGTATCCGTCTCTTCTTTCTCGAAGAAGCCTTCGGGGAGAGAAGGGGAATCCATTGGCTGTTGTTCATGAACCTGTTGGGGTTCGCTGTCGCCGTGCTCAGACATTGGCCCAGTCGATCCGGACGGGCTGGGAGAAGAAGCAGACTTCGAAGCCGTTCCTTTCCTAGTCGACTTGCGTCTACGCTTGACGGTGGATCCTCGCAGGTAGAATTCGTCCGTGGCTCGTTTCTTAGCGTTGGGTGGAGACTTTCTGTATCTCGTTGTCGATTTGACACCATCAATTTCTGCTTCCTTTGAAAGGACCCAGATGTAACCTTTCCCAGGATCCTCAGGGGGGCGATCTTCCTTCAAAAATGCCTAGTCCAAAACACCCCAGTTAATGAAACGCCATCAAGCCGTAGAGAGTGGACGAATAGTACTAAGCAAGTATTATCAAAAAAAAAATTTGAGAAAAAAACAAAAAAGCAGGAACTCACCCCGTTCATGGATAGATTGTGCCGAATACTATTCATCCATCCACGGCCCTTAATCTTCCTGAATTTTGGGATCTTCTCACGAAAGTAATCATAGATCTGAGACAGTACCATCCTCCGGGTAGGGGTACTCATCAAGGCCCGATATATCAGAACAGCGTAAGGGGCGTCATCGTCAGCTTGATCCTCTTCCGCCATGTTGAGGGTTTTTTTTTGGTGGTTCAATTCCTCCTCCTGATGGTGATTTTGATGTTCGTCCTGAGAATCAATCTTTCCGACATCATCCCTGGGGTCCGGAAGGTAGTCGTCATCTCCAACATTGGAGTTAGGTGCGGGATCGGATGTCTCAAGAGGGGATAAAAACGGATCCTCGCCATCCTCCGTAAGATCGTCTCCTTCGAGTTCCATTCTGTTAGCCATGTCGATGGAGTGGGTGTTGTCGAGGGAATTTTCGACAGGAAAAAAACTCCCGTGTGTAGAAATAGGAGAAAGAAGGAAGGAGTTGGGGGGCAGATAAGCGGGTTCAGGGTGGTGCATGTGGGAAAAGTTGCCCTCGTCTTCGAGCTTCGTAGGGACATCTTCGTAATCCGAAATTGGCGAGGGTCGCTGGTAGAAATTCTCCAGGGGATTTTCGAACCGATGAAAAGAAGGATATACCCCTCCAGCACTGGGATATTGGGAAGGAAGTAGGTCCTGCCCGCGTACACAAGGGGTTTGATGTTGAGCCGAGGGGAATAGAACATTATAGTCGAAATTTGAATAGGAATTCGAGTGATTAATGCTCAGATCCGTAGTAGAGTCCAGTCCATGAAGCCCGTTAGAGGGCAACACTACCTCAATCCCAGATGTACCTACGGGCTCCAAACGTTCTTGGCCCGGGGCGGCGCTATAGGATGTTGAGAAATTCCCGAGGTCGGGCCTGTCTCGTGGAGACTCCTCTTCACCTTCCCATTCCATAGAGAATGGCAGGCCGGGGTAGTTAAGGTGCTGATTCCTGAGAACGCTCATGCTACGTATAATTCGTGGGAATGGTAGATATCTGCGGGGGGGGGGGGATTCGGTGAATCACGGCGCCCTTCCAACCATTAAGTGGTTCAACCAAATTCAAGGAAGAGGAGGGAAAAGACGGAGGGAAAATCTCAAGTGAGATTGGAAAATCAGGTACCGTTAGAGATGGCAAGCAGGAATGGAAAGGTAAAAGAGGGGAGAAGGGGTAAAAAAAAAAAAAGAACGCGGACAAGCACTTGATTCCTCCGACGTATATCCTGATAGATATGTGAGACCAAGATCCAATAAGTGTTCTAGAAGGGGTAAGTCCCCTGCTCAGAGGTCGTCCCTATTTGAGGGGAATCGAAGGTTCTTTAAGTCAGCTGCGTTCTGCGGCCTGCCAACTCAGACTCTCTGCCACCTCTCGAACGGAAACGAACATCACCACAGATGACCGACCAGTGGGGGATCTTTGGGCACTACTGCGGTTTTGGCAACCTTTTAACTGGATATACCCCACATCACATAGGAGAATATATCTTTGCTGGAAATGAGGATTCAGAGGTGAAGATATGGTCTCCAAGGATGGCACGGATTTTTGACTATATGAATCTAATAAATTGCATAGCAATTCTGAGGGCGTGCAGGTGCGAGGGGTGGGATGAAATGTTACTGTTCAGGAGGAGCGGGCAGCACAGGGGAGCGGGAAGGCAGAATCTCGGGCAGTTGCAGCGATGGGACACCAAAAACGAAAGACATCAACTGGGTGTGCGGTGGTAGAGCAAGCCTTGCGGTGAAGCAGTAAGGTCGTAGTTGAGATAACGATTCACGGAAAATGGTGCGGAAGTCGTAGAAGCGATATGAGATATCAACTTTCCGATCTCAAGGCTTGCGGTCTCCAAGCTCTCGGAGACGCCCATCATTTCCATCGGTAATTTTTCAGGGACGCCATACAAAATTAAATCCATTTCTAGAGTATCCGTGCGTTCAGGTAACTGAAAGCCAAGCAGAATGCATCTCAGTACGAGATGCTTCCCGTTGCTGTAATCATTGGGAGTTCCATGTAAAGGCAAGACTAAAACAGCGTATCGGACATAAAATCGAAACAAGTCTAGCGCATTGATAGCGTTATTTCTCTAACACAATGTACCGGTACTGCAACCAAAAGTAAGGAAGGGGGATGGGAAAAGGGAAAGGAAAAAATTAACATATCCTTGCCCCTCAGCGCTCGAGCAAGCAGATATCTTCCCTAAACACCCTTGCCGTAGATCCCAAGCTGCAGGGCTGTTCTGTACTGCAGATTCTTCACTGGGTTAGAACCTACATCGTTGTATTTTTCGAACAAAGAAATAACTGAGCCACGGGAGCTAGCAGGTGTAGGTAGCTTCCGCAATTGTGGCTCGGCTTCCGTCATTGGATAATTTCTATCCCTCGTGGAGGAGAACCGTGCAAACGGATGCAATCGCCAAGGTTCACGGATAGTTACGCACGAGTGATGCGGAAAGGCATCCAGGTGAGGGTCCTCCCCCCACCACCAACACCATTAGCAGCCGTTGTTTATTTTTTCCCTTCTTCCCAAGCCTGTCACTTTGTCAAGATGCTGTACTCCGGCATTCTACCCTCGCCGGTTCCCCGAATGGAGAAAGATGTGGTTGGAATCCTGTGATCGAGAGCCTAAGTGCATTGTCCCCGCAATGGCCAGATCTATCAGCGCGCTGGGCAGAAAAATCGAACTGTCTACATACGCTCTCCCAGGCCCGATTTCTTTCTTTCCCCCCTCCCCCTTTTTTCTTCTCCCCTTGTCTTTGAAACGCTGCTCGAAAGGTATTCCCGATCTTTCGTTTAGACTAGCGTACTGGCCCATCACATTTCCCGATTTTTTATAACCACATGCTATTCACCAGGGAGTCGGGACTAGAACGACCGCTGGGAGAGCTGGGCCTGTCTTCATTGACAGATCACCGACGGGGGGATTTATTGCCAAAAAACCCCTTCCATTCATACCCTTTTTCGAACGATTTTTAATACCGAGTCCAAAGCAGCGCAGGGCGGTTTTAATCTTCCCTTCTGGGCTTGTACCACTCGAGTCCCACACCCATGCTGAAGCCACACAGGGCAAACAATGATCCTGTCCAACGACGCTGGGAATCTTGCCCGCTGCTTCGAAAGTGATTTCCCCAGGTAGTGCAACCCCCCCCCCCCCCACCTATGACACCAAGAATGAGATTCTTGGGGAGTTGGGGAGTGAGACCCAAGGCATCGTGGGAGAATTAGTCCTCGATCGATCGAGCGGCCCGGCGCCGCACCTTGAAGTAAAACCCGCGCGTGAAGCTCAGTACTTTCGCATAAGCGAGGTGATGTAGACTCGTCCTCAATCGGGTTGTGGGAAACTGGGAACTGCAGGATCGGCTCCCTCTCCAAAACTCCTTATTGGAAAATAGTGGTTTCGGCCAGGGGTGTGCGCCGAGTGCATGAACCCAGTTAAAGAGATTCACCCAGAGTGCCCAATACCGACTTAACCAATCCTGCAACACTCTACACTTACCCAACATGCAAATCATAAGTTTAGATAAATCCGGAGCCCGAAGATTACCGCAGAGAGGGCTACAGGGAGGCAGGAGAAAAGGCTGGGAGAATCGGAGATGTCCAGGGCTGCACGCTTGGAATGATTGCCCAACCCATTGTCGTGGCTGAGCCTAGGAAATGCGGACCACTAGAACCAAGAAAACCATATCGCGCATTGAAATTCGGGCATGCAAGTGATAGGCTTGAAGTACGGGAACACAACAGAATTAATATAGTCGAGTGTATGATGGCGGAGAACGCAGCAGGCATACCCTTGAACCGGGTCCCCAACGGGTAGCGTGCACTTCTACACCTTAGTAAAGTGCTCATACGGTAGTCCGGATGCCGGCTTGCTGCGGCGAGAAGTTAGGTGTCCCTTCAAAGGGCAGGTAGAATGCAAAAGTGCGAGAAAAAAATGGTACTTCCAAACGCTGGAAGCACGACCCCAGGATAACTTCACTCTACCGCTCTCACCAATGCCTTATTTTGAAGTGAACCGTGCCCAATATTGTGGAGCCGAAATATTTTCGAAACGCACATGACGAAGAATTCCACCAATCAAACGAATTGGGCGCTGAAAAAAAATATTACGCCGCTAGAAAATGACAGAGGGAAAGATGACTTGAGTAAACTCTCCCGGTATGCCACATCATCCAGAGAAAGGTTGGTTCCCCCCCCTCCCCCGGAATTGCTTAATTGGTACAGGGGGCCAAGGGCCAAGGAGAAGAGAAAATAAGACTATCCACAGATAGAGTGCTGTCAGAAGCACTAGTTAGCTCTTATATTTACTCCTAAGGAAGTTAAGCGAATGCCTATCAAATCAGGAGCTTGCAATAATATTCAGTGGGGCAGCGAACCGGAAATCGAGATACATACAGCGGCCATAGCACTAAGCCACCAACTGCTGCCCCACCCTAACGCCAACGCCAAAATACGACAGTTTAAAATCCGAACAATGCTGAGGCGTAAAGTCCTTGTGTAGTACTAGTACACTAGATCATACTGATCAGTAGGTTTGTCTCCGGAGTTCTCGGTCCAAATTAGCGGCTCCATCGATCATAGAACGCCGCAACAACAGGTCCCGGAATCAGCGAGCTCGGGATATAGTTGACACGGGGGGAAATCCCCAGAAGAGCGGGGGATTTGAGATCAAACATGGCACTTAAAGCCTTAGCATTCTCGTTGAAGCTTGAATAAGCGCTTTTTTCACCCTCAATCCCCTCCCCGGTATTGACGTAACACATCCAAAGAATTCCTACACGAGACGTATCCAACAAATGATTAGCTCCATTCAAACACATCACTTGTCAGGCGCATGGGAGGATAAAAGAAATTAAAATAAGGGGTGGTGGGTGATCGACGAGAAAAAATTTTAGACGAACCTATCCAGAGTGCGCGCTGTCCATACCCGATAGCTGCAGTGAGAGCTTGGATCAAGAGGTACAGATGGAACTGCCGGGATATGAGAAGGGAAGTCACAGCACGCTTGAAAAGATGTGCGGGTGATCCGTCCAAAAGGCCTTTCCCGTAGCCATCAAGACACAAGTTCTCCCTCTTGATGTGGAAGGGCTTCTCCTGCTTTTTTGTTCCGTCCCAGCCACTTCCATGGTGTCCGTATGTGCGAAAGTCGACCGAGAACGACCCGGAAGTGTGAGGTTGGACCAAGCCTATCCCCAATCCCGATGACTAATCCAGTGAAGATCCCTTCACGTCTTGTCACTCGTCACCCGATCCGAATTGCAAACCCCTTGAAATCACTAGAATTAGAAATTATGATAATTGGGGATCGAACGAAGCGCACAATTAGTTGAGATGAGAGAGGATACGCCAAGTGTACAAGCAGCTGCAGTCGCTCCCAGAACGTGTTCATTTTCTCCCTTAAGTTAATTTCTTTTCAGCCCTAGGTTAACTGCATGCATCACCACGCATGCCCCCCCTTTTTTTAACTTTTTTTTTTTTCACTTCAAATGCTGAAGCAGCTTCCCTAATTCTTGCTTCTTGCTTCCAGCTAAACATTGACAACGAACACTCATCAGTGTTCATCCGAAACTTTAGCACTCACACCCGGGGCTCGCATTTTGTCCAATATTTTACCCACGGCGATCAGTTCTAGAAGGTCTCTTGCATGGCCCCCATTCGCCCCAACTAGCGCCCCTCGAAATCAAAGCGTTGTCTCTCCAGAGTAGAGAGAAGGGAGGGTGCTCCGGTGTTTTCCCTAGCATTCTGGCGCATCGATATGCAGATTTCCATATATGGCACGAGAACATTTCCCCCCATCGAGACTTGCGTGGTATATCAGCAAGGAACACAAGCCTAGACCAGAACATCAAAAAGGTCTGGGGATAAGAGGCCAACTGAGAAACCTCATGTTTGGTGTTTCAAGTTCATCAAAAGGAGATATATTGTACAGTAGAAACCCACAGAGGGTCACCGGGAATACGGGTAGGAAGTTGTGCACGGCTCATCTGTGGGCCAAGTAAGAGGGATAGAGCTAAGTTATCGGAAGGGGCCAGCAAGTCCCGGCAACGTTATTCTACATTGCAAACGAGCCGACCCCCTAAACCATTGGCATTGAAGTGGCGAGCTGGGGTAAATTCCCCTCAAGCGCCCCTTTCAGTCTTGAAGACAAACGGACCACGAAACTGAAAAATTGAAGCTAGCCACACTTGACCCCATAGGATCAGTTCCTAATATATGAATGGCAAGCTACCAAGAATAAATCCAAACTATTGATTCTTATCACCCAGGCGACGTGTAATCAAAGTTTATAGAGCACATGGAGAAGCCCAGAAGTTAGCTTGACTAGTTGCGCCACATATCTGCCCCCAATAACCAGCTTTTGCACCCGACCTCCAATGGTCACTTATCGCTCTGCCATGTCCCACATAAATGATATACTGGCCCATAGATTAGTTCTAGTGGTGCTAAGTAACGCGGCTGCTGTTGAATGAAACCCCTATAGGATTTGCGATTTCTTTCTAAAGTGGGAAGATAATCAAGAAGTCTTTGATAGGGGAGATACTATACAAAAAGTGGCTGTCAACCTCAGTTGCTCACTAGCGAAGCTCTGCCATCAGGTTAGCCCCTTCTGCAGAGCCCAGGCGGATAGGAGGCAGAAGATTCAGCCGCTCCAGACCAGCCGCCAGGGACATGTTGAGCCCATTAAACATCCCCAAATAATTACCAAATAAATTCGGCAAAACACCCATCACAGCCGCTTCAGGGTAAGACCAAAGATAAGGTTTATGCCAGGATTTCTTCACACTCACAGATTTTTTCCTCTAGGCACATTATTCCTCCAGTGCCGGGGCCCTGGGTAGGCCGGGTGAATGTTATGGTCCCCCTCCTTTAACTAGGTATCATAATTATCTTTCCTGTTATATTATCATAATTTCTTCCCCGACCCCCGAACCCCCGACCTATGGACTATGCCCGGCTAACAAAGATCTCCGGGGAAGTTTGTGTGTAATTGGTAATCTCAGAGGAGATGTGCCTCATCGCTCTCGCCAAGAGTTATTCTATCTCTCCTTCTGGTCATCTATCATCTTGCCCGTACTATTACACTATCTGAAAGAGGTTTTGCCAAAAAATTATTAGAGTGTTGTATGATGGAGGGCATCTATACCTGGGACCAGTGGGTGTTGCAAAATGTAATGCTTTACATAAGAAGGGTTAGGCTTTTTCATAGTGAACTGAAGTTCTGCAGGGCTACAGATTTAATTTACCCTCCATTTAGTGGGATTCAAAATATTATAATTATCATAATATTATGGTTCATGCCATTCAAAACAAGCACGAGGCTGAAATAATATGTTACATGTGGCAGTGCCTCTTTTGATGCCAAGCCTTGAATTTTCCATGGAATTATGGTCTAGGGTTTAAGTAATAATATATTTTAAATAGATTTAAAGATGAATAATATGAGGTTATAATAAAAATAACAAGAGAAGAGAAATGTCAAAATATTAACAAATATGTGCAATACTCTTTTAAAATATGATATTATAGAAGCAGATGAGAAACTTTAAAGTAATTTACCATTAACAATTCTCCCATATATAATATTACTATGATTTTATTACATATACTAGAGAAATAATGGTTGTTATCATTAGGGTTAATAGTATTCCTCATAGGTTACAGGTTATATTTACTCTTTTTAGTACATAAAAATTAATGACCTTTTTAAGCCAAAACCCTATTTCCTGAATAATAAATCTCTGATTACTAAGAAATTAAACTGTGGCTGATGTAACATTTTTCTCCCTTTCTCACCAAAAGTACAACTTTTCAAATTTGCAAGGCTCTCCCACCAAGGATGAAAAAAAATAAAAGAAAACCTCACAGTTATTCTCCATCATTCTCTCTTGAATCCTGAGGTTTTTTATTTCACATAATGACACTAGTTGTAGACCCTTGTCAATTTAAAAGTTGTCTAATTTCTCATGCAGGTTTTGAATAGCACGCACTATACTTTTTATACTTTTATTTTGAATTTAATTAAAGAAATCTGACTTTTTCTCAAAAGGCACTTCGTTGCTATGCAAACTAAAACTGCTTCTAACTTAAAATACCTAAATAGCGAAGTTACTCCTTTTCCCTTAACTGCACCCATATTCAATAGTTTGTAGTATTGAAAATATATACAAAAAATAGATCTGAGTCCAAGTCAAACCTCCACCTTATCAATTCTTTTTAGGAATTTGCAACCCCCAACCCTGCCTAAATATAGGCATTACATGGATGCACCCACCCAGGTGTACGTTTAATATGCTTCATACCATAACATATCAGAGACCCTCCCCCACAAAACACATTATTTCAAATCATTATACCTCCATGTAGTTGTGGAAAATATATACATGGTAGTCGTTTTTTTTAAAATTTTTAGCATCATGTAGTTATTTGTTATAATGAAGTAAAAATAGGTAAAATTCTGGTATACGTTCTGGATCGCACAAACCATATCATAGATAATAAAAATCTGATTGTATTGAATACCAGTCCTAAGCAACCTTTCCCCATTCATTGCCTTGATCCCTGCTAGTGGGATACTCCCTTCTAGCAAAATATTCAAAACTTAGGCGCTGTACCTTCGTAACCCATCAGGTCGGGTTCCCTAGGAGGAAATATCGTGCAGTGATGTGAGGGAGTGGGAAATGCGAGTGCCGATATCCCGATACCCCGCAGACGGAGACAAGCCCGCTCTACCACACCCTACGAGTATAGCGAACGATCCTCGCATCCTCCTCTCTCACCTCCTAGATAATATGAGATCACCACTTCAACTTTGCTCGCCGTACCATCTACTGTACTCGAGTACAAGTATCTCCCTCCTCCTGCTGTGTTTCGGGAAAAGCCCCCACCCTTCCCCCTCCCGAAAAAGGAAAGTGCGATAGAAAAAACCACCCTAATAAAAGGCATGTCAATTCCAAGCTCACCCCTACCAAGCACCAATACCCGGGTGGTATCTGACGGAACCCTGGTCTGCCCATGGTCATCTGGCCATTGACTAGCGATCTGGGGAAACCGAGGTGCAAATGCCTCACACTCTTGCCGAGCTTCCATATTGCCGCTGGGTGTGGGTTTTCAAAGTGCAGCTCTAGGAGACACCGGCCACGGAAGCTGCTGTATTCCCGCTTTCTAATGGCCGCGCGTATATATGCCTCCGTGCCGCTACTCACAGGCAGGTGTTTGGAGGTCTTCATTTTTCCCTCTTCCCTTCTCTTTCCTGGAGAGTGGTTATTCGGGATAAATGATCAATCGACGCTGTTATGGATAACGATACAGATTTTCGATACGGCTGGTTCAAGGCGACCTCTTGGGAGGTTTTACTGAAGAGGGGGGTCGACCTGGGAGCTGTGGTGGGGTGTTTTGCGGTTTGGATGTTTGGGTGGATGGTTTGGAGAAGTTATTCTTTGAGAGTGGGTCTGATACTTTTCGCTACTGATTCCTTTAGGTTGAGGGGTTGGGCTAAGTTTGCTTGCCGGTCCTGTTCCTGCTCAGGTGAATGTCAGCGCAGTGGGAGTTTCTCCGGGCTCGTTTGGGGGTTGGAAAGCAATGTTCAAGTACATTGATCACGGGAGCGATTGGATTATGGAGGGTTATGAGAAAGTACCTTTTCTTCACATATCCCGACTTAGTTGTGGTGAGTGTTACCTAATGATGCTAGTGTAGTACTCTCCCACCGGCAAATCTTTCAAAATCCCCAGTATAGCGCGCTATATCATCCTTCCAACCTCACAAAAGATTCTAGAGGAAATGATGGCTGAGCCGGATCACATTTTATCATTCCCCAAAGCGCTGAGCGAAGTATTCCTCTTCCTCCCCCCCTCCCCCCCACCACTTGAATCTCCGTGAACCGTAATGACAATATGTCACAGAAACTAGGCATAGAATGGACGCTTCACCCAAGCATCATGGACGACCCGTATCACATAAAACTCATCCAAACCAAACTTACCCGGCGTCTCAGCATCATATTACCTGAAGTCATGGAGGAGGTAGTACTTGCCTGGGAGGAGAACACCAATGTTGGAAAAGAGTGGACAGGGATCCGGGTATGGGACGTGATGCAGCAGATTGTGGCGAGGGCTACAAACCGGTTATATGGTTAGTACCAGTTTAAACTATACTCCTGCGACCTAGACCCCTTAAGGGTGAGACTAATATTTGTAACGGTTGCGCCGTATGACAGTCGGTGTCCCGTTATGTCGGGATCAAGAATATCTCAATAGCGTCATCCGGTATTCTCTCAGGGTTGTCCAAGTAGGAGCAATACTTGATATCTTTCCAAGGATGTTCAGGACGTACCTACCCTCTGCCCCCCTCTCCTTCGAGGGCTAATCAATAACTATAGTCCCCTCACAACCCTCCTGATGCAGAAATCCCACCACTTCGCCATAATGAGCAAGCACGTAACGTAAATCACCCGGAAGTGACACAACACCGGGAAGTGACACAAGCCGGAATTGGCCGAAGTAAGACACACAGGTATTGATTACCCCGCAATTTTAGAAGTGTAGACAATCCTCATCCAAAGCAACAATGCCTACCCAACGAAGTCGGAATCCTGAGTATGAAGAACGTTTGCAAATGGCTATTCGGGCTATCAGGAATGGTGAAGAGACAAATGTCACATCGGCAAGTGAGGCATTTGAGGTCGA
>LN891114.1:22628-44126 GCA_900010015.1 Tuber aestivum | reverse complement strand
GGTCCCATCTTTAGCGAGCGCAAGAAGAGGATGCGAGAGCTAGGGGCCGAATGGAAAGACCGCCCAGATGATCTGATTCAGTGGATCCTCGAGTCCGCCGGAGACGGAGAGGCCAGTTCGGAGGAAGAATTGATTGCTAGGCTGCTGTTTTTGAACTTTGCTTCCATACATACTACTACTGCTGTAAGATATGATACCTCCTCCCTCCCCTTCGGACAAATATTACGACAGGAGGGGGAAGCTGATCAGAGTATGGGTGGGGATAAAGGCAGTAGTCCACGCCCTCTACGACCTCGCTGCAAACCCTGAACTTCAAGCACCCCTTCTTGCTGAAGTCACGGAAATCCTAAGCAAAAGCGGCATGTCCAAGCAATCGCTCACAAAGATGAAGAAATTAGACAGCGTAATCCGTGAGAGCCAACGGCTAAACACCACATCAACAAGTTCTCTCTCCTTTCCCCTTCTGCCCTCACAAACAATCACTCGCTAATAATCCCGGCACCTAGTATCAATGATGCGCAAGGCCCTGGTCCCCTACACCTTCTCCGATGGCACCCACCTACCAATTGGGACCTGGGTGGTAGCGCCCGCAGCCGCAATCCATCAATCAGCCTCCATCCCAAACCCCACTGTCTTCGACGGCTTCCGTTGGGAGCGTATGGGGGCGGAAGACGAGGCCTCCGGCAAAGCGGGCAAGCATGCTGCGGTCGCCACATCCTTCGAAAATCTGATCTTCGGGCACGGAAAGCATGCATGCCCCGGACGCTTCTTTGCTATGCAGGAGTTGAAGATTTTGTTGAGTCATGTGGTTGAGCGTTTTGAGCTTCGTTTAGGAGGGGCAGGGGGCAGGCCGAGGAATAGATTTTTAGGCGTTTCTTGTTTAGCGGACCGGGAGGGCGTGGTGGAGTTTAGGATGAGGTAGGAGCCGTATGTGTGAGGATATAGGGGATGGGTTCATGGGGGGAGGATGGAGTTTGTGTAGGGGTATTGTCTGACCGATTTTGGAGGTTTGGTATCAATTTAGGTTGATCTCCAGCAGAAGTTAAGCCATACGTGGCTGGTGATACTGTACACTCCGCTGTCCACCCATCTCCAGTGCATAGGCCACCATTTTCCCCACTTGTATTAACCCATTAAACTCGCACACTCCCAAATGAACATGACTCACATAAAAATGCCAATCCCACATCACAAGCTCCAGAGAATTAAGTCAACCCAACCATCCAACCCCCCCTTCCCCGATTACCCGTACCCGCCCAAGTAAATCACCCCCTAAACCCCCCAGCCAACAAGGCCCCCGCAATCCCACCCCCCCTCTCGGTCGCCAAAAGATTAAACTCCGCCGCAGCGCTCCCGGTATCCATGATATCAACCCTAACCCCTAACTCCGCAATCCTCCTCCTATCATCGGGAGCCAAAAGTAAAGTCCTCTTTCCCGTTCCAATGATCAACAACTCTGCCCCCCCAGTCAGTAACCCCTGAAGCTTAAGGACACGAAATGGTTATAGTGGGAGGCAACAAACCAGGTTTCGGCCAAACAACCTCCAAAACCCCCCACGCCCCCTCCCCAAACCCCACCAGCCCATCCTTACAAGCCGCGTCCGGCGCCCAAGCGAACACGCAATCATTCAGCAGGAAAACGCCACTCCCGGCAGCGGTGCGGGTCCCACTCGCCAGCAGGAAGTGCGTGTCGTAGAGCGCTTCCACAGAGTTTACCGGACCCGGCAGGTCGCCGTATATGTCCAGGCCCGAGATCCCGGGTGCGGCGGGGGTGGCGGGTTCTGGGGCCCTGGCGCGGGAGGGGTGAAGGGTTGGGTAGAGGGATCGGGATCTTGGGGGGGTGGGCGGATGGTCGGAGGAAAGGGAGGGGAGGACGGGGAGGACGGGTTCGGAGGAGGCGTGGGAAGGGGTGCATTCCTAGGGATTGGTTTGGCGAGAGGTGGTGGTGGCTCGTGAGGGGTTGGGTGCCCGCTGTTGGTTGATGTTGAGATGGGAGGATGGAATGTTCGAATGGGTTGGAAAAAAGTCTTGTGAAATTTGGAGGATGAAACCGTTCCTGGATAGCTGATAGATGGATGGAGGAATGACGAAAATGCCAAGACTTTATCTTGGAACGGTTTATCAGAATTTCCCATTTTACTTGGATTATGTAAACTACTATTCTCTACTCGTACCGGAATGCCTACGGGCGGGCTGCGGTATAGCAGAGTGCCGTAAATGTAATTTACAATACTACCGTATTATTACTACCCGAGAGCCAGAGCACAGCACCCGCCAGTGCATCACCGCGCCATGATATCCCTACGCTGGCATTACGAATTCACTGGAGCAACTGCAATCCACAGAGTCGTTGAACCATGCTCGTCACGACACTGCGCCCCACACAAGCAGTACTAGTAACATGCATGCAAACTACCCCACTCCTGAAATCTTTTTGTTTAGTCCAATAGCCTAATCTTAATAAATATCAGTGACAATCACCATCAGTACTGGGATTTTTCTTTCATCCATGCCCTAAAGTACAAGCACTTACCTAGGGCAAGCGTGAGTACAAAAACCACTCAACACAAGGAGATTGTAGACCTCATCGCAGAACAGCTTGCTCCAACTATGCAGCACTCTTGGATGTCCCTCTGTCATAGACATGAACCCATGCCGGAAACTGGAACAAGCAATTACCTGAAGCCATTCCACTACAGCTCTGGGGTATAACCATATGACATATCTGTTTACTAAATTTCTCAATCTGACAAACATTGGGCCAATACCTTTCAGAGTATAACTAATCATGGCTTATGGTATGATAATAAAGATTGACATTCCATAGAGACTGTTGTGATTCGCAAGGCAGACAAGCCTGTATACAATATCATCAAAATTTAATCATATAATATTATGATATATTTGCCTCTAATAGTTTGGTTAACTTGTAATACAAGAGAGGTATTTATAATACTATGTTAGTTGTTAACAAATATTTATAATATAATACCAACATTGCCTAACATACTATTAAGATAACCTCTCTTACTTATATTATAATATAGTTCAAGCAGTCCAAAATATGTACCAGAAATTTCAAGTCTTTCAAATTCTATAGGCTCTACCAATATGCAACTCTAGGATAAAAAATAAAAAATTTATAAAGAGGAAAAGAAGAAAAATAGTTGCTGGGGGGGGGGGGGGGGAGGTTATCTTCTCTTTCTAGAACAGATTTTTCTTTTGAAAATAAGCCTAGTATATTAGAAGCCTATAGAATTTGAAAATAGCAATATTTCTAGTGCATGTTTTGAGTAGCATGAATCATACCTAGATTCGAATTACAATAAAAATTATTTTATATTTTACTATTAAGGTATTCTGAATTTTAAATATTTTTATTGAGTAACAGGTTATATTCAAGTAACATAGATGATGTAAAGCAAAAAAAACTGTGTTGAGCTACAAAAGTGAGATTGAGTTACAAAAATGACATTGAGCTGTCCAGTGACATTGAGCTCTCAGGCACTCAGGATGAGTGCCACTAAAACCTAAGACAGCAAATGTTTGGAGATTGTAGCACCCTAGCTGCAACCTTGGCATGAGTAGACATAATGTTGTTTAGGTGCATATACCCAGTAGGTAGAGTCTAGTTGGTGCATAAAACGAAACAATCATTGGATTGCACAACGGCACTTGCCTCAGATTGTAAGGATTTTACCATAACTGGTAACAGGCACTCCAAAAGTATATGGTAAAAAAATCAAAAAAGTCCCTACACACCCGAGCTTCCCATCCAACTTTGCAATCTCCGTTTTCGGGCACTCAGTAGGATACCCTACAAAATCTTCCCCAAAAAACCCCCAGGAGGAAATCCACAAGAATTCACACACAATCACTCGCAACGAATGGGAACTTCTATCCAGCACCCAGTTCTCCGGCCAGCCCAAACTCGGCCTACCTCTCAAGCAGACTAAAAACTAAGTTCAACCCCCAAATCGCTACCCCGCATGGCCCAATTCCAATGAGAGTTTCGTGGTGAGACCGTGGGAAAGAAGAGGTCTGCGGGCCATAACTATGGTGGCCTGGCAGTTGCCGGGGTCGTCTCTTGATCATCAGCCCCCCAGATGAGGTATGTATGGACCTCTCTGGTATGGGGGGAACACACTACTTCCAGGTAAGGTTCTGAGACTGAAGGAACCAGCTGGCGAACAATTTTGAAGCGTTGGCTATTCACCATAGGTTGGAATCTTCGGGACTCCGCAGCCGCTAACGAAGTAAACCCCCCCTCCGCCCACCTGGGAGGGGCACAAACTGGTCAGGTCATTGCAGCACTGCACTGGCCAACACCTACTCACGGGTATAACCGGTGTCCCCGTCCCACCCAGCGGTGATGTTGTGCGCCCGTAATTCGGGCCACATGGATGACGGAGCATGTACCTGGTGCCGGTCGATAGATAGTTCGCTGGGCGGGATGAGTGTGCATTTGAGGAGGACTCCTGGATGTTGGGACAAATTGTACCCGGCGTTTAGGTTGTGGGTGGATGAATTTGTTGGGGCTCGATGTTGGTGGGGTTTGGGGTTGCGAGCTCGGGCAGACGCATTAATCCGGGATGCCGCTGGTCGGCATGCGCTCCATGAGCCCGAGAAGGTAGTGATTTTTGGATCTATGTTTAGAGGAGTGGTGGGGAGGGGCCTTGGCCTAGTATTATTTATTTATTTATGTATGATGATTAGTAGGATTAGTGTTAGCTTGTCACTTAGACACAATACCGCTTAGGCGCCTATAACCGGTGGGTGGAGTCTAATAGTTAGTACGAATAAATTATTTTTTCAAACCCAGGACATAACGCAATCCCTCGGGGACTCGGCCGTCAACCTTCGTCACCCCAGAAACACCGCCAATCACGAGAGGTGGCTAGCTACCGGAGACAGAACCTCGGGAGTTGAGCAGGATTGTGCGTCTATGCGGGTACTACTCTTCTAAGAGATGATGTCGCATGTTTCCCCGGAAGCGCTGTGGCGCGCAAGATTTCCACTAGCACAGTAGGGCTGATCAACGGAGTCGCCAATCTGAAAATGAGCGTCGCCAATGGGCCACTGACAAGAATCGCCAGAAACAAGGAACCAAAGATGAGTGCGTTGATTGGTGGCTCAGTAGAAATCCTTTTCAATTCGACGGCTAGATTCCAAGTGTGAAGAGGCGAGTCCTAATTGGGTGAGTGATATGCGATGACTCGTCGGCCAACAACTGATATATAAGCACTTCTAAGACTAAAGTGGTCCCGCCGTTATTAGCAATGCCGACAAAGTGGTCTCGTACTTTGCAGCCGAAACAAGCTACGGGCATTCCAACCGGGCAGTAAAGGTTGAAGGGCTCAATATCACTCAAAACAGCTATGAGCAGGTCAGACGAGAGCCAAGCAGGCTATCAAAACTTAATTACCAGAGCTATCCTCGGTCTTAACCAATCAATCGTTTCGATCAGAACCATGCCAATGGATAAACAGGTCACAGAACTTAAGGCAAACGGCGTGGACCCAGTACTTCCACCCCTATAGTTCCAACCCGGCCGCTCCATTCTTATCAATTCTTGCCGCGTGGACACCCCCCAGCTAACCTACAGCTCATCTAGAGCAAAGAGTATACCCCCCGATGGGGTAGCAAATCCACCACCAATACCAATACGGAGATGAACCAGGTGGTAGAAATAGCTACTCCCGTAGAGACAACTCAAGCATTCCTCGACTTGATAGAGACTATTCGCCCAAGGGATCGCTGAATGGAAAAAAAGGGATGTGTAATGCTAGTGGCCAGATCAGACATCATAATACGGATCGCTGGGGTGATGATGCTCGAGCTGGGAATGACACAACGTATAATGTTTGTCCGATGAGCTCAATATGGATCGACACGCATATTCTCGAGCATTGCGTGTTCGCCGGACCAACCGTTTCCAGCAAAGTGCCTCCAAACAATTAGAGTCTCCTTAATTCTATTTCGACTTCCCGATCGAGAGAAACCATGTCGGCAACCCTTCAATCTTGCTAGAAAACTGACATTCTAATCCCGCCGCCGGGGGTGGGGCAACAACGATTAGGGCTATAATTGAGAGCGAGATTCTGCGGAAGTCATTTAATGCCTTCTTCGGGGGTAGTGATATCCTCGGAAAACCCACTGATGTATAGTAGATAAGGCAAAGCCTTATCTCAGCAAGCTGCAGAACCAGTTATTGGCCAACTTGGACATCTCCAAGAGTGGGTCGAGGAATACGCCGAGACAGAACCTAGTCACGGCCACGTCCGCATATCCCCCCCCCCATCCATCCCGGAAGGTGACTGACCCCACTCACGACTCCAGTTCTCGCCCGAGCCGCCAAAGCGATCCTGGGGGAGAGGATCGAGGCGGGCGGTGTAGGGACCGGTTAGCCAAGGGCGTGTACCGTACGATACCATAAATCTCTCTTCTGGACTTCAAATAGAGGAGGGAAACGGCCTAGCTCCATGACAAACGCTAATTAAGGGCTCCACCCTGCCAAACCCTTCCGACCGTAGCCCCAAGCCGACGGGGCGACATGATGGATATGACCTCACAGAATAGCCCCACCCCAGGAAATCGATGTCTAACCAACTGACTAACCGCGCTCGGTTCATGGGACCGCTAGCAAGAGATGCATTGTCCCAGCATACCTCTAAAGCAGCGCACGGCATCTTCCAAGTGGATATCAGGTGGAATTCCGGGAGGCGAGTTGGGGCCCGGGCCCTTCGAAGCTCGTTAACTCTGAATATCACCGCTGGTGTGGACCAAGCTCTCTCGGACTAGCGAGGGCTTGGTCCGATGAAGGGCACGGCGGGGAAGCGTATGGTTCAAGACCTCCAAAATGTGTATCATACCAGACCTGTCAATTTCAAATCCTTAAGGCTTTATAGGGGTAAGTGCATATGAGAAAAAAAACCTGTTTATAATTCTCCTTCATCTCCTCTTTCAGAAACAGGTTTTTTTTTAATTTGCTCTCACCCCTACAAACCCTTAAGGATTTGAAATTGACAGGTCTGGTACACGTTTTGGAGGTCTTGAACCATATATGCAGCGATCCCGAGTCGGGTGAAACGCCGAAATCCAACGTAATGATTAAGATAGCAGCGCGGGTCGGGGTTTCTCGTGCGGTACTTTGCGCGATAGCCGCTATTATAACAAAAACAGAGCCAACCATTGCAAAAATGCAACCAAGTAAAATTTGAGAGAAATATCAGACTCCCCGCGACCTCCCAGCAAACTCGCGGTCCGGGGTTCGGTCAATGCAGTTAGGCCCAAACCATGCTCCACACAAGCCAGTGGCTTACACATTAGCGCATTTGTTACGATTCGAGTGACCACCCATGAATATAGAAGAGCCCCCCGGCAAGAGAGCCACAAGGGCAGGGCATAACTAGCCACGTTGTATATACCCGGGTGTTTCTATTTCTACTTGCAGTTCTTCCTCCCTTATGGTTGGTTGGATTGCGATGATCTCGGGCGCTGATTCTGCTTTTATGATAGACCACCCTGAAAGTTGCAATCGCTGCGTTGTCGTGCCTACGTAGCCAAATACCCGCACAGACGGAAATGAGATCACTGCATTGGCACAGGCCAGACATAAGGCCCCTCTATGTAAATGGGCAATCACGACTTCGGCCCGGCATGATGTGTTTGGGGGCAGTGAGGTTTCTGGAGGATTCCGGCCTTAAGTCCTCATAATGATAATTGATGCGATTATGTAAAGCTAGATAAGCCGCCGGGTTTATATCTGTAGCGTTTCTGCATGGAGTGGGAAGGGGTGATGAAACTGAACTCCCTCCAAAAAAAAAAAATTAGTAATCAGGGTCAACTATTTTCCAGTCCACCCCTTCAAGCACTGCAGCCTTTCTATCAACTGCGAACCACCAGCAGACGACCAAGCGGAATAGACCTTCCGGGATCAGGGGGATCCACTGGTTAAATTTTCCAGGCTCCAAGGTCTTTTATTTCATTTTGTTCTCTCCCAGAGAGAACTTGGACCTGAGCAAGAGTGCCAGCAACCGAGGAGGTCGCCTTTCCTGTTCCCGGCCCTACCCGCAACTTGCTCCCTTTTTTAGTTTTTTTTTGCTCACAAAAGCAAATGGATGGATCGGCCGGCTTGAACACATGGTCGCGTGTAACCAGGCAGTCCATCTCCTGAACTCCGAGAGATCCAATATCGTGCCATCTCGGTGGGAAGGATTTGTGCTTCTAGCGGAGTATTTCATCTCTGGAAAATTGGGGCGTATGCGAGGAAGCCAGAAAAAATAGCACCGTGGAACATGAAAGGCTCTTTGGTCTGTTATGCATGTCCTCCAATCGACCGCTCTCCGTGGATGCGCGGTGGCTATACGGTATCACATACCGGTACTCGAGTATCAGGCGGGCACGTTAAGTACTCGTAAAAGGCCAAGGGGGCATGATTTACCACCCAGTGAAACAAAGTGTTGAGGGACCCTTTCACCGATTCCGGTGACCGGTTTGGCCAAAGGAGCCTGCCGCACCGAATTTTTATTGTAGTTGGCTGCAGTAAAAAAATTGATGGGAGAACCGTAGCCAGGAACACTTGTCCTCTCGTCTGTACTCGTCGAGATAATACCGGTACTCGAGTAAACGATTAGAACTCTAATTAAAGGTGTGTGTGGGATTCCGGAGGGGCGTCTGCATGACAGGGAACCATTCGAGATGCGGGGAAAACATGCCCCTCCCTGAAAGCATCCATTCCCCACCATCCCAAGCTTTTCCTCCTTTCTCTTTTTTTCCTCTGCCCACACCCAAGCTATGTCCTCAGATATTCCAGCTGTGTCATACCAAATGCTGAAATACCGGTACTGGACGTAGAGATCGTTGCGTACTAACTACTAACTTGGGGTTGGAGGTTTAGTCACTATCCTGGGCCAAGGGACCTGGCGTAGTACTCGTACATGGGCAATTCGATACAGTACCGGTTGGAGGTTTGTCGAGATGCAGCAACTCACTATGATGGGGTGTAGTTTCACATCAAAGGTGAGAACATTGAGGCGGTACTCGTCTACCGTACCGGTACCTCCAAACAAATTGGCACGTCAAATCAGCGACGTCGAGCCAACAAGGTTGAGAGACCACAGATATTGCTGCCAAAAATCACCGTAAATCATCATAGTCGAGAGATTGTTCCCATATTCGTTTAAAAGTCATGGGAAGAAGTCGCAGATAATTATTGAAAGCGGGTGCGAAGGGGGCCGTTGGCATCGTTGGACGATACTTTGGGAGGGGAACCCTGAGAGACAAGTGCCGACCAATAGGGGGGGGGGGAAGGCCCACATCGACCAGGTATGATGATCCATCGTAAAATTTTATCCTCTAGTATCATACCGGTATGGTGACTTCATCGCTATCCCCGGTTCTGGGTCGTGACGCCCTCAGTACGAGTACTCGAGTACCGCATCACAGCTGTCTCCCGGACGCCAAAAAAAAAAAATTGCTAAACCTTGGCCCATCTAACCTCGTCAACCCGCATATCCACCACTACCGTACCATACTCCCCCAGTGCTCGAAGAACGAGCCTGGTTTTTTGGGCTCGGGTATATGAATGCGGAACTGTTACACCGCACGATGGAAGGGGTGGAAAAGACAGCCCCCGGGAGTTCGATTCAGAGGTTAGCTGGCACCCGGAAAGCCTCAACTCCTGCAATCTCGGGGGCGATGATGATAGCGACGAATGAATGATATAATACGTGTCAGGTGACGCCCAATTTAATACTCTGCCGGCACTCGTACTCGCCCTGAGGGTCAAGTTGGACCACCGGAACAACCTCCCGGCACATGTTGTAACAAAGGGCTCCAAAGAAGGGGGTGTCGGAGTGACGAAAACGTGGGTCGCGTGGGGTGTTCACTTGGCGACCAGAGCTAAGCTTCCCCAAAGAAGCAGCACGCATCACGGGAAGGGATATCTGTGCGGGCCAATCTCGTTTCTTCCCATCGCCTTGTCGTTGCCTGTGCTACCCGTGCCGTACAAGTAAATGGTACGGCAGCAGGACTGGCTTACGGGAATGGGGTGCCTGCCGTATGAGAAACGGGGAGCGACAAAAGACTGAATGACCAGATTCGGTGGCTTTTTGGCTTCGACAGGAGATTGGTAGCCGGGAGAGCACCCGATATCCCCTTTGGTCCCATCTCTCCCATTGCACTACCGGTATTGTGCCGGCTACCATGATACCTCACAGAATTCCATGCCCTGTTTTTGGTTTGTTTGTTCCTGTGTTTCCTCTCCATTTCCCATCGCCATCGCCATCCCCGCCAGCAACCAGCCTCCTATCCCACGCGTCTGATACCACACCGTCCCCTGATCTGATACCACAGCCTGGCGGGGGAGGATCCAAAGTAGCGTTCGCCGTCCGCTCTTCCAGCAACAAGCTCCATCCATCGCCCCGTGCATCTTTTCAGCCAGCATACACCAGCGGGCACTGTACTAGTACATATATCATACCCTGCCCTATTATCTCCACCACCCATGATCGCTTCCCCGCCTTTGCACATGCGGAGTCGAGGTTGGCAAGAACAAAATACTGATCGGACGCTGTGATTTTCGTGAGCGAGCGAGTGTTTAGGAGCGAGAGAGAAAGGTTTAGCTCTTGTATCAGACTCCAAATTCCACGCTTTTTCCGCCTTCTCCCTCCCCTTCTACTGATCTTAGCGCTTTAGTTGGTCCTTCCTCCGCCCTTTCGCCGGGTACAATAAATACCGACACCATACCGCTCCCTGCCGGTACAGTACAGTACGAGTACAGCACGAGTACACTCTCCAAAAGACGGGACGGAAACCGCCGCCCAGACACCGCTTCCCCAGGAAAAGTCATCTGCCATTCCATTTCCCCATCTCTGATAAATTAGCGTTGCCATATTTGCTCTGCCTCTCTTTTGCTTGCTTCCACTGCGCATCCCGTACCCTATCATACGTACGGTAGGATCCACTCAACTAAATTACATGCCCTGTCCCACCCATCGGAGCAGCAACCAAAACAAAAGAAATCATCGTCGTCCTTCTACTTGTTCCCCGCTTGTATGCCTGTCGCTGGAAAGTTGGTGATGTTGGGCAATACCCTGTTGGTGCGGTTTTGACGTTACTTCACCACTGACCGTTTTAAACTTCCAAGCAACCACAACCTCTGCCTCAACCCACGCCCACTTGTCTGGCCCGCCCGCTTGCCCGCCCACTGGCCTGCTAACCTCCCTTGCTTCCCTCTTCCCTCCTTCATTCTCTCACCTACTCGTACTCGTACTGTTCACTCCCTTCCCGATAACTTCGAGCCGGATAGCCTTCTCGTCCTCGACCACCCCCCATCCACCTTTTTTTTTTTTTTTTTTAACCCTCCCCACCAACCCCCAACGAATCTGTGTTCCTGTTACCACTCCCACTACTACCTTAGTGCATTCGCACAAATCTTGGTCGAAAAATCTTGAGCAGTTTGATCCGGAAACCTGACACCAACCGCCGCCCTCCGGCCTCGGAACCAGCTCTTGTCGATACAACCCCAGTCCCTTATTCACGATCAGACAAACTGGTGTTAGCCCTTGTTTTTTTTTTCTGTTTTTTTTCCTCCTTCCTATTTTTGCCTCGTTCTCGAGTTCTATATCTTTTTCTTTTTTTCTTTTTTTCTTCTCTCCTCAGCTCCCTCTTGTCGTCATTGCACAGTTGCCTTGCCAACCCCTAGGAATTACTACCGGAAGCTATCTAGTCCGGTTCTGCTCGGTCCGCTCACTCGTCAGACAAAATTGCCCTGTTTGGTGCGTCTGTCTCTTGACCTGTCAGCGATCTTGCACCGCTAGTTATCGGTGTGCCCTATCACAATTCCCGGTACTCACGGTAGCAAGGCTTCAACACGTTCTCTTAAGTCTAAGCCATCCTATCCCACAACACCTGCCTTTTGTTTCTCATCCCTCGCTCCCTGATTCCTTCGAAACTGTCTTGCTTGTTTAGACATAGCAAAGTTTTCACGCCTTTTCACTTGACCCCTTCGGTTCATCCATAGCCTCATATCCTGTTGAACTGGCCTCGACTTTCTTTTTTGTTTTTTCCCCTTGCCATTTGCTCTAGCGTATGGGAGTTTCTCGGCGGCGATACAATTTTAGTTTTTCAATACATTGTTTGGCGGCCTCCGCTAGAATTGTCAACCTAGCGATATCCTAGTCTCCTAGAGCCGTACCGTACTGTGGCAGAATAACCAACTGAAGTGAAGCCGTATCCCAGGTCAATCCGGAGAAAGGTCGTTGGACATGGTGGGAGATAAGAACTCCCCAAGACTCGGTAATACCTTTTAACGACCTGGTGAGAGGGCCCTTCGAGCTGACATGTGACTCCAGAAATGGCCAATTTATTTCGCCACGGCCTTTTCAATTGCTTCTTTGATGATGAGCCCATTCTGAGGACCAGCGCTCTAAGAATCCTCGGCTTGGTAGTGGACCATTGGACCTCAGCATGGCAAGATTACCTTAGGACATCATCCGGTTCTTCCATGTCGCCGAGATTGACAAGACCACCACTGGCGAGACAGCAAAGCAATGGCTCTGGAACATCGCCGGCACCGCCTTCCTCCAAGAGTATACTAAGACGGGATTCCAGTTTCAAAATGCACTTTGAGGACGTATTCGGGGTAGACGGCGATGATTCATCAGTATTGGACCACTTCGGGAGGAAGGACTCGATACACAACTCGTTCTTGCCCCTCACGCCCGAGAGGGACGATGGTTGGGCGGCCTTGTCCGGAGAATTCGCCGTATCTCCAACAGATACTTCCGGAAGCTTTGCTGATGGGGCGGTCAGATTCGGCAATAAATGGTTGGCCGAGCTCGATTTTGCTAATAGAGACCTCGCTTGGACTGGACGTCAGGTTGCAGAGGAAACCTGGGGCGTTGAGGAGATGAAAACAAACCTAGAGAACTTTTATATATGGCTATTGAGGTTCTCAATCGATTGTCCCTTCAAGGATGTTAGGAAAGGATGCAGGGCGATCCTGCAGCGAGCAGAGGTACACTCTTATCATTCCATCCTTGCTAGTTATCATTAGTCGCTTCCCCCCCACCGATAACTTAATACACGGTCGTTTTGAAACTGATGGTTATTGTAATAGAAAGCCGGTGCACGCTTGCCGGAAGTTCCTGTCCGTGGTCCCTCCTTCTTCATTCCGTTAAATGAAACTATTGGACTGAACTTTGACCCCTGGACCCCTGCAACCCCAAACCCCAAGTCTCCAACACCTTCCGACATTCCATCCGAGGATGAAGAAGATTGCATCTCGTTCTCTCCCAGAGAGTCTAACGGAAACTTGAGCTCTGCTTCTGGAATAATGATTCCCGATCCAAACAAGGGCTCGGCAAACGGAGAGCGTCCCCGTTCGACATCACGTGGTAGAACTCCGATCGGCTCTTTTGGTAGAGGTAACCGTCGGACTACCGTCTCAATGGTCTCCTCACTCTTCCAAACTCCGCCATCCCCACCGAACGGCGTCGGCGCGTCCTACAAAGTCAAGAGGCGCCAAGCACGTCGACCAATACCCAAATACTTACCTAAGCCCAAGCCACCAAGTGAAGAAGTTAGGGCTCTTCAGGTTAACGCGTATATGCGTACTGGGAGGGTTGGAAACCTCAACAAGATACTCTTTTTCTTTCCCCAGTTTGCCGAAATCAATAGAGAGACTACGGATCTGTTCCTCTCCGACGATTCCGGGAATGGGCCATTGCCCCAGAAGTGGAGGATATACCTAGGAATCATCTCGTCGGCAGAGAGAAAGTGCCAATACTACCTTTCTCTACTTTCGGAGAAATTTCTCACAGTGCGAGGCGATAGACAATGGCTCAAGGGTCTTCAATACACGCCCCGCAAATTACAGAGGATTTCCAAGCTAAATATGCTACTAGCACACAGACCCTGGACCATCACTCCAGACGACATCAAGGAGCTGGTTCGGGGAGAAGAGGGTAGTAATATGGACCCGGAGCAAAGGTGGACCATGGCGGAAGTTGTACAGGCGATATGTATTATGAGCTTCTACCACTCTAAATCAGCAATGGCCCTAGCTTGGGCAATTCTTCCGGAGGCAGACTTACTGGGAGGAACAGTGAAAACCATGGAAAAGTGTACGCCCGTGGCCCCCTTCGGAAGTTTCGCTACTACTTCAATATCTGCCGAGCCAAGTGAGAATTCCGCGCTTGTAAAACGGGATGAAGAGCCTGGCAAGTCTGGGGTTTGTAGGAAGCGCCAGCAGCAAGCGGCGGAGGGTCAGGAGCCCGTGGAATTGCCTGGGAAATGGAGGAAAACTCCCAATGGAGGAGTACCATTTATATCGGATCCAGCCAACATGACGAGTCCACTGCTCTCATCAGAGCCTGTGGATGTGCCTACTGCCCCACTTAGGAAGGCACAGTCGACATTAGGAACTGCGGAGGAGATGGAGAGGCATCATCGCCGCGCCAAGAGCCAGAAACGGAGGAAATCGTTCGAGGAATGCGCAGCTAGTGATGATGCTCCACCCCCAGCGACCGGCCTTGGCGGGTTTTCCCTATCTGCTCCAAACAGTTATGTCCCGATTTCTAGTCTTTCCAACGGTAGACCGTTGCCATCCCAGACGAGGGATTTTCTCCTTTCTCCCTCCAGCTCCACCAGTTCTCTTTTCGATACTAGCCTGCTCGGGGATCAAGTCCCCGCCAACATCATCGTTGAAGATTATGCTCGGTTCCTACATGCAGAGAGCCTGGACCATGAATACAAGGACTTCGATCCAAATTCGTACGAATACGAATTTTTACCCATGGAAGAGTTTGAATGGGAACGCAACGCCAGTAGCATTATCTCGGATTATCTCGATGGCGTGGTTGAGCTGTTGGACCGATACTTTAAGGAAGCCCAGGAGGCAGATGGAGAAGAGGATGTCCTTTTCAGTGCTGCTGTGGAAACATTACCACCGAGAAAGAGACTGAATGACGAGATTTCCCCCGGTAGAGGCGACGACGGGTCATCGAGAACTCCCGGTGACGGCGAGTTTTACGATTTGGATTCTAATCACGAGCACAATTTGTCTGAACGACACGATCGTATCGGCAGATCCTTCAATTCCCCTGGCCTGTCTGCCTCTTCTCCGCCCGGATATGACTTCTCCGCCCAGTCTTTTAAGGAGGCCGCCTGGTTTTATAGTCTGAGGCTGTTGGGTATCCAGAAGGATGACTTTAGGTACAGCGAGATTAAGGTTCTTTTAGATAAAGGCGCTAGGCGGTATCTTAAGAGGATATGCGCCCAGCCAGATATGGTCAGTTTAGCGGACTGGGCAGGGGTTGGTCAAGGAATTGGTGGATTGAAGTCCGAAGAAAAGTGTTTGCTCTCATTACTTGCCTGTCAAGCGCAGTTTATGGGAGAAATGCTTTGGGGGATAAGGGCCGTTAGTGAGTACATTGGCTAGTAGCCAATGAAATATGAGTTCTGCCCTATGCCAATCTTCCATTGCCATTTCATTTATACTTTCTATAGCATCAAGGTCGCTACTGTAGTGATTTCCATTTTTCCCCCTTTTTTCCTTTTGCCCTCTGCGAGTCACATTGCGGTCGGCTTCACTTGGGGGGCACGGTTACCGGTGGTCTGTAATTGGGAGCATTTTCATTACCACTCTTCTTTTGTGCGTTTTCTCACACCGTCTTTCCTTCAACATGGAACATTGCATGTGTGGGATTTTTACTCTTTATTACGAAGTCAATTTCGCGAGGGTAGTCATCACGGGTTGGGGAGTGATTGGGTTCTTTCATGGGGGTCGGGAACCGGTGTTCATAAGGGCTTGATATTTGTTTTCACTTCATCTTCTCGTTATCATACCAGAATCTGACTTATGCCTGTTTCTTCATTTTTATTTTCTTCTACCACCTCATTCTATTCTATCGTCTCCTAGTTCTCACTATTTTATTTTCATGGGCTCTGTGGCTTGGCAGTTGCGATTTGGGGTGGTTTGCATTCTTCTTCCTCACAGAAAATTTTCGCCTTTTGTGGGAATAAAATCAAAAGTTTTCTCCCTTATTTTTCCCTGTTGTTTTCACCCTCCCACCGACCGGGGTTGGGTATTTTGATCTTGAGTTAAACCAAGGCTTTGGATCCAGGATTTTGCACGAAATCATTGCCAGGGAGATGAGGAGCTTCATACCGTAGTCGAAGGAGTAGATGCCTTTTTACACAGTACCATACTAAACCCATCGTGCCCATGAATCCCCGCGACATGCGTAGTCTAATATAGTAGGGAGGATGGTGCGAATAGCTAAGTCATAATACTCGAGTACCGTACTCGTGGGATGATATGGGATCAACCACACCGGTGCATCCAGTACCGGTATTGGCAGACTACTCGTGCTGCATCCTCCCTCTCTGGTACAACTCCGGTCATTGAAATTTATTTCCTATTTGGGAATAACTCAATGTCAGAGGACTATCACCATTGTTTTCTGGTCCTGCATCCTCCCCAGCTTGGGGGGGTGTAGGCCATCCCTCCTCACTTCCCTTCCCCCTAGGACTTGCTTTTGCCTTTGGGGACTCCTCCTGGAGGCTTCTCTTCTCTCCCAGGGGTTATCTCATGATACCCCTATTCCTACTTCTACTCTGCTTTTGCTATACTTACTTAGCATTGGCATGGTCAGCTTTGATGAGAAGGGACAGTGAGTCTATTCAGTAGCTATCTAGGTTATTAGCTGTCTTGTTTCCTTGCCTCCTTACTTTGCATAGTGGTAGTATCCTATCCACTAAGTGATGATATCTTTCTAAGAAAAAAAGACTATATAAGAAATATAATAATACACCTGCATTATGTTAGGACTTGGACTTGGCTTCTGTGATCCTGGTATACAGTCTTCATCTGTATTATTCTATTCCAATTTGTATTAGCCTTCCTCCTGTTTTCCATGATCTGCTGGTGCCATATTACCTGAGTACTTAGCTGCCCTTCTTACTATTATGGAGCAGCTCTTCTACCTGCTTTCTCCTAACTAGCCTCAGTTGGTGTCTTTTTCTAATTGGCTCTGATATTACTACAGGCATTCTCCAACCACCCTTCTTCTACTGGCAACCTACTACTACACTGACACCCTCTCAGCTAGGCCAGTATCTCCTCTGCAGAACTGGCATTCCCTGGGCAGAACTGGTATTTCCTCCTCAGGGCTGGTATTCCCTCTGTCTAGGTGTCTTGGCTGCCTCCTCCTTCTCCTCCTCCTCCTCACTCTACTACAGATTAGACTTCCTAGGAGTCATCTATCTTTAAGCTAGCACCTTACTGCCTCTTATCTTGTGTTCTGGTAGGTACAGGTTACTTTTACCTACCATATAACATGACTTGGCTTCCACCTTTGGGTTCTACTACTTCCTTCTTTAATCAAATGCTACTAGCTTGTCTCTTTACCCTCTGTTCTCCTTCCTTAAGTGGCTACTCACTCTTCCCCTACAGTATACTACCAGAGTAGTAGGGGTACTCTAGAGTAGTTGACTATAGATTATAGTAGCTTTAGCTATGGGGGTGGGACACTATAGAGGGTATCTTGCTTCTTTGGTGGAGTGTAGGGTTTGTAATTTAGGTGTCTAACTTGGTCTCACTATTGGGGTTGAGGTTTCCTTTACTCCTGTATATTTGTATGAAAGGGATTTTTGGTTTGTAGTATTTAGGCTCATTTTATGAGATGTAGATTTTTCTACTCTAGAGAGTTTTCTACTGCATATGGAAGGTGAGTGGACTGTAGTTAGAGATTTCTAGTACCATACTAGTGCAGGATCCTAGACTTTCTAGAAATACCTATTTATGTAATCTTTGTACCTAGTTGTGTAAGTGAATAATCAAACAATATTAGATAGAAAGAAAATAGTAGGACTAGACTACAATTAGTTAATGATAATAAACAAACCAATTATTAGCTAAGAGTGTTATCCTTATCCTGCGGTTTGGATTCTGTATATAAAGAGATATTAATCTGTTCTTTGAGCAAGCTAATTACTCCATCTAGTATAAGAGCAAGGTAGTCAGTTCTTAGAACTAAAAGAAGTATGTACTTTTAGAGTACTAAATTATTATTATAGCAGTTACATAGTTAGTAAGAAAACTAATATAGCATACATCTATCTAGATGCTGAATATAAATATTAAGGTATCTCTCTAACTTTAAAGCATCCTCCGTTTCTGCTACACCTCCGGTCATTGAAAAATATTTCCTAATTGGGAACTACCCAACACCAAGGAACTATTACCACTTTTCTTTAACCTTGCACCCCCCTACTAGGGGGTGCAGGCTGATGCTTTTCATCCTTCTGCCTATTGGGGCTTCTCTTCCATCCTCTCCCTCATCTGGCATCTCGCCTCTGCTTGATGGCGGTCCTCTCCTCTCCCTGGGGGTCTCATCGTGAGGCCTCTCTCCTCTCTACCCCGCTTTTGCTAGACCTTGCTTAGCATCTGCATGGTCGGCTTTGGCGGCTGGGTGATGGTTTGACGGTCAGATGGGCTGGTGGTCCTCTGGGCTATTGGGAGTGGCAGGTGGTGGGATCCCTTCCACTACAGTGACACTATCTCCCCCAGAACAAGGGACTACATGAGAGATGCGGTAAAACACCAGCTACTTCTGTGACCCTAGTTGCAGCCTCTCACCATATCGTTTGGCCTGATCTTTGTTTGCCTTGCCCTCTTCCTCTCCTCTCCTTCAGGATCGGTTGGCACCCTACTGCCAGGATTGGCTGGCACTCTACTGCCTGGGCCCTCAGCTCCCATCACCACTGAGGAGGTAGTGCTCCAGCCTGCCCCTCCTGCCCTCCCTCTGCAGCAGGATCTCCTGGTGCTTCTTTCACTTCTGCCATCCTCGTGACAGCGCTACAGTCCTCTCCTGGCTCTGATGTCACCACAGGCATCATCCAGCCTTTTCCACAACCAGACTCCTCACAGCCGGAGTCTACGTCCTCCCTCCTTGGCAGTATCGGCTGCTCCTTCTATCAAAGGTTGCTGGCATTCCTTGCCTGTCTTCCTCCCTCCACGCTTGTGGCCCACTGCTGGCTGAATGACTAGTTGGCCTACCTTGGTATTGTACTATCTCCTGGGTTGAGCTAGCCGGCCCCATCATGGCATTTCGCCAGGGTCTTACAGTAGGCCTGACAGCGGACATATTTGTTTACGGACACCTGTAGAGGCACTTGGGGGTTTCCTAATCTATTTTTTCCTTTATCGAGATGACACTGAAGGGTTTTCTTCCCTCTCCTGCCTTTCCTGTGGAGGAGGATCGTTTCTGTATGGGGCGGGATCAGCGGTTAGGCCCACACCAGATAGTCTTGGGGGGGTTGTTTTAGTCCCTGGGGTGCGGGGGAATTGCGTTTGGAATTAAGGTTCTGTTTTTACCATAGCTAGCGCTCCATGCAGGTTCTTGTACCTTAACAAAGAATATATGAGTTAAACAAAAAAAAAAAATCTCTAACTTTAAAGCATCCTCCGTCTCCACTACACTTCTGGCAATTGAAAACTCCACACCATGGTTACTATTGTGGCTTTCATCCTCTAGCACCACCACCACCCCCCATCTCCCTCCATCCAGCCTCGACTACAGGAGGTGGGCTCACTTCCCCTCTTCCTTTAAGTCATGATTTATTTCTTGATTCTCTCGGTTCCATCCATGGTTGGGGGTTCATCTTTGTGATGTTTTTCCTCTTCCAATCCCGCTTCGCTTAGGTGTGGGCACCGTTGGCAACCCCCTTTTCTACCTTCAACAGATGGCCAGGACTACAGTTGCAGTAGGAGAGAACAGCTTACAGGCTACAGTCGATCTCTCCATTCTCTTGCCCCCGTAAGAGGCTACCCCGTCAGACACGAATGCGGTTACTGATAGTTGTTGTTCACAGAATTGGGTCTACCCCTCCTCTACTCTTTGGGGCCTTTTTGACTACCAGGTGGTGGGATCCCTTCCACTACAGTGACGCTATTTCTCCCAGAACAAGGGACTACATGAGAGACGTGGTAAAATACCTGCTTCGCTTAGGGCTCCTCTCCACAGTCAGATCGGCTGGCACCCTACTGCCTCCTCCTCTCAAGCTGGTACCTTACTGCCATAATCGTCGAATGTCCCGGAGGACACATAGTCACTGGCATGCCTGCCACACACCTCCCCTCCTTACTTCTCTGTCGCCGTCTTTGGCGTGGTTTCCCTTATACCCTTCACATCCTGGGCTTCGGCTCCCTCCTCCTGGCCGTTGTCATATGGCCTAGGGGTGCCTTTTACGGGCTTTTGAGTTGTGATTGTTGGCCCTGAAGGGTTCGGTTTCAGTTTCTGTCTTTTAGTGTTTCGTTCTTAGGATTTTAGCAGGTTCTTGGTTCACTGTCAGGTCGTTAGCTTTCTTTGGTTGCTTGGTGGTGGGGGTTATCAGGTGGAGCAGTTTACGGGAAGGATTACGGCCGGGAGTAGTTTTTTCTACCCCAGAGGGTTCTTTTAGCTTTGTTCTTTGGCCTGGTCTGGGAGGGGGCAGTTTTTTAGGTATTATAGCTAGCACTCCATATGCCTTTTTGTCCCATAAACAAAAATTTAAATTAGTCAAACAAAAAAAAAAAAATCTCTAACTTTAAAGCATCCTCTGTCTCCGCTACACTGTCACAGCCACCAAATTTTCTTCACTCTAGTCGCGCATTTCATACCTGAAGGAGCTCTCCGCAGTTCTCAGGATTCGTGTTCTTGAAGAAATAAGTGTGGCAAGACAGATTTGGTTAACCATGCGTGGTTGGAGGAATTAGTGCGTGGCGATTCCATGTAGGAAAAATATAGCAGCTGCGCATGGTCAGATACACTGGAGGAATCTCCTTAGTGTTTTGGAATGTACAGGAAGAACATATATTATAGATCGGAGGATTTCCTATGGTATTGTTATGTTTTGCACTTGGAGGAGCGCCGTTAGATTGAGGAATTTCCTTGAGTATATCTATGGGATGTACCCCTTGATATTTTACTTTCTTTACGCAATCTGGTAATCTTATACCTTTGTATATACTTAGGAATTACGTCCACTCCTTGCTCTTATGATTATTATAAAGTAATATTTTAGATTGTTTACCACTCCACTTTCCAGACTACCAAAGAGAACAGCATTGATACCCCATTACACTTTTTCTTTTCTTGCTCATGCTTTGCTAGTCTTAGCCTGACCACCAGTACTGAGCCTGCAGTATGGCTCGCTATCTTTGATTAATATACCTTTGGCCTTCCTTCGTGTCTGTCCGCCCTCGGTTAACTATCACGATGATGGTTCTCCTGCCTGAACCCTTTGCGCTAATGGCCTTCCTTCGTGTCCGCCCATCCTCAGTTAACTATCTCAATGATGGTTCTCCTACCTGAACCCTTTGCGCCCATGGCCTTCCTTCATCTCTACCCATCCTCGGTTAACTATCTTGATGGTAGTTCTTCCACCTAAACCCTTTGCGCTTCTGGCCTTCCTTCGTATCTGCCTGTCCTCGGTTAACTATCTTGATGA
>LN891114.1:7672-21839 GCA_900010015.1 Tuber aestivum | reverse complement strand
TAAACCCTTTGCGCTTCTGGCCTTCCTTCGTATCTGCCTGTCCTCGGTTAACTATCTTGATGATAGTTCTCCCACCTGAACCTTTTGTGCCCATGGCCTTCCTTCATGTCCGCCCGTCCTCGGTTAACTATCTTGACGATAGTTCTCCCGCCTGAACCCTTTGTGCCTATAGCTTTCCTTTGTGTCCGCCTGTCCTTGGTTAACTATCTTGACGATAGTTCTCCCGCCTGAACCCATTTGCCCTTGTGGCCTTGTATCATGTCGGCCTATACCTCGTTAGCTATCTCGATAGTAGTTCCCCTCCTGAATCAGGTAGACCATAGAACCTTCGGACCTCTGACCCTTATGAATCCCTTAACAATATTGTATTTGGCAATGAACCTTAGAACCTTCACATTTACTCCCAACCCTCCTTGCACCATGATTAGACCTCCAGTGGGACACTGGATGATTATTTTAGCTGGCTTGAGGCCGGCACCTTGCTTAGACCTCCGGTGGGATGCCAGATGATTATCTTGACCAGCTTGATGCCAGTAACCCTCCTTGAACCTTGCTCCTCGGTCGCATACCAATTAGACGGATTACCCTTGGACAACGAGGCCCCTTGACCTAGACCTCCAGTAGGATACCTGATGATTACCTTGGCTCGTGATAGATGCTGCTTAGTTGGACCTTAGTTGGTTATGCTCCTCACGGGTGGACTCCGGCTTGATGTCGAAAACCCTCCTTGAACCTCACTCCTCGGCCGCATACAAGTTAGACAGAGAACCCTTGGACAACGAGGCCCCTTGACCTAGACCTCTAGTAGGATACCCAATGATTACCTTGGCTCGCAATAGATGCTCCTTAGTTGGACCTTAGTTGGTTATCCTCCTTGCGGGTAGACTCCGGCTTGATGTTGGAAACCCTCCTTGAACCTCGCTCCTTGGCCGCATACATGTTAGACGGAGAACGCTTGGACAACGAGGCCCTTTTGCTTAGACCTCTGAGGTGGGATACCTGTCTCTTGTTTAGACATCTGGTGGGATACCAGACATCTGTCTAGACCTCAGAGGTGGGACCCTGTCCTGATGCTTAGACTTCTGAGGTGGGATACCTGTCTCTTTATAACGGGGACTCCCTCAGGTAGATAGTTCCTAAGGATGCGACCGGACCAAACTTCGAATCTCTTGAACACAGCTCTTGCAAAAGTGAAAAGAATAAAAGTAAATGGTAAAACTTAATATCATTAAGCACAAGCTTATCTCAATTAAAGTCTCTCGAAAGGATGTTGATTGTGTTGGGATAGGAGAGTTCTCGTATAATCTTTAAGTAGTTAGGCTTATACCAAAAACTCCTCCATCAGGTTACCTCGACCAACACGAGTATGCCCTTCTCCGTAAGGGGTGCTCCAGCACCATTACCGTATCCCTGAAGGGCCTAAGATGTTAGCGCACTCTAGTAAAATTCTCCTATATGTACATTAGGCCTGCGAGGTGTTTACCAATACACCTGCCGGGGTGAAAACCTCTGTGCATCGGTGTCTTGTCAGTGGCTAACTGTCGAGACGCCTAGGAAAGCTAACTAAATGACTCTCTTCCCATGTGCTATGACCTATGCAAGCACCCGTAAATATCAGCTGTCTTCCAGTTAAGTTCTATCTATCTTGATTGCGAACTTAGAAGGTCTACGACGCTCACGTGCAGAGCTGCGGCGGCGGCAGAACCTGTGGGCGCTACCCATGGTCCCTTACCCCCGACACACCACTCACCGTGATACATATCACGCTATTAGAGTCCTCAAACAACCCACACAGAACCTATGGCAAAGGGGCACGTGTAGGCTTGATTGGGGTAAAACCTTTCCTGATGTCTCCGGTACTACCCGGGACTACTCTGGGGACCCTTCTGGATAGCTCATGCTAACTTTGTCAGTTTTGGTCCATTTTACTTCGTTCCTTTTGGAGAAGGTACCTGACCTTCTTACCTTGGCCCCCTTATATACCCTGCGAACACCTTCTGGTCGGACAGACAGCAGCGACGTATACAGTGTTATGGACAGGTCTTCATAAACTCCATTTAACCGGTAAGACAGCAACTCCAGCCATTTTGGCCCATAATGCCCAGGGCGAACCCTGGGGCAGCAGGTACCTGTTAGAAATAATTCTACCAAGTTACTGCTTGTTCGGAGCACTATAGCTCCTCCCGTAGTCTTCCGATCACATTGCAAACAAGTGCCTATCGATCGTCATTGCGGAACAAACAATCCTAACATTTCCTGGAATTTCTCCGAGAACATTTCTGATGGAAGGGAGGGTAATAGTGTCCCTAAGGTAGGGTAAGTATCTCTATGGTGACATGAAACTGGTCTCTATGGTAGGGTAACGTGACTCTCCTAGGCAGGGTAAACTCACCCGGCCTTCCATCCTAACCTTAGGCCGGAATGGACATAGTCACTCTACTTCTACTACTTACGTACACCTATTCCTTAAGTACCTTCTGTTCTTTAGGATATCCGGACCATTGGATATCCCTGGGACTTGCGCCCCCATGCCCGCCTAGTCTACCATATTACCTCTTGGTCTTACGTATGAGTATAGACCTAGGTTGCCATAGTTCTATAATGTAGGGTCGTTACACACTTGTCTAGACCTCCGGTGGGATACCGGACATCTGTCTAGACCTTGGAGGTTGGAACCTGTCCTGATGCTTAGCCTTCTGAGGTGGGATACCTGTCTCTTGTTTAGACCTCCGGTGGGATACCGGACATCTGCCTAGACCTCGGAGGTGGGAACCTGTCCTGATGCTCAGACATCTGAGGTGGGATACCTGTCTCTTGCTTAGACCTCCGGTAGGATACTGGACATCTGCCTAGACCTTGGAGGTAGGAACCTGTCCTGATGCTTAGACCTCTGAGGTGGGATACCTGTCTCTTGCTTAGACCTCTGGTGGGATACCAAACCTCTCTGGACCTTGCTCTTTGGCTGCACACCAATAAGCCGGATTCAACTTAGATACCAAGGTCTCCTGTCTAGACCCCTGGTGGGACACTGGCTCCTTGATGCATAGACCCTTGGTGGGATGCCAAACCTGTTCATATCTCCGGAGCCTGACTGTGGCGTGCCTGGGACTACCTGCTCGGACCTTGTCTGTTACATACACCTCTGGCAATTGAAAACTCAACACTACAGTTACTATTGTTGCTTTTATTATCTAGCACTACTATCCCCCTCTATCTCCCTCTATCTAGCCTCAGCTATATAGCAGGTGGGCTCACATCTCCTCTGCCTTGAGGTCTTTATTTATTTATCAGCTCTCTTGGCTTTCTCCTTGGTTGGAGTCCTTCATCTTTATGATGTTTCTCCTCTTTCTACCCTCCCTTGCTTAGGCATTGGCATGGCTAGCAACCCCTTTACTACCAGCAGCAGATGGCTAGGACTACAGTTTATAGTAGAAGAGAACAGCCTTTAGGCTTCAGTCGATCTCTATATTCTCTTGTTTCTCTAAGAGGCTGCCTAGTCAGATACAAATGGAATCACAGAGAGCTGCTGTGCATAGTACTAGATATACTCCTCCTCTCTCTCTCCTAGAGTCGAATTGGCTAGTACCCTACTGCTACATCCTCTTAGGTGTTTGTCCTGGAGGACACATGGTCACTGGCATGCCTGCCACACACCTCCCCTCTATTCTTCTTGGTCGCTGCCTTCAGGGTGGTTTCCCTTATACCCTTAGCTGCTGGAGTTTCAGCCCCAGCCCCCCAGGCCCTCCTTGCCTTGGTCTGAGATCTTGTAGTGCTATGCTCTTTAGCCCTTAGTGATTTGGTTTGGGTTTCTGTCTTTAGGTATTCTTGATCTTGGGGTTGGGCACATTCTTGGTTCACAGGCAGGTAGTTAGCTTTTGTTTATCGCTTGGCAGTAGGAGTTATTGGGTGGAGCAGTTGACAGAAGGGATTTTGGGCAGGAGTAGTTTTTTTCACCCCAGAGAGTTTTTTTTAGCTCTGTTGTTCAGCCTGGGCCAGGGGGGAGCAGTTTTTTTAGGCATCATAGCTAGTGCTCCATATACCTTTCTGTCCTACCAACAAAAATTTAAATAAGTCAAACCAAAAAAAAAAGAAATCTCTAGCTTTACAGATTATCAGCAACCAGAGAAGAGATTCTATCAATATATTTATTCTACTTTAAACTCCTATTTTACAAGCCTTCTTGACTACTTTTAAGAACGAAAACTATTGGGCCTAGTATATACTTGCCTGTCTTAAGAGTTACCTATCTTCCAAAATAAGTATATTCTAATTTCTGTAAAATATCTCTCTATTTTAATTCTCAATAGTACATATTAGTTGATAAGAAGCTATTGTTACTCTTTTTCTACTATATTGTAGATTGGATATCAACTAGCACAAGGCTTATTGGTTAGTATATGTTAAGAATCCTAATGGGCATGAGGGTACGACAGGTAATGATTCTTACTTCATAGTAAGGTAATAGTTCTCAGGCCGTTACCTACATGGTGTAGAAAGTCAAGTCCTTTGACTTCTATCCTATCGTGCCTATTTCCTTAACCTTTTTAAGTTCTCGCTGAGGACATGATCGTTCCATATGGGAGGAAAGATAATTCTTGGGTTCTTAAAGTAGAGTAGAGAGCATAATGAGGTTTTATTATAAAATAACAAGTGTAGGATTCAATCTAAATTTATTTATCCTAGTTGCGCCAATCTGACTTATAACTAGCTAACCAACAACTCATACAAAATTACTACTTATCAGCAAACTAACCTCGTAACTACTCCACTCAAATATAAATCTAACAAAAAAGCAAAAACGAAAACACAATTATCAATAGGCTCATGGGTGCCCATGCTGCAAGTGACATCCCAGATTAACACATCCTCCTGTCATGTAAAAATACTCAGTCACTAACATGATCACACCCTGCTACCTCAGCAGCAGTGTCAGCCATTTTGCTTTCAACATGTTCAACAAAGAAAAGAAACAACCTATCTCTACACCGTCACGTACTCCTCTAATACATACTTAGCATGGCCAATAAGTGAAACACTTGCTCACAAAATACACATTAGTTCTCTTTATCCAACCTGTATTCCCACACCTATATCACCACCTAACTAACCTGGAATTCAAATAGTAACTACTGTCAGACATCCTAAGTATCCCTCCAAAACATACTCATGCATGTGTCCAAATACTGGGAACTGGCCATCAAGTGATCTGCAAAGCTGACTGCATGCTGTATATCTGGTCCGAGAAACTGCAATATTATTGTACTACAATAGGGGCACAGGGTTTTCTTCCGAGGTGTATTCAAAAAGAACCACTTGGTTCTACCATCTTTAAGAGATGGAAGTACACACCTTTCTTGATCATGTTGTGCCTGATACCAGCCACATATAACAGTATTCTGTATATTGACCACTGTAGACCCTTGCTCAACCTATAAGGTACCATCAAACAGGTTCACAGCCACTACTTGACACCCCTTGAGTTCACTCATGCCCTGCAGAATTCCCAACCCAAGCTATTAATAGCATGAGTACCAGGTAATCCAAGCCCTGACTTCAGTGTCACAAAATAAACTATTGCACAGTGGTCTTCCTACTGCAAATTGAGGGCAATCAAGGAAGTAGTACTGCTGGGTACTGTTATGATAAGTATTATGATCAACCATGACAGACCTACTGCGAACATGAACAAGTACATATACATCCATCCTAGTCAGATCTCAAAGATGTCATGGTAGCTTAGAGACATATCGGTAATGCAGGTAACCCTGGACAACATGCGACTCCGACCACTCTCTACACCGCAGTTCTCTAGCCAGAGTCTCACGCCTAATACCAAAACTAACTACACCCGACAGCTGTATAATCAGAGCTTTGTAGACAGCAGCCTTAGCCCATTTATCAACTGTTTCACTGCCCTCAATGCCGACCTGGCCAGGCACCCAGCCAAACTGAACTGACTTAAAGTTGTTAAGCAGTAGGACCATAGCTTCCCACATTTCAGCCGAGTTGCCATTAGGCACCATGTTGTCGATCAGTAGTAGTACAGGGACACAGTCAAGAAACACCCAAACCTTGCAACCAGATCAGTTATACTGGAAATCATGCAATGCAGAAACAACGGTGAATAGCTCACACTCAATAATACTCCAAGAGGCAGGCACTGATCAACCCTACAGGAAGACCAAAGATCCGCCTTCCTATATATCCCAAGCTACACTACCATGCCGAGAGTTTTTGGACCCATCAGTATAAATAATAATATAATTGGTTGTCTGTGCCAGCAGCTGATAGAGCTTATGATGGATACCAGCCCTGATCTTCTTGTTCTTCCCAATATGTGATAGATAGAATCCCATCTGGCAGTGATTAGGTTGGGTATGATAGTTAGTCTAGGGTATGACTGGTACAGATGTCATAACGGTTGTTTGTGGGGTTTTTCCGTGTAGTGTGGGTTTTCAGATTTTGTGTGGCGAGTGTGCTATCTACCTGTACTTTAGCTTCTAGCTCCTAGGTAGCTAGCAGAGTAATACCAGATCCCTCCATCACATCAAATGTCAAACTATGCTTTTTGTTAGGGGGTAGGTAACTCTAAAGTCAAGCCAGTATACACTAGGCCCTGTAATCTTCTGTCTCAGAGATAGTCAAGAAGGCTCGTAAAGATAGAAGTCAAGTAGAATGAACGTATTAATAAGATCTCTTCTCTGGTCGCTCATGATAGACTTAAAGCTAAGGATTTGGTTTTTTTTTTTTTGTTTAACTCATATATTCTTTGTTAAGGTACAAGAACCTGGATGGAGCACTAGCTATGGCAAAAAAACATAACCTTAATATCAAAAGCAACAAACAGTAACGAAATATTTCTCCACCAATAATCTCCGCCTGTGAGTAATACAACCCACTGCGCCCACCAGGGCGACTGATCATGAAAGGAAAGACAAGCCCCCTCCCACACAGAGGAAGTACAAAGCACGGAAAGTTAAATAAAGCCCGGAAAGAGAACAAAAAGAACCGCCACTTCACTCTGGAACTAGGTTGGTGCTGGGCGACCCCCGTCCCCCACCCATAGTGGGGGAAAAGTTGGTTCTGGTATCGGAAATGTATTGCGCCAGGCCCCATAAGAGGTCCTTATCAGCCCATAGGGGAGCCTCACAGCCCAAAGAGTCTACTCCCAGGATATGGAGCAGTCTCAAGGAGGCCTTAGAGGGACAGGAGAGGACAGCATGTTGCATAGTCTCTGGCTCAAGGCCGCAGGCAGAGTAAGTGGTGGGTTGGTCTGGCTTGTTCCAGGGGGTGTGGGCCACTAGATTGCTCTTTCCAGCTCGCATTTGATGTATTATTCCAGCCAGAAAGCGGTCCAGCCCCATCAAGGGGTGCAGGGCCTCCGGCGGAGGATAGGGCTAGTATAGAGCTGGGGGGGCCTGCAGTGCCCAATCCTTCAATAGGAGGGACCTAGTGGTGGCTTTCAGGAGAGAGTACCTCTGTGAAGAGGAGAGATTGTTGGCTGTCCCTAGGATCAGGTGCCTGTTCAGGTCCAGAAGAGTCCCCCTGGTGGGGATCCGAGCCAGGGAATGAGCTATGCCATCAATAGGGAGGTGGGATCGTAGCGCAGGAAAGGGCCTGGGGGTCTTCCTGATGAGGGAGTAGGCGTTGCCTTTCAGCCCAATGGACAGGGCCCGGTTGGAGTCAGGGGCCCTTGTTGCCAATGCGGAGGGAAAGGACAAGGGGAGCCTGGCCAAGGCTGGGTTAATCTCGGGCGGTGAGCAGGCCATCCTCAAAGCCGCCATTTGGCACGTGGGGGGAAGAAGGACTACCAGAGGGGGGATGCTAGCCTCGCACGGGAGGATCGAGGTAGGGGTAGAGTGGAAACAGTTGGTCACCCATTGGAGGACTCGGTTCCAGTAGACCTCCATCTTGTGGACTGCAGAAGCATTGGGTACCAGGAGATCGGCCCTATAGGAGAGGATGGGAAGGATGTGTTCCACAGCAAGCCTCCTATTAAGATAAGGAGGCAAGCCTTTGCCAGGGGGAGAGAGTTGTCTTACGATAGCAAAAGCCCCGTGGGCGAGCACCAGCCGTTTTGCAAAGTGAGGAGAGGTTTCCAGGCTAGGAGTAAACCAGTAGCTGAGGTAGTGAACCAGCCCAGCAGGATGGAAGAGAGTACCATCCAGGGTGACAGGGGTGTAGCAATGCGCCCCGTGGTCCCTTGAGGTCCTCCAGTGGGAAATTTCGGTCTTGGGCACCGAGAAGGACATGTCAATAGCACCTGCGCTTCTCTTCAATGCCAAAAAATAGTGCTGTAAGCGCCGTACATTGCGCCTGTAAGAGGAAGAGGCTACCGTAACGGTAAAGTCATCAACATAGGAAAACATAATCCCTTTGGGAATATCCAAATGAAGAGGAGACACATAGATGACAAACAAAAGAGGAGAAATAGGAGACCCTTGTGGTGCACCCACCTGAACTGGAGAGAACACATTAGGAAACCCTTGAAAGAGAAGACGACAATGTCTGTTAGAAAGGAAAGACTGAACCCAGGCGCAGATGTATGGTGGCACCCCCCTGGACTTGATGAAAGTAGTAAGTAATGTTGAATTGATGATATCAAAACCCCCTTTAATGTCAAGGAAGAGCGATGAGGCTTTGAGCCCAGGCCTCTGGAGGCAGCGGATCTTGTGGGTGAGGGCGGCGCAAGCATTGTAGGTGCTGAGACTGGAAAGGGAACCGCACTAATTTGGGATGATTAGACCGCGAGAGCGGGCGACGATGGACAGGCGAGAAGGAACAATCCTCTCTAGGATTTTTGAAACTGTCTGGAGGAGAACGATGATGCAAAAGGAGGCAGGGGAGGAATAGTCTGGTTTCCCCAGTTTAGAGAGGACAACTCCATTGACCTTCTTGAGGGAGGGAGGGTGGAAGCTGAAAGATAGCAAGGGTGAGAGAAGATTAACTAGGAGAAAGGGATTAGCTGCATGGACCTTCTTCCAGACCCCATAGGGGATCTGGTCTGAGCCTGGGGCTGACGAGTTTGATGACTTAGACAGGGCCCTTTGCACCTCCTCGGCGGAGAGAGGGGGCGAGTCGTGGAATGACCTGAGGATAGATGGGGTGGGAGTAGAAGTCTTGTAGGGGAAGAAGTGACTCAGGAGAGCTGAATTGATCTGATCGGGGGAGGAGAGGCCAGGAAAGGAGGGGAAGTTGTCAGGGACCCTTCCAGTGGCAAGACTTTTGGTGGTCCAGACAGAGCAGGAGCTAACCTTGGATAGGAAGCTCTTCCAGTGCTCGGCCTTCGCCTTCTTGATGTCCTTAAAGTAGAGGGAGCGGGCCTCGCGGGCTTCGCGATTGAGTGTAGGGGAGGGGGAGGAGCGGGACCTCCTGGCAGCAGCATTGAAAACATGGCACAGCGAGGTCAGAAGGGGGGACCACCAACGCTTGGACCTAAGGGAAGGGCATTTTAGTGGGGCCGGGGCCAGGAGTAGGGCTGAAAGGGCACCCAGGTGGCGATCGAACCAGGAACTGAGGGCAGAAGCTGTGGGGAGGGAAGGCGGCGGTGGAACATCGACCCCCTGTAGGGCCTCAAGTACTGGCAGCCAGGCCACCTTGTTCCAGTCCGGACTCAGAGGGGCCTTGTGCATCAAGGGAGTGGAAAGTGTGATAAGGATGGCGATGTGGTCTGAGCCGGTAGAGGGGAGATCAGCCGGCCAGGAATCGTGGAAAGGAGCCAAAAGCTTATTGGCAAAGGCCAGGTCAAGAACACGCAGCCTAGTGGCCAAGTCGAAGGGGAACCTGGTGGGGATGCCTGGGGTGTTGAGTAGGCTGTAGCCAGACTCGGAGGCCGCCTCAAAATAGGGGGAGGACACCAGCAGATCCTGGTCTGAAAACTGGCGCAAAGGGTCAGAATGTACTGACCCTATGTTATAGAGCTATGGCAACCTAAGTCTACACACATAAGTAAGACCAAGAGGTAATATGGTAGACTAGGCGGGCATGCAGGTGCATGTCCAAGGGATATCCGATGGTCCGGATATCCTAAAGAACAGACGGTACTTAAGGAATAGGGGTACCTAAGTAGTAGAAGTAAAGAGACCATGTCCGCTGCGGCCTAAGGTTAGGATGGAAGGCCGGGTGAGTTTACCCTGCCTAGGAGAGTCACGTTACCCTACCATGGAGATCAGTTTCATGTCACCATGGGCATACTATCCCTACCTTAGGGACACTATTACCCTACCTTCTATGGGAAATGTTCTCGGAGGAATTCCGGAAAATGTTAGGATTGTTTGTTATGCAATGACGATCGACGGGCACTTGTTTGCACTTTGATTGGAAGACTACGGAAGGAGCTATAGTGCTCCGAACAAGCTGTAACTTGGTAGAATTATTCCTAACAGGCACCTGCGGCCCCAGGGTCTGCCCTGGGCGTCATGCATCTAAATTGTTGTAGTTGCCATCATAGTAGTTAAATGGTGTAAATGAAGACATGTGCATAATACTTTATGCGTCGCTGCTGTCCCTTCAACCAGAAGCTGTTCGCAGGATATAAGAGGGGGTGAAGATAAGAAGGTCAGGTACCTTCTCCAAACGGAACAGAGTAAAACGGAGCAAAACCGACGGAGTTAGGGTGAGCTATCCGGAAGGGTCCCCAGAGTAGTGCCGGGTAGTGGCGGAGACATCGGGGAAGGTTTTACACCAATCAAGCCTACACGTGTCCCTTTGCCATAGGCTCTTTGTGGGTTGTTTGAGGACTCTAATAGCATGATACTTATCATGGTAAGTGGTTTGTCGGGGGTAAGGGATTATGGGTAGCGCCCACGGGTCCTGCCCCCGCTGCAGCTCTCCGTGGGAGCGTCGTAGACCTTCTAAGTTCGCAATCAAGAAAGATAGAACTTAACCGGAAGACAGCTGATGTCTATGGGAGCTTGCATAGGTCATAGCACATGGGAAGAGAGTCATTTAGTTAGCTTTCCTAGGCATCTCGACAGTTAGCCACTGACAAGACACTGATGCACAGAGGTTTTCATTCTGGTCGGTGTATTGGTAAACACCTCGCAGGAACTGAGGTGCATATAGGAGAATTCTGCTAGAGTGCGCTGACACCTTAGGACCTGCGGGGACACAGTAATGGTGCCGTGGCAACCCTTACCGAGAAGGGCATACTCCTGTTGGTCGAGGTAACCTGATGGAGGAGTTTTTGGTATAAGTCTGACTACTTAAAGATTATACGAGAACTCTCCTACTATGACACAATCAACATCCTCTCGAGAGACTTTAATTGAGATAAGCCTGAGCTTAACGATATTAAGTTTTACCGTTTTACTTTTATTCTTTATACTTTTGCAGGACCTGTGTTCGAGAGATTCGAAGTTTGGTGTGGTCGCATCCTTAGGAACCATCCACCTGAGGGAGCGCTTGTTACACAGAAAGGGGGTGGTGCAAGTTAAAATCCCCAAGGGTGAGGGTGGGAAAATCATGAAGAGAAAAAGCATCCGCCGGCCTCACAGTCGGACGGTGAGATGAAACAAAATTAATAGAGTATGAAATGTAAATCCGAAATACATGGAGAGACGATAAAAACAAACCCTTAGGCAAGTGGATTTCCAGTCCCATCAGGTCAGGCTGATCAAAAAAACAGGGAAGAACAGGGTAAGCTCTGAGGAGATCCTGACAGGCAAAGAAGGCTACCTTAGGCTTGCGGCCTAAGGCAACAGGCGGGGAGAAGCATTTATACATTGAGAAGGACAGTAGTTTCCCCTGCCAGACCGGGGAGTCTTGGCGGGCCACTCTCTGGGGGGAAGTTGGTAGCACAGCGAGGCTGTTGAATAGGGAAAGAAAAACATTCCAGCTCCCTAAGCAGTTATGTTGAACAATGGAAAGAAATGGCAGCAAAGAAGGAGATGGCAGCAATCGGTCCACCAAATTTGGATCCATGGGTTGCACTATCACTTATAAAAGGAAGTTGGGGGGAACAGAGATGGGCTACTGGATTCCCCTAGGGAGGCCAAGAAACCAGCAGACAGGGAGGCGGGTACTGGAGCACGGGGTACTGGGGCAACAATGGGTTAAAGGGTGGCCAAAGGATCGGCTTCTGGGAAAGGGGGAGTGGGCATGTGGGCATTGCCCGGAGGCGTTTCAGCTTAGTCCATAGTGTCATCCTCCCCTTCGTCTTCTGCCTCAGACCCTGAGGTCTGCTGCATTGGCTGGGAAGGGTGAGAAGGGCAGGACCTGTCAGTAGCGGGGTGGCCACCACAACAGTTTGCACACTTGAGAGGGGAGGCCAGACAGCAGCCGATGACGGGCTTGAGGAAGCCCAGCTTAGAGCACATTGGGTTGGGACAACCGTGGTTCGCTATCGTGGGGTTCGATGCGCAGATCGGGCAGACAGGAATGGTGGCAGTGCAAGCCAGAGCTGGGTGGCCAAACTTCCAGCAATGCCTACATTGCATGAATTTGTTCTTGGAGACAGCATTCTGGACGTTGCAGAGGTTGGAATAGAGGAGGATTTTGGACCCAATATGGGCTACGTCAGTGGGGGCAACGATGATGACCACCGAGGTAGTCGCGGTGAGGAGGAGGGGGCCGGGATGGAGGTAGCGTGCACCAAAGATATCGACATCCTTGGTATTCTTAATGGACTCTGCGAGTGCGGGGAAGAGGTCGGCCTGGTCCTGCGGGAGGAAGGCAACTGGCAGGCTGTTGATGACCAGTTGGACCTCGTTGAGCATGGGGCGGAAGGGGTGGTAGGAGTTATCCCCAACAGCGAAGGATTGGTTGATCTTGTTGGCAAGCGCCTCATAGTAGGCGCAGTAGCTAGTGGCAGGAGGGAGGGGATCAGTAGCTAGGAGGGTAATCACACCCCGTGCATTGACAGTAGCTGACAAGGAAATGGGGAAGAAACAGTTCGCCTCCCGAAGAACGGAGGCTACGATGTCAGGGGCGGTAGATTCCAGGCATGTCGGTTCAGGGTGGGGGACCGGAGCGGTTCAGAGTGCAAAGAAGCGACGTTCGGCAGCAGGAAGGGGGGACAGCCTCCTAGACTTGGGAGGGGGCACCACCTGACGCTGCGACTTTGGCTGCGGTGGTTACCTTCTTCTTGCCCTTGGCGTTGGTCTGTTGTACCTGGCCCCTGGGGGGGGCTGCAGCACTGGCGTAGGAGGAGGAGAGGGGGACTACTGTGAGGAAGGAGGGGGCGGGGCCTGGGGAGAAAGTAGACTCTTCCGGGAATTCACTCTGCGTGAACTGGAAAGCTGTAAAGGAGTGGGGATGTCTGGCCACGAAGGTGCGTGGGTTACCATACCACCCTCCATCAACCTGCATGGGGGAGTGGATGGCCTCAACTGGGATATCTAGGATATAGCCAGGAGGGGGACGGTGCTTTGCTCCAGGGGGAGCAGGAGGGGGGGGGGGCGCTGGTGGGTGCTTAGTCTGTTTTGGAGGGGGAGGAGGAGGGGGGCCCAGTGGGGTGGCTGGGGGGTAGGCAGCTGATGCCATGACCCTTAGAGAGAGGTCCCGGACAGAGGCTTTTAATGCAGGGAGAGAGGGAGGGTCCTTGGGGGCAGCTGTCGAGGACTGCCCAAGGGCCTCTCGTCTTTGGATGATGCTCCCGATCCCCGAGAGGACAGTGCATAGTAGTGGTAGGAGGATGACTTCACCGGCAGACAGGTCTTGAAGCTGAGAATTGGTTAGGGGGGAAATTGGAGGGGCTGCCCGTCCTAAATGGCGGCAAGTGCGGGCAAGTTCTCCTCTTATCAGAGAAAGATGAGCGGGAAGAGAGGGGGTTGGTACCCTTGAGTTATACGGCGAGGCACAGCTGGAGGCTTGGGAGCCAGACCTTGAAGGTCCGGGACCAGACCCCTCCATGATGAAGGAGGCTGGGCGGGGTAGTGAGGGGGCTGTGCACTTAGAGACTGAAGTCTAAGGGAAGGAATTAGGTGTATGGAGATGGTTACCATGCAAAACCCTAGAGTTTTGCCCAGCCGAATGCGGTAATGTTTTTAAGCGCGAGGAAAGTAGAGGGCGCCGAGCGTGGACTTGAAGCTAAGGACTTTTTTTTTTTTTTTAACCTTCATATATTCTTTGTTAAGGTATAAGAACCTGCATGGAGCGCTGGCTATGACAAAAACAAAACCTTAATGTACAAAAACAACAAACAGTAACGAAATATCTCTCCACCAAC
>LN891113.1:283215-294174 GCA_900010015.1 Tuber aestivum | reverse complement strand
AAAAAAAAATCCCTAGCCTTAAGTTTCATCCTCCGTCTCCGCTACACCTCCGGGGATTGAAAACTCAACACCAGGGTTGCTATTGTGGCTTTTATCGTCTAGCACCAGTACCCTCCCCCCCATCTCCCTCCATCTAGCCTCGGCTACAGGAGGTAGGCTCGCTTCCCCTCTCCCTTGGAGTCCTGATTTATTTCTTGATTCCCTCGGTTCCATCCCTGGTTGAGGCCTCCCATCTTCGTGATGTTTCCCCTCTTCCTACCCCGCCTCGCTTAGGCGTTGGCACGGTCGGCAACCCCCTTTTCCACCGTCAACAGATGGCCAGGACTACAGTTGCAGTAGGAGAGAACAGCTTACAGGCTACGGTCGATCTCTCCATTCTCTTGCCCCCGTAAGAGGCTGCCTAGTCGGACACGAACGCGGTTACCGATAGTTGTCATTTACGGAATTGGGTCTACTCCTCCTCTACTCTTTGGGGCCTCTTTGGCTGGCAGGTGGTGGGATCTCTTCCACTACAGTGACGCTATCTCTCCCAGAACAAGGGACTACATGAGAGACGCGGGAAAACACTTGCTTCACTTAGGGCTCCTCTCCACGGTCGGATTGGCTGGTACCCTACTACCACCTCCTCTCCACCTGGCACCTTACTGCCTCAATCGTCGATTGTCCCGGAGGACACACGGTCGCTGGTACTCCTGCTACACACCTCCTCTCCCCACTTCTCGGTCGCCGCCTTGGGGGTGGTTTCCCTTATACCCTTCGCGTCCGGGGCTTCGGCTCCCTCCTCCTGGCCCTCGTCATATGGCCTGGGGGTTCCTATATTGGATTTGAGTTGTGATCGTTGGCCCTTAGGAGTTCGGTTTGGGTTTCTGCCTTTAGGTGTTTGTTCTTGGGGTTTTGGCGGGTTCTTGGTTCACTCTCGGGTAGTTGGCTTTCTTTTGTCGCTTGGCGGTGGGGGTTATTGGGTGGAGCAGTTCACGGGAAGGATTACGGGCTGGAGTAGTTTTTTCTACCCCAGAGGGTTCTTTTAGCTCTGTCGTTCGGCCTGGTCCGGGGGGGGGCAGTTTTTTAGGCGTCATAGCTAGCGCTCCATATGCCTTTTTGTCCCATAAATAAAAATTTAAATGCATCAAACAAAAAACAAAAAAAAATCCCTAGCCTTAAGTTTATCATCAGTGACCGGAGAAGAGATCTTATCAACATATTCGTTCTACTTTACTTCTATCTTAACAAGCCTTCTTGACTATCTCTGAGACAGAAGATTACATGGCCTAGTGTATACTAGCTTGACTTTAGAGTTACCTACCCCCTAACACTATATTGATAACCTCTGGTTAGCAAGGCTCTTTGAATGCTGCCGATAAGACCGCAAATCCAACTAGCGGACTTTGAAAGAAATTCAGACACCCCCTTCGAACCACGACCTGAGTGGTTCTACCATACCTTCGAATACGTCCTTTGGGAAGAACCAGAATTACCAGATATTCCCTTATTCGAAGAAGACGAACCATCTTGGTTCACCTACCCCGAAGAGTGGACGGAATCCGAGTTCTTCCACTACTATTTCAACGACCCTGACTGGGAACCTTATCAGGAACCCACCGGCGATACAACGTACCACGGTACGACTTCCGTCCTCTGCGACGACGATGGAGGCTATGAGGGATCCTTGGCTCCTTGGGCGTTGCAAAGCGAGCTTTTACACCAACGCAAACTAAACGAGGAACGATATGTCGAACATACCTCAAATTACGGAAAGCGGTGAGCCACCAGACATGGAAATGGAGGAAACCACTGACTCCCCACGATCCATTGGTGGCTGGGACCCCCGAACAGTTGGAGGACTTTTTCCTAGATCAGGACAACCCAGCACACCACGAGACCCAATTGGTCTAGGCTTATTTTTAGGAGGACGACCTCCACAACCAAGCCCATTCTCCGAAGAGCCAAGATTCAAACACTTTGCAACGTTAGTGGGAAGGGTGACAGCTCAGTTAGACCGTAGCATCACCCAGACTCAAAACGATCAGCAAGTCGCTTATGGAGCGTTGACGGAGGCGGGAAAGAGCATTGCCGACGAATTAGTTGGCGTTAAAGCAAGGTTGGACAAGGGTGAGAGGTTCATGGGAGATGAACTAGCCAGGATGGAACTGACGGCACAAGGGCTGTAAGGAGATGTGGCGGCAGAACTGGAAAGCTACCATCTAAGGGTAGCTGAAGAAATGACCAGGTCAAACTTGGCCCAACAGGAGCAGTCTAGGAAGACTGCGAGATTGGAAAGGGAAGGTGCGGAACGTAGCGTGGACACTATGGAATGAGATAATACCTTGGCTCAGATGATTGAGGAACTTAAAGAACAATGAAGGACAGATAGGAGAGCCTTCGAATTGTTCCAAAAGAAAGCCGCAAAGGACCATAAGGACTTAACTACGGCCCTCAACGAGAAGTTGACTGAGTATGTCAACAATACCAACAAGCACCGGCAGGGAGTCAAGGACGCGGTTAAACGAGAGGAAAAGGAAACGGCTACTTTGTCACGACAAATGAAGGATTTTCAAACCAGGGTCGAAACCGAAATAATGCATATGACGGGAATGATAAGCAAAGTCATTGCCGAAGGAGTAACCTTGGCATTAGAAAAACGATTCGGAAAGGTTGCAACAGGTCACGCCAACCAATCAGGTAATATTGGCTTCTCACCTTTACCTCCTCCAAGCCCCTACGAAGGAGCTTCCTATGCGGGAACAGTTCATGAGACTGAATCGGACCACCAAAGTGTTTACGCTCCACCACCACCACCGGTGCCCCCAAAAAGGGACCCAAATGGCGGAGGCAGTGGACCTTCCGGCGGAGGCGGTGGACCTCCCGGCGGAGGCGGTGGACCTCCCGGCGGAGGCACTGGGCCTCCCGGCAGAGGCGGTGGACCTCCCGGCAGAGGCGGTGGACCTCCCGGCGGCGGTGGTAGCCCTCCTGGTGGTGGAGGACCACTCAACAGAGCGGGAAACGTACATTTTGAAGTCGACGCGTTGGCAGCCTTGATGACACGAGCAGTGGCTGGGGCCAGTAGGAAACCAGCCGAACTGCCATCTTACTTCGAAAATTTTAGTTACCAGAAAGTGGAAAACTGGTTAACTGAATGCGAAGATTATTTTTGAAGAAACCCTCACCATTGGGAAGAGGACCACGACAAGATCGTGTGTGCCCTAGGCAGGACAAAGGGGAGGGAAGTGATACCCTTCAAGGAATGGTACCGAAATGCCATGGATGGACTAGCGGGCCAGGAGAGACGAGAGGAGTTCCAGCTGTAGGATAATTTCAGAACGGAAATAACCAAGCGTTACGCTCCATACAACGAGGCTCGAAAGGCACTAAACCAGATGACAAAAGTGTCGTACCAAAACAACATCGAGGCATATATTACTCAACTCGAGTTGTTGAATGTCCAGGGACAAATGAAGGGTCAAAGTTGGAGACAACTCGTGGAAAGTAAGCTCCCACCTTCCATCCTGCTGAGGATGTCATACGAGGAACTTGACTCGGATGAGGCTTGGGTAGAACAGCTACGGGCTGTAGGCATAAAGGATGAGGAATTCAAAGAGCAACAACGCTTAAAAAGCGTTAGCTCTGAGACGACAATTCCAAAACGGAAATTTGGGGCCAAGGACCGAAATAGCCAACCAAAAGAAATGGCTAAGACTTGGTCCCCAGCGAAGCGAGACGAGAAAGGAAAGTGGAGACCCGCGAAAACAGGCTCGTCACCTACGAAACGAGTACACACCGATTGGAACTCGGCACGCGAGGGAATTTCACAAGAAACGATCAACTCACAGCGCCACAATGATGGCTGTACGCGCTGTGGACTCACTAATCATAAGTGGGGCGATTGTCGAAAGGCCGCCACGGTAAATTTGACTACTGGGCGCAGGATCGCAGTCCCGAGAACCCGACGAGTTGAAGTCCGCCCAAAACCTGCGGGTGGAAAGGTGGGCCAAACTCGAGCAAACCCAGCATCTTGGATTTGGGAAACGACTTCGGATTAAGCGAGGGTATAGAAACGAAGTCCAGGGCAATGGTAGAGCATCTGCACAAGGGAAGCGCACCCTACATAGGATGGTCAACAAGACGAAGAAATACGCGTTCTTGTTTGACAGTACACCTCTCCCCGACGTAGCGGTTTGCTCTTTGGAACGCATTAAGCAAGAATGACGCAGAGGCACACTCCGAGGAAGGGCCGAAGGATGCAAAGTGCTTCCAGGGTGTTAACAACTAGATTATGCCCTGGGTTACAGCGGGATGCACACCCTTCGGAGGCCTCCGCTAGGCGTTGCATGTGAAAACGGGCTAAGAAGATCAGGAGTACAACCAGATAGTGCACACCTATCGAACCAGTTAGACAGGAGTCCAAGCTGGCTGGACACAGCCTGATATGAGTTGAAACTGGCGATAGAGCGCTCAGCAAGGCGGTACACTCGATGGAAAGAGTCTCACAAAGAGGTCCCAGTTTAAAACGGTTCTGAGCGAGGGAAGACAACCCGATGTCCAAAGACTCCACACGCATGAGTCATAAACGGGGCGTCTTGCAAAGAAAGGCTGGCACAAGTATGGGAAGGGGTACCCATGGCGACGGCAATGGGGTAGTCCATCATCAGGAGGAGGGAAACTGGGGACAGCATGCTCGCCCCAGGGGGTCCCCCCATGATGGGAACCGAAAGCAAACCCTAAGGCCGGGTTAAAAGGTCGATCCTCGACTCAGTTTGGGTTTCTGAGTTCGGTATTATTGAATATCGTCATTGAGGGTAATTAAGCGAACGTCCCAAGGTTGTCTGAGGAGGCTTTAGTAGCCGAAACCATGCTGGCGTGGTAACAATCACCACTCCCGCAACCATGAGCAAATGACGGAAAACCAACCAGGGCCCCTATGAAGGGCCCAAACGAGCCAAAATCAATGTACCAGAACCGGAACGATATAAGTGCCCTGAAGGCACAGCCTACCTTCGTGCAAACAAAGACCGAATACCGATTCGCGTGTTATTAGACTCGGGCTCTAATATCTTTGTTATTAGCAAAACTTTAGTACAGAAATTAGGGATACCTACCGAAAGACAAAAGAAACCTCTCCAGATCGAAGGGTTTGACGGCAAACCCTCTAAGGAAAATGGATGGCTTTATACCCATCCTATACGGTTGGAAATAGGAACCAACCAACACTCGTCACTCGTATCCTGCGACGTGGTTAACACAGTCGCCCAGGATATGATCATACCATTCGGTTGGTGGCATGACCAACATCCGATCACCAATATTGGCAACTCCAAATCTTGGACGTTTACGCATAAAAAATGCGTGGACCATATCGAACCTGCACAAGATCCTATTGAGGTAGAATGGGATGAGTCCCTACTACTTGACGACAAAGCTATATTTATCGGACGAATGCATGCCAAAGGCATGATAGCGCCATTCGAGTACCCCGACGAACCCTGGGAAGTAGCTTGGAAAAGGTTGCCTAAGTGCTACCAGGATTATAAAGATGTATTCTCCACACAAGCATCGGATCGGTCACCGGACCATAGCGAGTTTGACCACAAAATCGAACTGGTCGAAGGAGCTAAGCCACTATGGGGACCGATATATCCTATGTCGGAAAAAGAACTTAAGGTTCTAAGAGAATACCTAGACGAGATGACTAAGCAAGGGAAAATAATTCCTAGCAAATCTCCGTACAGAGCGCCAGTTCTCTTCGCCCCAAAACCTGGTGGTAGCTTACAACTATGTGTGGATAATCGTAAGTTAAACGAACTTACGATTGCGAACAAATGTCCATTACCCCTAATGTCGGAGTTACGGGACAGAGTGGAAGGATGCAATATTATGTCATGAATCGATTTAGCCAAAGGATATAACCTAGTTCGAATTGCAAAAGGACATGGGGACAAAACCGCCTTTGGGACAAAGTACGGTTTAAAGCAATACGAGGTCATGCCATTTGGATTAATTAATGCACCGGCAACATTCCAAAGCATGATGAATGTTGTGCTAAAGGGATTTTTGGATCAAGGAGTCGTATGTTATATAGACGACATACTGATCTATTCAAAAAACGAAAAAGAGTACATCGAACTCGTACGCAAAGTCCGAAAGCAACTACGACCACATCGGTTAGCCATCTCGCAAAAAAAATCGGTCTTTCACGTAAAAGAGTTGGAATTTTTGGGATATATAATCTCAATGACAGGAGTGTCGATGAGTGAAAGAAAGGTGGACGCCATCAAGAAATGGGTACCGCCAAAGTCCATAAGGGACATACAAATTTTCATGGGTTTTGCGAATTTTTACCGATGATTCATAAAGAATTTCTCGGCTATTTGCAAACCCATTATGGAATTATTGAAGGTAAACCCAGGTGATTTCCTGTGGACTGACGATGCAAACGAATCCTTCGAACTTCTGAAAGGGAAGTTCGTCACCGCACCCATTTTGTGCCACTTCAAACCTGAACGGGATACGGTTGTGGAAACTGATGCTAGTGATTTTGCCTTGGGCTGCGTACTCTCCCAGTTTATGGAGAAAGGACTACACCCAATCGCTTACCACTCCCGAAAATTAAATCCCGCCGAACGCAAATACGATATCCATGACAAGGAACTTCTTGCCATTGTCGAAGCATTCAAAGAATGGCGACATTATCTGATGGGAACGGATCGTCCGATTACTGTATATACGGATCACCAGAATCTGCAGTACTTTCTCACTACGAAAGCCTGGAGCGCCCGACAAATTCGCTGGGCGTAAAAGTTAACCGATTTCAATTTTAAAATTGTTTATCGACCAGGAACGAGCAGCGGCAAACCAGATGCGCTGAGTAGGCGGCCAGAGTACCGCCCTGAGGGAGGAGCTGGACCAACTGAGCAGTCGATTCTAAAACCAGCGCATTTCGCCGTTATCCGAATTTCTATAGTTCTAGGATTGGAAGATGACGAGAGAATAACAGTCAACCCTACACAAAACCTATTTCGAGCAATGCGACTCTGCTGGAGACTAAAATACCAACCACAGGAACCAGAGAAGCAGCTGGCTAAGATTTGTATGCATTAAAAGATATAATCGTACCAGGAAAAGGACAAGCACTACTCGAAACCGGAATAGCAATAGCAGTACCAAAAGGGACTTACGGTCGCATCGCACCAAAAAGTGGTTTAGCTACCAAACATGGAATTGACACCCGCGCCGGTGTCATCGATGCGGATTACCGCGGAGAAGTCAAGGCACTGCTTTACAACACGCATAGAGAAGACTACAAAGCACAAGCTGGCACTAAGATCGCCCAGTTAATCTTAGAAAAGATTCATACGGATAAACTCCAAGAAGAAATGGAGTTGGACGATACGGAAAGAGGAGAACAAGGATTCGGAAGCACGGGAACTGGATTAACTGAAACCCCACCTCGTATCAACTTCCTAAACGAGGACTTGAACCTCAACCAACACTTTGACTTAACCGACGAAGAAACTCACGACCAACTGCATAAAGAATCAGTGGTCATGTCAACCAGGGTAGTGCTAAACGCAAACCCTAAGAAGTTCCACGAAGAGTTTGCCTCATCGGTAAAGAAGGCAGGAGAAGAGGACGAAGATTGGGAATCCAGAAGGAAGGAACTAGAAAGATTAAGAAACGATAATGCACAATGGCCTAAGCACTGGTCAACTAAAAATGGGCTCATTTATTTCAAAAAGAGGCTGGACGTACCAGCCTCCGAGGAACTACGAACCCTGATCGCGAAAAGCTGCCACAACTCCAAAGTAGCTGGACACTTCGGACAAGAGAAGACCCTAGAAATCATTACGCGAGATTTCCACTGGAAAGGATTAAGTGACTGGGTCAATGACTATGTAAGGTCATGTGATGAATGCCAACATAGTAAGGCCCCAAGACACGCCAAGTACGGTTTTTTACAACCATTACAAATACCTTTCGCAGCGTGGAGCTCGATTTCTACGGACTTTATTACGCAACTTCCTCCATCAAACAACAACACTCAGATTATGGTCGTGGTCGATCGATTTACCAAAATGGCCCACTTTATTCCATTACCAGGGACCGCTAGTGCTAAGGATGTGGCAACCGCATTCCTACAAGAAGTTTCGAAGCTTCATGGGTTGCCTACTGAAATCGTTTCAGATATGGACGCCAAGTTTGCAGGAGAATTCTGGGAATCACTGTGCGAATCACTAGACATCAAACGAAGAATGTCAACCGCCTACCATCCTCAAACCGACGGACAAACCGAAAGAACCAACCAAGTGCTGGAAGGTTAGCTCCGAAGTTTTGTCAACTATGATCAGGATGACTGGTGTTCCTTATTACCCTTAGCCGAGCACGCCTACAACAACTCGGTAACCCAAGGGCACGGTTTAACCCCATTCTACGCGAACTACGGTTATCATCTACAAATGGAGTGGATAAAAGAAAGAGAAGTACGGAATCCAGGAGCAACAACCTATGCTCACTGGATGAAGGAAATACACCAACAAGCCCGGGACACCCTACAACTCACTCGAGAAGCGATGAGCAAATACTAGGACCCCAAGGTTAAGCAACAACCGGATTACAGGGTTGGAGACCCAGTAATGCTCAATGCAAAAAATATTCGAACGAAACGACCATCCAAGAAGTTGAGCCCAAAACTTTACCGACCCTTTCAAATACTCGAGAAACAAGGTGACCGTGCTTTTAAGTTGGAAATTTCTGAACGGTGGAAAATTCACCCTGTATTTCATGTGTCGCTCCTCGCACCCTACCGAACATCGGTTCGACCAGAGAGGGAAGAGAGGCCGCAGGCACCAGAGGAGATCGATGGCGATCTGGAATGGGAAGTTGAGAAAATCGTTGAAAGCGAAATTCTCACCTACACAAGAAGAGTCTCTGGACGCAATGAACGCATCCGAGAACTCAAATATTTTGTGAAATGGAAAGGGTGTTGGGAGGATGAAAACACCTGGGAGCCACCGGAGCATCTTGAACATGCTACCGACTTAGTGGAAGAGTTCCATAGGGACAACCCGGAGATGCCACGGCTGAGGTAGGATTATCAGGAAAGGTTTTCCTAGGCGTGGACAAGTAAACGCGCAAAGGTTTTTTACCCTACCTGGATAGAGTCCTAGATGGAATTTTCCTTGCGACTATAGAAATGTACCATATATAGATTACCTTAGAACATAGAAAAGACTCGAGGACAAGTCTCGAAGAGGAGGGAGCTAATGTTACATATAGAAGCGTAATCGGTGCGGCACGTGACTAAATGCATAAGGTCACGTGTTCGACTCGGGGCCCCGCCGTTGTATTGATAGCGCTAAGATATTAGCGCACGAAACGATAAGGCATCCATGCAGCCCGCTCCGCGGAGATACAAGGCATGCGACCAAGGTGTTTTCGCTAGATAACATAGAAGGAGCTCCGCTCTACAAGATAAGCCTTAGTTGAACCAGATTGGTCGCTAGGTTATTGAGCTATGACCTGTGGAAGTCTTGGTGCTGCTATTCCGAGAAGTAGCCACACCATCCTCTGCTCGCGTCAACTAGGGTCATCCGGAGACTAGTTGACGATTGGTTATTTAACAACTCACTGGTTGAGTTAGTTATCTTCGTCATGCACTCTAAGCTATGCACATAGAAGAGTCATTGATAAGTCCTTTGACGGAGCTGATCACTCCACTCAGGAAGAGAGCGGGGAAGTTAGTTTTCAGGGTCAAAGGGTGTTCGCACCCTGAAGACGCTGAATCGTTAATATGGCAGGCACATAGTCAGTAAGGGATTGGATGTAGGCCGCGACCACCCAGACGCGGAACATAAATATCGAGGTGCCTCCCTAGCCTTAAGTTTTCATCCTCCGTCTCCGCTACACCTCCGGCGATTGAAAACTCAACACCACGGTTTTTATCGTGAGTTTTTTGTTTCATCGCGAAACATTCTCCTCCCTCCCGCCCACTCCTGCCTTTGGCCTCGGCCTAGGGGAGTCTGGCTCCTCTCTCCTCTCCCACCCGGAGGTATTGACTTCGGTCTACCGTCCCTGGGTCCTCTCTCTCCCTGGGGGTTGGTCGGTCGGAGGCCCTCCTTGGCTGGCTGGCAGGTGGTGGGATCCCATCCACTACAGTGACGCTATCTCTCCCAGAACAAGGGACTACATGAGAGACGCGGTAAAACACCTGCCATGCTGCCCTAGGCGGCCGTTGATGATCTTCCTTTCTCCCCCTTGCTCCTCCCCCCACGCGTGGTGGGGAGTCCTATCCTCCTCCTGAGTTGGCCTCGCTTAGCCTTCTCACGGTCGGCAACCCCTTAACCACCATCGTCAGACGGCCGGGACTACAGTTGCAGTAGGGGAGAACAGCCAACAGGCTACGGTCGATCTCCCCATTCTCTTGTTCCCCTAAGAGGCTGCCTAGTCAGACACGAACGCGATTCCGATAGACGTTGTTTAAGGTCTTTGGGTCTACCCCTCCGCCCTCCTCTCCCTACGGTCGGATCGGCTGGCACCCTACTGCTACACCTTCCTCTCCCCCCGGTTATCGCCCACGGCCAGCTGGTCTCCTCCTTCCCTCCATGGTATTGCACTGTCTCCTTGGAGTGGGTCTGGGGGGGGGCCCCCTATCTTAGCGCGCTTCGTGCGTCGCTTCCCGCTTGAATGTGTGGACTCGCCCCTCGGGGCCTACGTGGCTTGCTACTAACCTTTCTTTTGTCTTTTTGGGATTTCTCAGCGGGTTTTCCTGGCCCTTCCTGCTGTCTTCTTAGTTAGGATTTCCTTGTTCGTCCATCTAGCCGGGCTTGGGTTTCTTTTCTTTGAGGCGAGATGTGCGGTTGGCTCCATACCAGAGGGGCTTGGGGGGTTGGCTTTTTCCTGTGGCGAGAGGAGGGATATGGGTTTTTTGTCGTCATAGCTAGCGCTCCATACGTTTTTTGTACCCTAAAC
>LN891113.1:263252-282698 GCA_900010015.1 Tuber aestivum | reverse complement strand
ATCCCTGGTTGAGGCCTCCCATCTTCGTGATGTTTCCCGGCTTCCTACCCCGCCTCGCTTAGGCGTTGACATGGTCGGCAATCCCCTTTTCCATCTTCAACAGATGGCTGGGACTACAGTTGCAGTAGGAGAGAACAGCTTACAGGCTACGGTCGATCTCTCTATTCTCTTGCCCCCGTGAGAGGCTGCCTAGTTGGACACGAACGCGGTTACCGATAGTTGTCGTTCACGGAATTGGGTCCACCCCTCCTCTACTCTTTGGGGCCTCTTTGGCTGGCAGGTGGTGGGATCCCTTCGACTACAGTGATGCTATCTCTCCCAGAACAAGGTACTACATGAGAGACGTGGGAAAACACTTGCTTCGCTTAGGGCTCCTCTCCACGGTCAGATCGGCTGGTACCCTACTACCACCTCCTCTCCACCTGGCACCTTACTGCCTCAATCGTCGAACGTCGCGGAGGACACACGGTCGCTGGCACTCCTGCCACACACCTCCTCTCCTCACTTCTCGGTCGCCGCCTTCGGGGTGGTTTCCCTTATACCCTTCGCGTCCGGGGCTTCAGCTCCCTCCTCCTGGCCCTCGTCATATGGCCTAGGGGTTCCTATATTGGATTTGAGTTGTGATCGTTGGCCCTTAGGGGTTCGGTTTGGGTTTCTGTCTTTAGGTGTTTGTTCTTGGGGTTTTGACGAGTTCTTGGTTCACTGTCGGGTAGCTAGCTTTCTTTTGTCGCTTGGCGGTGGGGGTTATTAGGTGGAGCAGTTCAGGGGAAGGATTACGGGCGGGAGTAGTTTTTTCTACCCCAGAGGGTTCTTTTAGCTCTGTTGTTCGGCCTGGTCCAGGGGGGGGGCGGTTTTTTAGGCATCATAGCTAGCGCTCCATATGCCTTTTTGTCCCATAAACAAAAATTTAAATGAGTCAAACAAAAAAAAAAAAAATCCCTAGCCTTAAGTTTATCATCAGCGACCGGAGAACAGACCTTATCAATATATTTGTTCTACTTTACTTCTATCTTAACGAGCCTTCTTGACTATCTCCGAGACAGAAGATTACAGGGCCTAGTGTATACTCGCTTGACTTTAGAGTTACCTACCCCCTAACAGAATGGGTCTCCAGACATACTGCGGTAGTTGGTAATAAGATCATCGATTTGCAGACGAAGAAGAGCGTACACCTGGAACTACGACCCCGGGATTAGGACAGTGTCAGCTTTGGCATCGGACATGCGGCCCTGGCAAGAGAACTCTGGCATAATGAATGGGCTACCTGGCATTGGGCACAGGGACATGAATATTATGAGCGGGAACCTATGGCGCCCTAACACCTTCGAGGTCTCACCAGATTAGGTGCATATGTGCTTGTTAGGATTCCCAGTGGCACCGGCTTAGTGGGCCATGATGACTACCTTGGGAAGGATGACCGTGACCATTGGACGACGATGGGTTGGTATCTCCGTGATCGACCGCCTGCAGATACGCTGTTTAAGGATCGCAAGGTTGGAAGTTGGTGGGAGTGGTGGAGGAAACATCGCCGGTTGGGTCTCGGTATCCCGAAGAATGTGGTGGAAGTTGATGCAAAATTGGTGGTGGCAGTGAACCCATTAGATGGTACGATCTTGGTTGAACAGGATGGCGAGCTAATCATTCGAAGTAGTGGTTGGACATGTGACAGATGTTGGACAGGACACAAACATGGATACTGTCGACTACCCAGTGTTGAGGGTATAGTCAGTAAGTGGTTCTTTCTACCCCCTGGGATGACTACATGCCCCGGCTGCCACGTTCGGATTGCGAGGCGAGGGAAACAGCTGGTGTGGCAGTCTCTGATTACAGCCTTCCGTGTACACTTTAACGACTCACCACCATGTTCAGACCAATGTATGGACTTGTACTGGATACAGACATATGTATGATGGGAGGATATGGAGTTGGCGGAACAGGTATCGCATGTGTTGGCTTGGGCAAGGAGCTATGAGTTGGTTAAGGGGCCCCAATGTTTTTCTTGTGATGGCACATTTGTTGATATTGCAGGTCATTGGAGGAATACTAAGCATTGCTGGGACAGATTGTATATTTCGTTTGTTGAGTACGTGGGAGATGAAATGGCTGATAGTGGTATGAGTGATGGATAGGATTGCGAGACAGGAAGAGGCGTTAATCCGGGGTGTCGCTTGCGGCACGAGCGCCCATGAGCCTGTTGGTAGTGATTTTTGGATTTATGTTTGGGAGGAAGGTTGCGGGATGTTTTGACATGGTTGTGATTTTGTTATGATTTATGGGTTACAAGGGATGTTAGCTAGATCATAAGCCACGTTTTGGCACAACTCGGATAAATAAACATGGATATAATTTGGACACCTGTACCTAGGAATTACACTCTCTTCTACTTCGCGTCCTCCTGAACCTCTGAACCCTGACCCTGAACCCCTGACCCCTGAACCTTGTACAGCTCACTTCAGTTGTACCCCCATCCCTAGACCTCACCTCCAAACTCTTGCCTGTCCTTGTTGTGGTATGCCTTGTGCTACCCAACCCTCCGACCCTGTCCGTTACATTTATCAACTTTTTTTTTTTTACTGGGGTATTCTATTAAAGTTAAAGCTCTAGAGAAGTATACCATTAAATAATTGCTTCTGTCTTGGTTTAATATATTTCATTCTATATTAGACCTATAGTACTGGAGGTGAAACATACTGTGTAGAAAATGTTAGATTGAAACACATATAGTGGATAACATTCTATCAAATTTTCTTTTACAGTGGCAGTTTGTTAAATTTGGTTTCAGAGAGGGGTATCCTGTCAAATAACGGATAATTTAAATAGTTTTCATAGATATTAAGGCATTTCAACACATATTTTATAAAAATCTTTATAGATTTCTTCTGACTTGTATATTTCTTGTTAGATCTATTTTAAAATATCTGATTAGTATTTCCATATCAATTTTTATTTCTCAATATCTTGCTTAAATAGTAACAATATTTTGCTTTAGATTTTTCCTCATTTACTTTTGTTTCAAGCTAATATTGTTCTTAATTATCCATCATACTTTTAAAAAGATATTTTATAACTTTTTTTTTTGAATAAACTACATTCTAGTTTATATTAACAATTGTACTATTAATAATAACTGAATTTTCTTCAGTCTTCAATATATTAATTGACTTCGTATAACTTATATGAGATTTATAACTATCTTTAAATATATTATTACACTCGTTAGATATGAAATTTATAGAAAATATTTCAATTAAACTTCACAATCTCCACCAACGAAACATTTCCAGACATCTGCTATGAGGCTAATTAGACTCTTAAAATTATTGAAAATGCTTTAAATTAGAATTACAAAATTTCATCTCTGATAATATAAGAGAAAGTAAGTTTATTTGAATAGAAATTAAGATTGAGTTATTGGTCTACTAATCTTTATAAAATAAACAATATTTATTCTGAAGAAGACCAGTATATTTTACTTAATATCTGCTTATATTCTTGCTTAAATGTAAGTAATCTATTAGTAGATAGTACCAGAAAATAATAACTAATATTATACTTTACAAATATATAATATAATAACTAGAAATAATAGAAAATAGTTTAAACTTCTAATATTTAAGTAACATGGGTATGCAAGTATTGTAGTACTCTCATCTTAATTACTTATAATCTCATTTGGTTCTTCATCTTTCTTAAAACTCTTGTTAATAAAAGTAATAAGAATACTACTAAAATCTATATTACAGGGCCCTCCTCTTTGTCTGAACACCCCTACCTGCAGTAATTTTTCCTCATCCCATACCTTCTACAAGAAGAAGGATACCCATCATCACTTCCTTTCTAAATCTTACAAGGTCTAATACTATTATTTTGTCTCTTTCCCTTTAGCATCTTTATTACACTCTGTTCTATCTTTTGTAGGTATCTTGTGGGATTCAGTTTATTTTTTTTACTAATATTAATACCTACATATATTCTCATACTCTTCATGTATTTATTCCCTTTTGTTTTATTCAATTAGGTTGAAAACTGGTGAAGTTATTACTACTTTCATAGTGTAGCTTGTATTATCCAGTTGTCCGACTTCCCGGTGTTGTCCGACTTCCGGGTAAATTACGTTATCGTTACCAATACACAGTGCCTCATGGTTTAGGTGATACACTTCTGTAACTTAGCATACGAACATTTTTGGCATCACCAGGGCGGACTACAGGGAGCTGCGGTTCTACTGTCTAAAATCCTGGTGATAGAACAACAGTTCCCCGCAGTCCCCCCGGAGTCCCTTTTAGTCCCGTATAGTCCCGTATAGTCCCCTGTTGTCCCCTACCGTCCATGGTAGTGCCCCACCATCCCTGGTAGTCCTCGGCCGTCCTCCTTGCCAACCCTGTTTTACCCCGTAGGGGCTGCCGTCCTACCCAAAGGCGGCTGTCCTCTACTTTCATCGCCCAGGACGGACTGTACACGGCCATCCCGTCACATCCAGGGCTCTCGGAAGTCCCCCGGACGGTCGGGGACACTGTTGTGATTTAAGCTCAATGATACAGTTCGGTGACAAAAGTCATCGTTGACGGCCACTTTTACACCAAAAATGCTGTTTTTCACAGCACCAGAACTCAACCACCTGCAGTGAGGGTACATCAATTCTTCATAAAATAGTATTTCTAGATATTCTAGCTGTGAGATTTAAACTTTGAAGAATATGGTTCAATATTGCCTGAACTGAGGCTGTTTAAAATTAGCAGTTTTCAAAACAGGTACCTTTTTGTATGAGCACCCATACAAATCCTCGGCGCTTAACTTGAGTTTTGGAATAGAGTGCACCAATTGACAAGAGCTACCCACAAAACAAGGTAATTTGGTATAGAAATATGAATTTTAGAACTGCTAGGTCTTCTGCTATCTACTGATATATTTTTCATTTTAATTAATTAAGAGGTGGGTGTGCAAATTGCGATTTTCATGACCACGAATTTCAACCATTTTGGTGTGTTTTGGCTGGTACTTGAACCCACCAACGATGACTTTTGTCCAAGAACTATACTTAGGAGTGCGACAGCAAGAGCTATGTACACAAGTTCTTGACCTGCCATGCCCGCCCCACCACAGGGTACGTGTGCGAGAGGGAAATAGGAATCCATCACTTTCCGTGCCATGTTATCGTGATTGTGCAGACCCTTGATTGAACCGGAGCAGTCCATATCCGCGTTATTTCCGCTTAATGATGGTAATAGAGAGCTAGTATGCGGGGCTCTGATTACAGATCTCGGTTAGAGTGGATTCTCGACTCCCCTTCCACCGCCGTCAGTTACAGCAGTGATGACTTCCCCAAAAGGCTAATTAATATCAATTTCCTCTACCTGTCCTCCGACTGGATCCCTGCATCCTTGCTATCATGTCTAGTCACTCGCCATAGCATATTTTCAATTGAGTTATGTCACGCCTTGCCGGTTTACACCCCCTTAGCCTCGGTCACGCCCAAAGGTGCACAAATCAGAGAAGCCCATACCATATCCATCGGTATTCATGAATGCAATCTCAGTGCACTCTTTATAATGGGGAATCTAGGTCCAGCGGAGAGATTTCCTGTTCTCAACCCCGAAACGCAGGTGCACGCCAACCCGAAGAATGAGGGCTACGAAAATCTCCACCAAGACCCATAATATCCCCCCCTAACCTGTACAGTGATTAATCCCCCGTATCCAGGAGTGATAAATATTATTACGACGAGGGTTCCGTCACTCGATACCATCAGAGGATATCATACGGGAATGGTGATTTCCTCAATACCACATTCAATGTCCAACTAAATAAAGCAGCGAACGGTAAAGCCTGATTTGGCAAGGGGATACAGGTATTTCAATACTCTACACCAACCAATTTGCATTGGAGGAGGGGAATGTGGACACATTTCACCACAGCCTAACCCGCGAGTTTTCAAATTCCGGAAGACCCTCGCTCCCCCCTCCTTGCTGCCTTGCGCGAAACACTTCACGGGCAGCACACGGGCCTCCTCGCAGCAATTGCTGAACAAAACCCCCACCGTTAAAAAGCGGCACGGGAGAGCGATGGGATGCTCATACACAAAGAGCTAAGTTGCCCACGCACTCCATTAGAGATCGTGCCTGCTAGCAGACACTCCTACTAAGACCTACCCCCCGCGGAAGACGTTTTTTATGCTTGCTTGATATCATACATGGAAGGTAGAGAGACTATGTGGGGCAAGAATGGTTTTCCCAGTAGTAGATCCTGCAAGGCAAGGGCCCGGAGCACCAATTTTGCCCCAACGCTGGCTGGGGGGGCGGCCGGCACCACAACACGACCGGCTATAATGGGAAACACAACGGAGTTATGGATGGCTCCGGATATATATATGGGTCCTACTTTGAATCTAACCACATGCTCTCAACGAGTGTAACATGCGTGATCAATTGGGGCTTTCTCAGACTAAAAGTATCCAGGTACATTGAGATTTATGGTCCATCTATGGCAACAGTGAAGGTGGGGAGAAAGTGTAGAGAATATAAAATATAAGCAAAGCAGAATCTATTTTAACCCCAAAATGATGACGGAATTAAATATTGGAAAAGATTGGACCAGACTTCCCTGCTCAACCCTAATTGGGCAGTATAACACCCTACTATGTCCACTGATATTATACAGAGTCTAAACATACAATGAGAGTAAAAGGTCACCACCCGACCAGACTAGCAAATGGCGGAGAATCTTCCGCGAAAGGCATGTGAGTGGTTCTCGCGGTTGGGTCACCAAGATAAAGGGGAAGAGGAGAAAGGATGGCCAAAACGGGCAAATACTATCGGGGCGCCAGAAAGGTTGAGCTGAACGAGAGCTAAAATAGCGGGTGAGGACACTGGAATATACCCACAGCATCACAGGGAAGGATATAGCTGAGCGCCCAGAGATGAGGAGGAGGCATAGTACCTCGCCAGGATTAAGTGGTGCTGCGGCATTGGGGACTCGGCTCAACTCTGCGATACGGTTGTCCCGCCTAATGGCAGCACACAGGAATGCGGCACAGCTTCATAGATCTAGCGAACTGGGTTTGCCATTCTTCCGTAACCGTAACAGATTCACCATTACCGCATATTCGCTCTCGGCAGCCCACCAGATTGTTGCTCTGCCGCAGTGGTCGGGCTTATAAAGGTCGACCTCGTTTCGTCCTGGCTACAGCTTCACCACTGCCCCATGTCCATCCTGTGCAGCCTTCGAGATTGGCGTCCGACGGCTGTTGCCCGGCCGATCGGGGTTGACAACTTTCTGTCGCAGCTACAACTCAACCCACTGCCTCATGTCCTCTCCTAGCAGCCTACGAGATTAGTGTTCGGCCGCCACGGTTCGGCATATCAGGGTTGACGCCTTGGCGTCCCAGTAACAGTTTTACTACTGCCTCATATCCATTCCGCGCAGCCCACGAGATTGGTGTTCCGCCCACGCGATCCGGCCTATCGGGGTTGACATCTTCCCGTCCGAGCAACAGTTTCACCACTGCCACATGTCCATTCTCGGCGGCCCACGAGATTGGTGTTTGGCCGTACACTTCGTCTGGCTCATTGGGATTGATGTCTTCCCGTCCTAGTAATAGCTTCACTACTGCCTCATGTCCATTCCAGGCAGCCAACGAGATTGGCGTTCGGCCGTCATCGCCCGGTATATCGGGGTTGACGCCTTCCAGTCCCAGCAACAGCTTCACAACTGCCTCATGCCCATTCTCCGCAGCGTATCCCAGCGGTGCAGTACCTACATCATCCAGGCAGTCTATATCGACGCTACCTAGCTCCAACAATGCCCTTGCAAGTCCAGCAAGTCCAAAGAAGGACGCACAATGTAGCCCCGTGAATTTGTAAGGCTCCACAAATGAATAAAACAAATACCCTCTTATATGCTCCAAGAGTAGTTTGATCGATATATGACGTTTGTAGTGGCTAAAGAGATCCAGCGCAAGTGTTTGACCACGATCCGAGGGTTCTTTGTTCATATGGTTTCCCCAGTATAAAGACGAATATTCGAGGAACCCTTGGTGCTGAACACCCTCCATATCCGACGCGGTAAGCGCCATTACCGGTTCCGAATTGAGATATGTCAAGCATGTCTCGGCGATTGTCGCGTGAGGGCTCTGGAACAGGTCGGGATGACTGGTCAAGTACTCCTGGAGAGTGTAGTGGATTAGTCGAACTGTAGACCCTTCCCTATCCACAATCACAAGTCCTTGGCAGCAGCTCAACACCGTCGAGATAGAGGAAACCCCATCGGCATGATGCTCCGTCGATCCTATCTTGACCGCCAAGGCTTGACACAACTCCTCGGCTCCCAATGGCCGTTCCGAATGACATATCCACATCAATGCAGCCATCCCGAGTCTCGATTTCTGACCTCCTTGCGCTTTCATCCGATCCAGTGTTGCGCCATAGGCATCTTCTAGGCCCAACCCATCGGTCATTACCCTAAGCCTTTCTCGCCGCCCACGGATGGTGGTCTCCTGTAAAATCGCATCCAGATTAAGCGAGACTAACAGAAATCTACAAATATACCGGCACGTTAGCTGGTAGCTTAGCTAAAATTCCCCACTCAGCCGGTTCCACTTACATCTCCGCGACACTTTCAGGAATCTTCTCCACAATTTCCGCCTCCAGTTTCTCATCCATCTCCTCCGCAGCTGGGTCTTCGACAAGCTTTGTGCGGATGTATCGAATAATGTCATCCCTTCGAGGACTTATAGGCACAACTACTGCTCCCCCAGGCAGATGCCTTTCTACCTCACCACCGACGTGTGGTCTACCAGCCATAAACACCCGAGTGGTGGGAGACATCTCAATAATATCTCTGAGCGCAGGAAGGATTTTGGCCCGATCTGCCGCTGTGCATTCGTCTATCGCGTCGAGGCAGAAGAATGTGCGGCGGGAGGATGAGAGGCTTCCCAACATTTTCACGATCTCTGGAAGTCGCAGCCTCCGACCACCAATGACTTTTTTCTGTTTCTCAAATGCATCCTTTATTTGTTTTGGAATTTGCTTAAAACCAGCGACAACTTGTTTCAGCAATGCACCAAATATGCTCGCCGCTGACTGCTCCTTCTGGGCGGCAAAATCGAAATAGAAACATGCCACAGTAATATCCTCCTCTTGGGTCTCATCCGATCCATCGCCCAATTTATCAATTACTAGTGAACTAAAATTGCAGCTTGTTAGAAAAAAATTCTCCTGGGTAGTCCTTTCTCTCTGCGACCCAGTTTCTCTTACCTAATGTAAGTCTTGCCGACCCCAGGACTACCGGAACAGAATATGGTCGCCTTCTGTGGTTCACCTCGGTCGTCGGGGCTGCACCACCTCCGATATTCCTCCGTTTCCAAAAGCCAGCCTCCTACATTTTCCACCCTGCGCGTCTGAACGTCGTAATGCCGCAAGTTGGGTTCGAGAGGAGACAACCAAGCTAGGATTTCAGGCCGGTCATCGCTGACAGTAATATTATTTGTGTTGAAGCAGTTGTTGTTGTTGTTAAGAGAGTTATTGTTATTATTCTGGGACCCGGTGATATTAAAAGAGTTCTTATTTCCTGAGGAATCAGGGTTCGGAAGGGACTGGTTGACGGGATGCGACATCTCTCTCTCCTTTGCCAGAATGTTGCAGTGGACAAGTTGACCGGGTACGGTGGTGGTGCTAGGAGACTGAATTCTGGAGAGTGAAAGAAAAGCGGGTTTCATCGCTCCAGCTCAACTTGGTGGAAGAACACTTTTCCCTATCGCCCCTGCTGAAGTTTGTGAAACCAGCATCACGTGGCTATACTTCTTTGACCAAGGTGACACAAACACCAACCCCAAATCCCGTTCATCCTGGGCGCACAAATTTCACTCCGCGCGAACCCACTTCCCAAATTTACGCCTACCTCACACAGCAATAGAACCGACGGTTTCGCTGAATTGTGAGCCTTAGGATAATGCTCCCCAACAATGCCTAGCTACTGACACTTTCCTTCTGATCGCCAGGATCGGAATGAATCTCCCCGGATCTTCATTAGATCAATAGAGGTAGGATCTCCGCTCTCCGACTCCTCTCGACAGCATCGTACAAACCGCTCTCCCGCACCACTATTTCTACAGTACTGCGCCCCAAGGGACTTGCCGTTTCTAAGCCCCAATTGCAGGAGCAGCATCAATACCAGTCTTCAATCGAACAATCCACCCCGTCCGAATGTGTAAACCCTAACGTTAACAATGTTGGATTGCCTATCAGGTGTGCAGTTAGGCAGTTTGGTGGATAGATGGCCTGCCCTTATAGGGCCCGGGTGCTTGGCTTCCTGTTAGTGCTGTTATCCGTTTCCATAGGGCATTGGGCATTGGGCATTGGAGTTGGTTTCATTCATACCTGATGCTCATTGGCATCTGCTCCTTTGTTTGAGGTTTATAAGGGTTCAGCATTGTTATGGAGCGCATGGGATCATGGTTTGCTAGGATGGTGTGGTTCTTTTGTTTTCGCGGTGCTTCTTTTGGGCTCCAGAGTCATTGTTCCTTCGGAGATGTAAGTGATATCTCCCGTTCTTTCCATAGTTGGGAGGAGAGATAATGAACCTCGCCGATCATAGATCGCCCATTCTCCCACCACCCTTCCCCGCCCCGCCATGTATTGAGCCTATCACTACCGCACCCGTGCTGCCCTACCCTTCCGTGCTTTCCACCCGCCTTCATCGAGCCAGTCGCGACACTTGAGATACAGTCTCTCCCAAGCCCCTTGGCCGAACCAAGCGAACATGCCGCACCACCCCCTGTCCTTTTTTTCCTCTCATTAACCTACCCCGATGCATCGGCGCCCATACCCCCACACCTTTCGCGACACGGTTGTGCGGTCAGTATACCCAGCTTGTCCAGCCCAGCACCAGTGCCACCCAACCTCATTCGTAGTCTACATGATACCTCCTGGCTTAGAAGGGGCGATAAATTCCCGTATCGCATGGACAATACCCCCAATTAACAGCTGCGGGGGAAATGGCCAAGTGGTGGTGCGTACAGTATTCGCACGGTCCGGCTAGTGCGAGTCAGCTATGTTCTTGGGAGCAACTAACTTTCTCTTTTACTGTACGAGTACGCGCCTCTTTTCTCTTTCCCAATTAATGCTTAGTTGGAACGCTCTCCCGGTCACCTAGGCCTGCGCGTCATATTGCCGCCACGAACAAACTATCACCTTTACTCTACCCAAACTTCCACCAGACTTCTTTATCTTTCAGACTTGTATTTGTTTGCTTTACGGGGTTTACATACCATAAGATACTTCTAGCGGCTGGGCGCCTTTCTTCAGGAAACTATTTGCGGGACGGCTTTCCTTTCTTCTGCAGAGTCTGGCACCTGGCTATCTGCTGCGAACGCGGCCCCTAAGCCGACACGGGGACTGAGGAAAGACTGAGCTACGAGTTCAGTGGTGATTGTCGGTCCAACCCCAATAATTAATTACTAGATTTCACATGCATGGAATCTTTAGCCTCTCGCCCCTGGACTACTCGTACTCGAGTACCGCTCCCGACCAGGGGGCAATTTGCGCAAGAACAAAAGCAGTATCAACTCACTGCGATGCCATGTCATGATAGTCCGGTTCTCTCATTGCATCGAACCTCTCCAGGGTGCATACTGCTTGGACAGGTGGGAATGCATAGCTGCTATTGAAGTTGGGGTGAAGCCTAACCTTCCTTTAAGCCACTCCCTGCTCCGGCAGATAGTTGCCACCATAAAGCTCTTCGCCCCGAAAGCTACTTCTCACTTTCCCACCGTTAGTACAAGTACTCGAGTACTGCTTGGCCACCCCCCCCCCCATCCCACCTTCAATCCCTCCACAAAGGTGTCCCAATCGTAACGAAATTTCAAACTTATGCCCGCATCGCATCACCCAAGTTCCTTGACCAACCCCCCCAGATCTCCTCCGCGAAATCTCTCACAGAAGAATCTGGCTTGCTAACAGTGCTCGCTGAGTCATTGCGTTATGCTATATTGTATTGAGGTTGAGTTGCTTTCCTAAAACGAGGATCCCCAATTTCCGATACTAAAATACGCGATTCCCGAACCCACCCTTACCGGCAGTAGTGGAGCGATGGAATGGGGATTTATAATGCTGACAACCAGAGTTGAACCCTGTTTGTGCCGCACCCGTGGACCAGCCTGGCCGCAAATACTTTCACGGGGATCCGCATCTCGTGCAAAGTGCTAGTGTTGTCTCCATACCGGATTAACACCTTCAAAGCTGTCAGATGATAGGTAAATTTACGATCGTACATTACTCTCCTCACTCACGACTGTTGTAGGGTCAGGGTTTTCTTTCGAGAAACCAGTACTCGTATCGCGATCCAACGGAGGGAATGGTGCGATTGGTTGATACTGTACTCGAGTACCGTACAGTGCCGGTATTGCGTTAGCAAGAACCCCGAATATGATGCTGCTATACCTCTAGATGCTTGGTGAAAATACTTGGAACGTAGCCACACACCCTTACTCAGAATAATGTCACGTATGTATAATGTTAGTAAAACCCTTTGGATGCGATCTTCATTTGCAGAACCCCTCTAGATATTACAAGTTAGAGCGTTCATTGCCACGACGATAGTAAAAAGTCTCACCCAACTGTGACCTTTTTGTCCCACTACAAGTACACAGTATCTAATTGACGCGGTACCCAACATCTAAATTCAGACAGTAGACGACAGGAGGGGAGAAAGAAAAGGTGTTGAGAAGGCAAAGATAAAAATACCCATAAAGCAAAATCTATTGTAAGCTGCAGTCGTGGTGGTGGTGATGGAGGAGGTTGTCGTAAAATCAGACAAAGCTTCGTGCCACAGCGGCTATCAGGGAACCCGGGAACATACTTCCACTTGCATGCTGCTGATTCCGGAAAAATAGGCGAGGGAGTCAGGGGACATTATTCGGTGCTAAAGGAGATATCATACTAAACGATCTTAGGCAAGAGGGGTTAATGGGTTCTCCGGGGATCTGGGGCAACAAGTCACTAGCGCAGGGTATCACCTGTGGGGGGTATCCGGGAAAAAGGGCAAAGAGGGAAAGGCGGGAAAGGGTGATATCAAACGGTAGGTATTGGGCGGCTGTGGGAAAACGAAAGCCGCAAGCTTGAATAGAGGAAGAAAGCATTAGTTACGTCTCTTAAGGGCTGACCGCCCGTGCGAGGAGGGCTTTAAAATCTTTTATCAATTTCGCGAGTCCTCAAGGCCGCAAAAGGGAGCATGGTAAGGCCCATATGTCTGGCATGTCTGGGGTTGATGAGCACTGTTCCTACGGTCGCTGCAGACAGCCTCCTATCCGTCCTTGGGAGTACAGTGTTGATCCAGAATCACCTAGACTATCCCGGCTGATGTCTCCCCATCCCCGTAACAGATTCACCGCTGCCTCACGTCCATTCTCGGTAGCCTGCGATATTTGTGTTTGCCCCCAACCGTCCCTGTCTACCGGAGCTAATACCCTCTCATCCCAGTAGCAGCTCGACCACTCCCTCACGCCCCCATTCCTAACTTACCGACCCATTTTGGCCGTGTGGCACCCGTATCATCCACGCTGCTTATATAGGCGCCCTTCATCTCTGCCAATGCCCACTCAATTGGGACAAGTACAGATATAGACCCCACCTGGAGTCCCGCGAACTTGCAAAAGTCTGCAATCTTATGTAGGGGGACACCAGAGCCTGTGCTTCAAGGGAGGTCAACCCTTCCTTATCAATTACAGCAAGTCTTTGGCGCTATTATAGCTCAACACCGTCCATATCAAGGGAAACCTTTCCCGGATCATAATCAGTCCTTCTTGTTCCGCCCTCTAAAGCCTGGCCTAGCATTTACCAGCAGCCTTTCACGCCGCTGGCAAGTGTTAGTTTCTAGTAGAATTGCACGGAGGTTCGGGGAGACCGGCAGAAACCTCGACATATATCCGTTAGCGGATAAGTTATCTTGACTGGGGATCCCCTATCTAACCGACCCTACATATATTTCGGTTTCGGGGATCTAGATAGCAATGTCTACCTCTAGGTTCCCCGTGCACCTAGTCCTAGTCAAAATCTGTCTTCTACCGGTTTAGGTGGGTATACTGAATACTGTCATACATCCCCGGAACTTATTGATACAACCTCTGCTACCCTAGGTGGATGCCTTCCCGCCTTAGTAACAACATGCGGTCTCCCATCTATGGAGCACTAGGGTGGTGTTAGCTATGTGGGGATATACGGATACCCGCACTTAGGTCAGGTATGGAGTTTGGCTTGGCTGGGTTCAGGGCACTCCTATCTTAGGTGTTGGCATTCATAGTTTCCTTCTTAAGTAGCTTTCTCTCTTTCTTCTGTTATGATAGCATCAACGATCATCTCTCCTCCACCTCCGACACGGCTCCATGCTCCACATCACAACAACCGGCTGGGGACATTCTAGCGGTGTCCCGAAGTGATAGAAGAACCTTCACCACTCGGTGATATAATGCTAGCAAATCCCGGTCAGTGACCACCAATAACCTTTTTTTGCTTCCCAAACCTGTCTTGGGAATTACCGAAAACTATGGACTAGCTTTTTCACAAGAATACCCAAACTGCTCCTTTTAGGTGGTAGAATGGAAACGGAAATATGCTATAGCAATACCCTCCTCCTCGGCCTCGGTGGCCCATGGCATAGGATATCTATTGCAAGTGAACTTGGGTCACAACTTGTGCAAAAAAAAAAAAGAAATCCCAACCTCTCACTTTCCCCTTTCCGCGATCCAACCCAACCATTGCAACCGTGCTAGTTCAAAGATTGCTCGTAAGAGTTAGTCTCCCACACTATCAACCCGGCAACCACAAGCGTGGTATCGTAACACCCTGAGTGGGGCTCGAGGGGAGACAGCCAGGCCAGTGGCTCGGGCCGGTCATCGATGGTGATAATTCCTAAAATTTAACCAAAAATTCCTGCCATCATGATGAAATAGTGGCGGTGGTTGCTCAGAGAGCTAGTATTAGTATTCCGGGAAGGGACAGTGTTAGCTAAGTCGTTATGATACTCTGAGGGATTGGGACTGTGAAGGGCCTCGCGGCAAGGCCGAGATTTTGGGTCATTATTCTGCTGGTTCGCCCTTCGGAATGCTATGGTGGATGTGCTGATGATGGATGGTGGTGTTAAATAGTTGGATCCCCGTGAAATAAGGAAAGGTGGAGTTTATCACCACAACCCTGCCTCTTCATTGTGCTGGGAGACGGGTGATCTATCTATGATACAGTTGTAGTCATCAGAGCCGAGCTTTGTGAAACTACCATCAGCCCTGTGGTTGTTGCAGGTCAGGTATGATAGTACAAACAAAACAGGCCACTCCACATATCCCCCCCTCATGGATGTACAAATTTTATCATCAGTGCATACCCCCCCAGCCCCTACCCATATGGCGGTGGAACAGGCATTTTTGAAAAACACCACAATAGGCATTGCGAACCCCCCCCCTTAAACTGATAGATTATACTGTTCAGTACGGGCTCCTTTTATCAGTTTGCTCGGAGTGCTTCAGTTCACCCATGTAACTGATCCTATCCACACAGAGCTCGCTTACGCCCAGCCCCTGGGGGGGCCACAGGGTTAGGTTCGGTTGACAAACAAACAAGCAAACATTCACCACAGAGTTCCGGCAGGTACGATGGAGCTAACTCAGGAGGAATGGACCACCGTGCTGAACTCGAGGAAGCTACGGGATATTGGAAAAGGACGGAAGGGGATGGATGAAAGAGAACGTATCCGGGAGGCGATGGGAGATGGTTTGGGAAGGGTCCGGAGGCCTGCTAGGACCTACAGGACACCAAGCAGAACAATTAGGCGACAGGAGGATGTACCCGCACATGACACTGGTCCGGGAAGGGAGGGTAGGATGGATGTCGTCTTGGAGTCACCACCGTCACCAAAATCTCTTGGTGGGCCTCAACTGCAACGGAATCTCTCTGTATCCTTTGGGCAGGATGATGTTTCTATGGGTGGGTCCCTGGTGGAGGACTTGGAAAGTGATTGTGGAAGCGAGTTGACTCCCGGTGCTGAGGGTGGTGTTGATACACCTACTCTGAGTAGCCTAGAGAAGCGAGGAAGTGGAATTAGTTGGGCGGATCAGGTAGAAGCAGAGGAGGCACAGGGTAGAGGCGGGTCTAAGCGGGCACGGTCAAAGGAGGGAGCTCTGACTGGAATGAATATCAGCCGGTGGGCCCCTGCTGGGGTGCCAAGGGGACCACAGTCAGTGGTGGAGCAGGAGGTGATGGATTTGATAAGGGAGTTGAAAGAGAGAGACCGGAAGAGGGAGGAGGAGCTCAAGGGGCTACGGGTGCAGCTACAGAAGCTGACAACTGCTGTGAGTGAACTTACAGCGATAGTGGCAGGTCAGGCATTACCTGCACATAACTGTGGGCCAGCGGATGTGGGCTGTGGCTCTAAGTTGCCAGTGTTGCGCCAGGGTGATGCAGTGACTCTAGGGAATAGGGGGGGACAGGAGAGGGCATCATGGGCTGGAATAGCAGCTGCAGCTGGCGGAGCATATGCACCTCCGGGAAGCAGAAGGCTATTAGAGATGAAGGCGGAGAACGAGAGGTTGTTGAGAGAGGAGAGGCGCAGTAAGCGGGAGGTGATAATTGCACTAGCAGGGAGTACGAGGGCAACCGATGAGGAAGTTCAGAGAGTTCATGAGGAGCTGGATAAGGAGACTCAGAGTGGTGGTGGAAGTATAATACGGTCCGTACGCCGGGGCCGGAACGAGTCTGGTGCTCAGAAGTTGATAGTTACTGCACTGGATGCTAGTGGTGCTGCAAGGCTACAGCAGATGGGTGGTACGATAGATACTGCTTTGAGGGGGGTAGGACTGGAGGTGGAAGGGGTAGCATTGGTTGAGCGGTGGGCTGGGATTGTGATTTATGGGGTTGATCGAAAGTGGGATGGATCCATGACGGAATTGAGGAAGACATTAGAGGTTGAAAATGGGATCAAGGTTATGAAGGAACCGCGGTGGTTGGGTGTGAAGGCTAATGGGGATGAGCCATATGACTCTCTGGTGGTACATATCTCTATGGAGTCAGAGCGTGCGGCATTGATATCACGTGGATTTGTCTCTATTGAAGGAAGTAGACTTGGACTTCGCAGGTTTAGGCCACCGGGTGAGGTTGTGCAATGCACAAAGTGTGCAGGATTGGGGCACTACTGGTACCAGTGTACAAGGCTTCCAAAATGCTACTTGTGTTCAGGTTCGCATGCTGGATACCATCACCGTTGTATCAGCTGTGACATCAGACAAAGACTTTGTTCACACTGTAAAGTAAAGTGTCCAAACTGTGGGGGTACTCATCCAGGTACTTGGCAAGGCTGTGTGGCATGGAAGAGGGCCAAGCAGGATGCACTCAAAACCTCAGGATTAGTCAGGGCCCACGAGCAACCAGAAAAGGAATCAACTAGTGCTCTGGTCGATCCAATATGACAGAACACATACGAATCCTTCAGGTGAACTGTAATAGGAGTACTAATTGCATGCAAGGAGCATTGGAGTCGAGCAGTGGAGCTGATGTGGTAGTGGTTCAGGAACCATGGGTGGGCGCGGTGGCTGGCGGGTGGATTACGGTGACACACCCAAGTTATTTTCTAATCATACGGGCTGGAGGAGGCAGACGGCCAAGGGTATGTACCTATGTTCGGAAGGATACGGGAGTGGCCTTTTGTGCTAGACCAACACTTTGGGTAGAGGATGATGCAATGATTGTGGATGTGGAAAAAGGGGGTCTCAAATTACGGGTGTGCAATATTTACAACTCAGGGCATGAGGTGCGGGGATGGGTGATGGATCGCTGGCCAGTAGGGCTTGCTCAAGAGGGTATGTTTCTTTTGTTAGGGGATTTTAATGTTCACCATGAGGTTTGGGACGCAGGCTGCAGGGCTGCGGATGCGAGGGGCATTGCTCTGTTGGATACAATGGACCGCGAAAGACTCTGTTTACTAAACCAGCCGGGAGTTTGTACTTGGAGGCGGGGTAGTTCAGAGAGTACTCTGGACCTTGCATGGTGTAATGTGGATACCCACCAGATGGATGTGAGATGGGCAGTATACGAGAATGAGGATATTGGGTCTGACCATGAGGCGATAGCACTTGATATCTAGGGACAGGCGGAGTGGGTGTCATCACCAATTCAGGGGGGTTATATAACTAAGGAGGCTACTGAGAAGGAGTGGGAGGAGTGTGTAAGGGCAGTGGAAGTAGTTGTTAGGGAACGGGAGGGAGAGTGGAATCAGGCATGTGAGGCTTGTGATGGGAGTAAGTTGGCTGATTTACTAGGAGCAGCGTTGATGGCTGGGATGATGGCTTTTAGGAGAAAGAAGATGCATTGGAGGTCAAAGGGATGGTGGGATAAGGAGCTGGGAATGCTGCGTGGCACAGCAACTCGGGCCCGAAGAGTCTGGAAGCAGTCAGTCCTGCAGCAAGACCGAGATGATGCATGGGGGTACTACAAGGTCTGTCGGAACACCTACTTTAGGGCTATAAGGACAAAGAAGAAAAAAATGTGGGAAGACTTTGTAGGAGAGCGAGGTAGGGGGGATTTGTGGCAGATCCTCCGAGTGGTTAAAGGAGTACGGACTACTAGATTACCTGAATTGGTAACTGTGCATGGATCTGCTGTTTCCTTTGAAGAGAAGGAGCAGGCTCTTCGTCAGGAGCTTCTTCCTTGTGCACCACCTGATCGGGGGGCAGAGTTGGTAGAACAAGGAATCTTTGAAGATATCACAGTTGAAGAGCTTGAGCGGGCGGTCTTTTTACAGGCACCCCACAAAGCGCCAGGGGAGGATGGCGTACCATTTCTGATTATTCAGAGGTGCTGGAAAACTCTACGGGAGTGGATTGTTTCTGCGGCAAATGTTATGGTGGGACAGGGGGTTCATCCTGAGAGGTGGAAGCGGGCGGTTGTGGCTGTTATTCCTAAACCAAATAAGCCAGACTATAGTGTGGTGGGGGCCTATAGGCCGATCTCCCTTCTAAATACTATGGGTAAGATGAACGAGAGTATTGTTGCGCAGAGACTACACCTGTTAGGGGAGGAGAAGGGCAAGCTACACCCTAATCAATATGGTGGTCGGAGGGGCAGGTCGGCAGAGTTGTCAGTAGCATTTACTGTACAAGATATGATAGAGGAGGTACGCGACGGGCAGGAGGTTATGCTTCTTGCGATTGATGTTAAGGGGGCTTTTACCAATGTCTTACGTGGAGCCTTAGTTGATACCATGCTTCGTTTAAATTATCCAACATATATCGCTCGTTGGGTCAAGGACTTCATGAGTGGCCGTGAAGCTAGTTTACGGTTTGATGGGACTCAGGGGCCTTGGGCAGCAGTTGATACCGGTATTCCACAGGGGAGTCCTTGCTCTCCAGCTCTGTTTAACATCTATTTGGCCCCACTACTATATTTGCTGCACAGAAAGTTTAAGCAACAG
>LN891113.1:236335-252933 GCA_900010015.1 Tuber aestivum | reverse complement strand
TTCCCGTCCCAGCAACAGCTTCACCACTGCCTCATGCCCACCCAAGACAGCCCACAAAATGGGTGTTCGGCCGCACCTGTCCGGCCTATCGAGGTTGATGTCTTCCCGTCCCAGCAACAGCTTCACCACTGCCTCATGTCCATTCTCGGCAGCATATACCAGCGGTGCAGCACCTATATCATCCAAGCAGTCTATATCAACACCACCCATCTCCATCAACGCCCTCGCAAGCTCAGCAAGTCCAAAGAAGGACGCACAATGTAGCCCCGTGAATTTATAAGGCTCCACAACCCGACCGAGGGAACGCCCCAGAATGTACTCCAAGAGTAGTTTGACCGATATATGACGTTCGTAGTAGCCAAAGAGACCCAGTGCAAGGCCTAGACTAAGATCTGAGTGTTCTTTGTTCATATGGGCCCCCCAATACAAAGCAGAATATGTGAGGAAGGATTGCCGTTGAGCGCTCTCAATATCGGAGATGGAAAGCGCCATGACCAACTTTGAATTCAAGTATGTCAAGCAGGTCTCAGCAATGGTAGCGTGAGGGCTCTGGAAAAGGTCGGGATGACTGGCTAGATACTCTTGTAGCGTGTAGTGAATCAGTCTAACAGCCGACCCTTCCTTATCTACCGCCACGAGTCCTTGGCAGCAGCTTAATACTGTCGTGATAGAGGGAGCATTGTCAGCATTATATTCCGTCGATCCTATCTCGACCGCCAAAGCGTGACACAGCTCCTCCGCCCCCAGTGGCCGTTCCGCATGGCATATCCACATCAATGCAGCCATCCCGAGTCTCGACTTCTGATCTCCTTGCGCCTTTATCCGATCTAAAGTTGCGCCGTATGCACCTTCTAGGCCCAACCCATCAGTCATTACCCTGAGCCTTTCTCGCCGCCGATGGATTGTGGTCTCCTGTAGAATGGCATCAAGGTTCAGCGAGACTAACAGAAATCTATGTGCGCATCGGTCAGCTTAGAATTTGGCTGGTATTCGTCATTAGGCCTATTCTCCTTACATCTCCGAGACACTTTCCGGAATCTTCTCCACAATCTCCGCCTCCAATTTTTCATCCATCTCCTCCGCAGTCGGGTCCTCGACTAGCTTTGTGTGGATGTATCGAATAAGGTCATCCTTTCGAGGACTTATCGATACAACCGCAGCTCCGCCAGGTAGATGCCTTTGTACCTCACCGCCGACATGTGGTCTCCCTGTCATGAACACCCGAGTGGAGGGAGACTTTTTGACAATATCCTTAAGTGCAAGAAGGATTTTGGCCCGATCTGCTACAGCGCATTCGTCAATCGCGTCGAGGCAGAAAAATGTGCGGCGCGAAGATGAGAGGTTCCCCAACATCTTGACAATCTCAGGAAGTAGCAGGCTCCGGCCACCAATAACTTTCTTCTGTTTCTCAAACGCATCCTTTACTTCACCGGGAATCTTCTCAAAAGCGCCAACTACCTGTTTGAGTAGCGCACCCAACATTCTGGTCGCCGACTGCTCCTTCCGGGCTGCAAAGTCGAAATAGAAACATGCCACGGCAATATCCTCCCCTTCAGCCTCACCGGCCCCATCGCACAAAGTATCGATTACTAGTGAACTAAGATTGAAACTTGTTAGAAAAACAAGTTGTCGTACCTTGTCCCGTCTCCACGATATCGTATGCCTTACCTGATGTATGTCTTGCCGACCCCCGGATTTCCAGAGCAAAATATGGCCGCCTTCCGCGATTCACCCCGGGCATGGCAGCCATACCAGTTTTTAAATTCCTCTGTCTGCATAAGCCAGACTCCCACGTCTTCAACCCGGCGCTCCCGAATGTCACGATGCCGCAAGTTGGGATTGAGAGGAGACAACCAAGTGAGGATTTCAGTTCGGTCATCTGTGACGGTAATGTTATTCGAAATGGAACTGCTATTGAAACAGTTGCTGTTGTTGTTAAGAACGTTGGTATTATTATTCAGGGAGCCAATCGTGTTGAAAGAGTTATCACATCCCGAGGAATGAGGATTATGAAGGGACTTGGTAGTGAAACTAGGATCTCGAGACATTTTTCCGCTCTTTCGGTCTCCGGAATGGGGTTGGTTAGCTGACGGATGGGTTGAAGAGGTGCTCGAGCGAGTATGATGGTGTTGGGAGATAAAATTCCACACAGCTGAAGAGAAGCGGGGTTTATCAAAGCCTTGCAATAAGCCCAGGTCCCACTTCCTCTGCTCGAATAGGATAATGGTCCAGAGGCCAGAAATCATTCGACCCTTCCCCCAGGCTGTCCCCTCTAAGGCTGCCATTTCCACCACCATTCACCCTCCCGTTCCGGCGATAAGAATGCCCACGCATCACGGTCGACAGGAAAATGCACCAACCATCACACTGCGATATTATTTGTTTACGAATACCATATCTATGAAAGTTTCATTTCGCAAGTATCAAGCTTGCCGAATCCACTCATGCATTCCAACCCGACTCATGAACCCAACCGAGACCGTTCAGGGGGGATGGCGATGATTAGCCTCGCGCAGTCGATTGTGGTACCGCACTGCCTCCCTAGCAAGTCATGAGATTGCCGTAATATCAATAAAAATGCGGCCAATAATAATGGAGGAAGTCTGTTTCCCATTTCGCGCCGTGACATCCAAGCAACGATTTACTCCATACTTTAAGATGGTCGCAAAATACAATATCACTTCTTGGCATGGTAGCCTTACATCTACCGGTATTGTCACGAACTCATCGTCCTTGAAGTACCGTATTATACGAATAACTTACTCGAGTAAATTACTTCTCAGTCTTGCCCTTACGACTGTGTGAGGGCTCAGCGAGGCTTAGCAAGGTTTGGTACAGTAGCAACAGCCGCCAGCATTCAACGACAGAAGCAAGCCAAGCTATGAGAAGGATGTCGCCTCGTTCAGCCTCGCACGGTTTAGAGGGGTCTTGGTGCCCTGCTCCTGCTGATACCGGTAGCCTATCGTAGTCCAAGTGTCCCCCTCGGAGCACAAAAAAGGGCAAGAGAAATTTACGGTCACCGTCTCCCGCTTCCCTGAACGCTATCCATTGTGAACGGGCCGTCCAGCCGTCGGTGTAGGTCAGCTTACCGGCACTCGAACACCGGTGCCGGTACCCTATGAGCATCATACACTCCTAATCAATACAGGGCACTATCAACCACTGTAGAGCATGGTAGGGTAATTTATAAACCCCCGCCCACCAGCATAGAGGAGCACCGGTATTACGACACAATTGAGGTCTCACCTGGGACTTGGGACGAACGAAAGAGGCATCTAATCTACGCAGATAGAACATCAAAACACACGGTGCCGGCAGTCGACCTTGGGCATACACGTGCTCGAGCGCGGTACTGCAAGTCAATGGCAGGGACAAGTCGTCTTTCTTTCCCCGATAAACCACCTGCACGCATAACCTCACCCTTACAAGTATGATAAGATTATCATTCGACGAAATTCTCAAAATCAAAAATTACGAAAATCGCGAAGATATCATATCTCGAAAATGTGCCCCCACACACCCTGCCCCAACCGATCCAAAGGAGAAAAAAAGCCAAGCCACCTCTTCCATACGTCCACCCCCAACCTATCCTACAGAACTAACACCCCCATATCCTCCTCAAAATCTTCTCATCCACCTCGTCAAAGATGCCCTCCCTCATTCTCCAAACGCCGACCAGACTCCCAACGCCTACTCACCCGCAGCGCCCCCGCCAGGTTCCGAATCAACAATCAACACTCGCACAACGCCAACCTGGCGAAGAGCAGTACGACAAACTCACCGCCCCCTTTGACAAACTCGCTAAATTCCTCCCTGGAGCTGAGCTCGCGCGCCCGCCCGGCCACCAGCTGCACCAGGACCTCTCTCAATTCCGTTTCGTTGCTACGCGCGATGAACACTTCGCGGGCAAACTCGATGACGAGGGATGGGAGCTTCTCGAGCGGCGTCTGGGCGAATTGCGTGCGGAGCTTGTGCAGCGCGAGGGATGACAGGGCGGGGATTTGCACGGCTGGGAGGTTGGCGAAGCGGTAGACCGAGAGGTTAACGTGGAGGAGGCGGAGGTGGTGGGGTTTCTGGTGCTCGACGGGGGTTTTCGGAGGGGGCAGGGATGAGTAGCTCGATGAGCGGGATGTCTTTGGCGAGAGCACCGGCGCGTAAGCTGGGAAGGTGGTCGCCGAAGGCGTCGGTGGCGGTGAAGGCAACAACCCGTTTGGCAGCATGAGTCTGTTACTACCACTCTTGCTGCCATGGTTACCGGTATTACCATCCGCCTTCTTCTCCTCGTTCTTCTGCTCTGGAAAATATTCCGACGTGTAGGTTGACGTGTTGTCCGCTTTCTCAAACACTGGCGCAGGCTTACCCCACACGCCGATCGCGCCCGCCATGGCGGCGTACATGAGCGGGGAGCGGGGGAGATGCGCCGCTGGCCGAGTGGAATGCAGCAACGGTTGGTCATCCGCTTCTTCCCCCTCCTCCGGCTCAGCGGGAAGCACGTAATCCCCCGTGTACAAGAATTCTAGCGCATGATCGAGCGTGGGAACGCTCACACTGGATGGATCGAGAAGGACGTACGAGTCACGGGGCTTACGCGATTGCAGGAGAGAGGTGTATTTCGCCAGGAGCGGGCGGTGAACAGAGTACGTGAGGTCCTCCTCCCCGGAGTCGCTGGTGGGGAGAATGAGTCGGATTGTCGGGGCCGTTAGGAAACTGCCAAACGTCAGCGTGCGCTTCCCCTACGTGTACAGGAGTATGGGAGTGCGCATGACGCAGATGCAAAACATCGCAGCAGAACAATGCAGAACAAAGTACTGTACATACCTAGCAATAGCAGGGCCAGCCATAATGATAAAACACTTTTTTTCTTTCCCTCCTTTTTCGGCCGCACCGTAGTTATCCAATATCATCAACCCACTTCCAATAAACCCCCCAGCGGGCGCACCGAGCCTTTATGAAGAACCTTCTTCTCCTTGCAAGGCGAAAAACAAAAAAACAAAAATTTCCCCCCAGCCCAAGCAATGTTTTCCCCCACCCCGTTCCCGTCTGATCACGTCAATTCACGTGCCCTAGCACTACATCCCAAACACCAGCCAAATCTACTGGCATACAGTACCGTACAAACAAAAGGGAAAACCCCGCGCTGCGGTTACACAACGAAAGAGGGGGCGAGGGCTGAACCCAAACAAGGGTGCCTTCTTGCTTTTGTTTTTTTTTTTTCGCGGGGAACCGGGCAGAGTGCTAGTGAGAGCGGTATCAGGATTGGTTGTTGTCGGGGTTGTGAGTGTCGAGAAAGTCTTGGAACTGGGGCATGGGTGCGATTGTGCATTGGTGAGTTCCCGGCCGGTATTGGGTGCTCCAGGCACTATAGATTGTGGTAATGGCGGTTAGCGATTAGGTTGGGTTCCAAAGATCTTGATGGAAGTATCATAGGTTAGTGGAGATTTCGCGCTGAACATCCGAGGCTCCTTTTCCGAGCCCGGATGGGGAATTTTGATCACGCAATTTCTCGTCACGTGTCAACATAATGCCAAGACCAGGGTGATGGGTTGTGTATTGTTCTCGCGATGCGTGAAGTGTCGGGAGCAAGGGATCGGTTAGGAATCCCACGATAACCGAAGATACCACCTGTCCCCGACCGAACGGACACGGCCCGACTGGCTGCACTGCCCGCGCACCGTTCTTTGGCTGCGGTAGGCGAATGGGACCTTGGGGACTCATGGATACAGGCCTCCGTTTACCACCGGCGAGGCAGCCCACCACCGGTCCGCCAGAACCCAAAAAACAGTGATGCAACCCCAATTACCCCTTAGGCCATTCAGCTAATGTAATGGATATCACAGCGGGCGAATTCCAGAAGCATCCGGGCATACCCAACTGGCGGATTTCGGAAAGGAACATTGCCGGTCAAGAATTGAGCGGTGATGATAATGTACTACCTAACTCACCTCTGTCAACAGATCCATAACTGCCCGAGCATGAGCTCTACTATCACTCCTTCCGCTACCTACGCACTTTTGAGGATTTAAACACCTCTTTGGCGACCCGACAGTGACGGCCGTGGCCACCGCTATAACACCACACACCATATAAATCCGCTGGTACCCCGCTTACCATCCAGCGCCAGCCGTACACCCCACCGGTGCGGAACTTTGCGCACGTCCAGTCACCCATCGGTCCTTTCACCCCGAAGTCAGAGCCCACCTTACCTCTGACTGCCCGCATGCAATCGACGTCCGGTTCGGGCTGACCAAGTACGGTGGGTAGTATCTCCCCAGAACCCGTTAGGGAGCGGGATGAGATGGCAACTCGGTCAGACCAGATGAAGCAGAAAGCTAGCGATACCCAACTGGCCGCCGGGTATACCCACTGTAGCAAGCTCCGCCCTCCGATTCGATACCTTCGGATGTCCAGTGGCCCACCCCCCTCCCTCCCAGAGTAATCACCAATGGGATGCAACCCCCAAGTACTGCCTTTACACCCCCTACTCTCCATAACCCACAACCAATAGCCATTATACACCCTCCCCACCATTCATCCACAACCATCTGCACGGATCTCCAACGACCTTCCCGCTACCTGGAAAGCGTGCCTCGCCGTAACCTAACTTAATTACCCGCTGTTTAATACCCACAACTGCGCACGGTCTATCCATCACCATTTTTCAAAACTATATCCATAGGATACCACGGGGCAAAGGTGGGGGGAGGAAACGAAATGACATTATCAATGACACGGAACTACAGTGCGTTTTGGTAAAGTTGGTATAAAAGGAGGAGAATCAATGGGTAGGCAATCCTACCCAGCGCTTGGATCCCAGCTGCTCGAGGAGGAGGCATTTCGTAGAGGCGCTTGCTATAAAGCCGTCATAGTTGCCATGGCAACCGCTCCACTGCTGTCTCCTCTACCGGCGGGCTTACCGTGGGCCATGATTGGAAGTCACAGCCTGTGGTTTCCCCAGGCTATATATGCCACGCCCTTATTCTGGACAGCCTACTCTACACCCGCAACAAAAGTCCACAGTCCAATCCAATTCACCCATTCTCACTCGCCAGCTGGCTGTTTCGCCCCCACCATCACAAAACCGTAAACTGGCCAGTTCGGTCGCGGATCGTGTGCATGCACCGCCACGCCTCCCATGATACCCACGATACGTCGATCGCTCTGCCAGAACATGCACAGAAAGCGCCGTGTAACCCACAAACATCGAACCTGCCTTCCTCCCGAAGAATGAAGGTTGTGGAAAGAGGACATAGCACATAAATAGAGTATAGCTCACGCTCGTGCACAATAGATCCCTCCCAGAAGCTTGAGATATCAATTCCCACGAAAGACCCCTCATCGATTTTGGATCATCACCCGGAGGGGGGCAAAGACCACTTGAGAGTATCACAGGCTATCGCCCATCCCGTACCGTACGACACTTTGTATTCACTCCTGAACTGCAAGAATTTCTCCAAACTTACCCGTCTATCTAGTTGATACGTGTGACAATCGGTAAATAGGGCGTGATGAGGCTTTCTACGCACTTGGGTATAAAAAAATAAAAATAAAAATAAAATCTGATACTCGAGTCTCCATTGTGAAACGGCTAATAGTTGGCAGGTGAAGGAGTAAAAGTTCTAGTTTCTAGGAGTTCAATAAATGTTTACAGATTTGTGGATATTGTATTCTTGGGATGATGATAGTAATAATAAAAATAATACGCGGGGGGGAGGAGGGGGAGTTCGGTCCTTGCGAGTACTAGTGCCCGCCAACATCGTATCATTCAGACCCACAGCGTCGTGAATACCGCAGTGTGTTTTAGCACTAGGGACTTCTGGATCATCCCGCAATGTGATCTGGTGCGCGAACAGTGCACCGGGATTTCTAGATCGTACGGCGGTATACAAAGGGGGGGGGAAGGCCGTTCTCGTAGTTATCTATATAGCGTTACGCAGTACTAGCACAATACAGTACGAGTACAAGATCCACCGGTATCTATCCCCCGAACAGAAATATATTTACAAAAAGATACAGAGATAGATACAAATGATAACCCCAGGTATGACACGGCCCATTTCCCCGACCACCCCCGCCCGACACACTCCCGAGCATCTTCACCCACTAGTCGTAACCCCATATCATATATACATACACGCCCGGCTCCGGAAAGTACCCACAGTACCACACTTGATATTTCCGACCTTTAGTCATAACCATGTTGTTATACACCCCACCGCGATGACAGACCTTCTACTCGACATTTCCGCAGAGTTGAATGCTAATAGTCTCATACCAGCGGGCTAAACCCATACCGTACTGTGCAATAGGACTTTACACTTCAGCAGCTGTCAAGCCACTCAACGCCCGGCAGGCACCCACCGGCCAAGCTGAAGAATACAAACAATGATCCTCTCTCTTTCCGGAAGATCTTACGGCACTGTGCGGAGGGGTACTAGACTTACTGCAGCGGCGAAATTTTACCGGGGATTATCTCGTCGGGTGCTATTGCGGCGTAATCGTGATGGTTCTACTTTACGTGTTGGAGTGTGAGATGACCAGCTAGATGGCTGGCTGGCTATTCGATATCAGGCCTTTACTCAATGTAATCTTGTGCGAAACTCTGGGGTTGGTTGCTCTCTCACGAGTCCTGTGGTGGAAAGCGTGGTGGCGTGGAAGGGATGTCTTGTATACGGGTATGGTGTGGTGGGGTCTTAATAGCGTGACGGTCTGAAGAACTGATTGTATCGTCCGGTCTGATTTCCCAGAAATGTCCTTTTTATATATACATTCATGTTGTGAGATTCCCGTAGTGTTTCTTGGGTCGTCCGGACGCGGCGGTGGCCAGGATACCAAACAGGACTACGATAGTGCACACATTTTCATCACAAATCATCACTCGAAGTACCAAATCTTTCCCATGATATTGCGGGTCGGCACTTCAGCTATTTTATTCCTCCCAGAAGCGAAATGGCTCCTAAAGAGTGCTAAATCTATAGGTCGCCTCCCACGTGTACGTCTCCCCAGGCCCGTAAAACTGTTTTCTTCCCCATTCCGGACTATCCCATCAAGTTAGCACCGGGTGACGTGCCAAAAGGGGGGGGGGAAGGGGTTGACACACTGATTGATACCATCGACCCAATCCTGCGGTTCAAGCGCGATACACCCGCTAGATTTCACGAACCCGTTTGTCGCCGCTCCGGGGCCCCCCTGGGTCTTCTTGATGGGCATATCACCTATTTCGATAAATCACGCTGCCAAATTACGGGAAGGGGGAAATAGAGAATCATGGCATACCTCCCGACCAATAACAAGAATAAGCCTGCATTCCTACCTCATCCGTGTGGATATCAACCTTGATTCCGCTCCAATCGCTGCTTAGAGTCGCCACCGGATCGGCACAGTCTGATTTCGGCTTGTCGACGACCCAGCAATGGTTATATCCCTCGCAGCCGCTCGCCGTTCCGCAATTCCCTTTCCAGAGTGGGCTCTTGCTATCCGCGCCGAGAAGTTTGGGGGCGGACCAAAAGTCATTGATATCACCGGCCGGAATGCCGACAATTTTTCCGGTCGGAAGCGTGTTTGGATCTGGCTCTAGGAGGCGATTGGAAAATGGCATGTGATATGTGTGATTGAGTATCAGGTCTGTGTCTGGGTTGCTGAAGGCGTCGAGGTTCCAGTAAGTGTGCTGGGTCAGCATCAATGCTATGGCAGAGAGTCAGCGCTTGGCGATACGGATAGAAGCTACATGCCGTACGTGTCATGTGCTGTGGAGCTGTCGCAGTCATCTTCACTTTCCAAGTCTTTTCCGAGAGCGTGTAAGTGATATAGCCATCCACGTCTCCAGGCATTCCGATCGAGGAATTGCTAGCATCGTGGATAGAAAAAGTGATGGAATTCTCGCTGAGGTCGACGACATCGAATTTTCTGTATCCCCATCCATTGGTCCCGGAGTGGAGGGTATTGTTTCCGTCATTCTTCTCCAAGTTATAGGTAACACCGTCCATAGTGTACTGAGCATTCCCAATACGACCCGTGTATCGCCCAGGGACAGCGCCAAAGTGTCCGGGTGCGTTTGCCACTAGGCTTGCGTTAGATATGCTTCCATTGAGAGAATGTCAATAGGGCTACCGTAGTCTGAAGGATTGTCAAATCCAACCACGATATCCCTCTCAACTCCATCTTTATCCTTCACAAAGAGGTTCGTGATCGCCGCTGCATGTGGGATGAACTGCCACAACCTCTGTCAGCCTCCATTCGGTTAACAGCGCAGAAGGGACTACCTGAGCTCGAATACCTCCAGCAGTGAGAGTATACTTTCCGTCAAGTCCTGGTAGCGGGATGGCAACAGCGCCCAATGCAGCCGAAAAGACCGTAAGCAATACCGAAAGGCTCTGCATGATTGCGCAGGCTGTTCAAATGTGCGGATACCATGAGGGTATTTAAATAAATAAATAAATAAGTACAAACTTAGGAGCCAGCGGGCGGCAGGCCGGAATTGCTTCTAGAAAAATGTTGGCAGACAAATGTGTTATACAAGTATCCAGCGCGAAAGTACCGGCACCGGAAAAAGGTTTTGGGCATGAATTTGGTGTGGGCGCTCAGGTGTGGGCATATAATTTGCCATACTAATATCGGGTCCCATGTGTCCGAACCAGTACCGCAAAATATCTTGTAATTCACCAAGCTACAAGTACCGGTGTCGTATTTTCAGGTGAAATCTACAGCACCCACTAGTCCAGCACAGGTAGTTCGATAGATTAAGAGAATCGCCAAAACAGGCTAATGAGATCCAACACATCTGGTGGGCCGGCCCTACTCGTCCCAGGCAAGAAGTACGGTACAAGTGTCCGAAAACAGGGATCCTCAAAATGTATGGCAAATTATCCGCGCGCATATGGGCGCACAGGCAAACTCACGACTCGTATTTTCGGATACCCCTTGCCTGGGACGAGTAACTTGCGCCGCTGTCAAGAAAACGCTAATCCTTCCCAGGACCTTTTTTCTCGGAACCCGGAGAATGCAGGGCTGGCGGAGATGGTGGACTACGGTACAAGGGCTTTGACGGTATTTTTGGACGGGACGCTTGTATCTAAGCAAGTATATCTACCCCCCAAGCGGCTGACCCGGGATTAGCCCTACACCATTCAGGCATAATTGCAAGGGCATACATGTGTTACCTTCCAAACAAGATACCAAGGGACGAAAGTGCACAAATTCACGCATGGTACCTGGGTTTGGCGGTTACAGTAGTCGAGCCCGACACTAGACAATGATAACCGATCCAAGGCAGTATAGTACTATACTAGTGTCAGCGCTCGTGGGGGGCCCAGTAATGGCGAATGTCCCTTGACAAAAGTAATGAATCTCACCGAAGTAGCGAATCTCACCGGCGAGAAGTAGTCCATGGGAGCACAGGCTCCTCCCCGATCACCCGTCAGAGCCAGGCACGATAAGGTCAGAGCAAGGTCAAAGACGAACCGACGAGACATGATACAAAAGCTGATTCGGCCCCCAGTAGTGGGAGATTTAAATGCCCACCCGGCGTACACAAGGTCTCGCCCCCACCGGCCACGGGACCAATCGCCAAAATCCAAGTGCTCCCCAACACGATATGCAGTTCAAGTGAAAGCCTGCAGTCATGGTAGAGTGCAGCTAGGCTGATGTCGAACTCGGGTAGAACTTCGAGTGATGAGTGAACTAAGGAATGATGAGTGACGCGGGTGAAGGGTGCAATAGCGGGAAAATATCCAACGCTCCCCGGGCGGCGATAAATGACCCCCAATTATCACTGAGGTCAGGATGTTCTCCAACAACAAAAGCTCCTGACAACCAGTAATAGTCTTTGCCGATCCCCCGGGGGGTTGTTGTGTGGAACGTACCGGATGATGCGAGGAAAGGGGTATTATTTTGCTCACCAACAGTGAGGAATACCAAACCGGGAGGCCAAGGGTGAAATAGTAACGGTCCCCTGACCCATTGCCAGCACCTCCGGGTAGTTAACATCGAGAGATAGACCAGGACCCGAACAACTCTTGCCATTCACCACTGCAACACTAGAAACAGCCTGCATTCCAGCTATCGGCTCATGGTTCGGTGAAGGCACCGAGCAGTATCATACAATCAAAGACCAGCTAGGTGTGAAAGCAAGTGACGGGCCAAAGGTCTGAAAGCTACCGTGAGCGATGTCATTTCAATCTATAAAATGTTTGTTCGACACCCGGTCCATCGAACCCGATTTTGAATGGTTGGTAAATAAACGCCCCTGCCGATTCCCAGTATCACACCGCCGAAAGTGTCACCTCCTCAGCACCAGCGGGGGGTTAACGCACGTTTGCAGTCATAAGAAGGGTCAGGGTTACCTTATCTCACCGAGACACCGGTGAGAAAGGCCTGAAGGAAGGAGAGCCGCGGGAATATTTTCAAGATTGCCCAGTCACTAAAAGATACTAAAGACAAAGGACCCGTTCAGAAATCGGAGAAATGGGAATTGCAATACATGAAAGTATAGATTAGTCCACCTTTCTTCCCGGCTCAGACCCCGCAATAGCACCTCTATTGCTAGTCTCACTCCCCAGAAGCCCACCATCGCCCGTATTCTCCTCGGGAATGATCCAGTTGAGTAAAACTCCCACTATTGCGACAAGACAGTACGCTGTTCTAATCACAACACTGATCCCATCATAGAACCCCTGAAGACTCCCCCCTTTCCCGGTTGGCAATAGATGCACCAGCCAGTCCGGCACAATCAAATCTGCTAGACCAAGTGCTAACGCGGCCGTGATGATAAATCTATTGCGCCTGTTCCAAGTCACAGTGGAGAGTATCCGGAGGCCAGAGACCACAATCGTGGTAAAGAGGAAGGTTGTCATTCCTCCGATCACGCTGGGCGGAAGTGCCACTAACGATGCACCGAATTTACTGGCAATACCCGCAAGGAGCAAGAAAAAGCAACAGGCGTAGCCCGCTCTGCGAGAGGCGCATCCCGTCAAAGCAATTACTCCCTAGAGAGGTCAGTTGGAGAAGGAAAGAGCGGGGAAGGGTGATTACATTGTTTTGCGCAAAGCAAACAAGAGGGGTACATGTTCCTAGAGCTGCAAGGACACTCCAAATCCCATCCGCTGTCAATCCCCCTTGGACTCGGGTATCCAAATCGCCACTCGTACCATCTATATCTATCCCGCTCACCTCCGCGGTAGCAATCACATCGCCGAGACAGCTAACCAGGGTTGTGATGCAGCATGCAAGTAACGGCAACACCAGACTCCCGTCCACTGACAACGGAAATGTCTTGACCCAAACAAACGTACCGCTCGGAGCGGCGGTAATAGTCTTTGAGTCGATGAAGCCGGTAGCGGCGGAAATTATAGCTCCAACCAGTAGTCCGGCTACAACAGAACAGTTCCGAATCAAAGGAGCTCCGAAAAGCTCTACCAGGAGGATGGTAGCATATACAGAGAAACCCAACCCAATGAACGAAGGGTCACCCCAAGGCCGTGGCTCCGGTGCCTTGATATTCGGACACAATTTGAAGAATCCACTTTCAGGTCTCGCCATACCTGCTCTCGTCAGTCCCATCCCTTCCCATCCAGCCTAGCGAAACTCACAAGGGCCACTGCCACCCGCCCAGCTCTTGACTCCACTGGCAACCAAGCCTCCCCCGATACAGAGCAGGACCATCCCGGTAACCAGATTGGGGAAGATCTTCATTAGAGTCCTGGGCTTGATGAGGCTAATCAGAACCTGAAACAACATGACAACTGCTACGGTCCCGATAAAACTACCATAGGCCTCCGGACATGGCTGCTTGACCCCATTTACAGTTGAGCAACGACCGCCTTCGTATTGTCCGGTAAAGTATGCTTGGGCAATGGGAACCACAGCAAAGGCTTCCCCAACAACCGATATCATGCCCGTACCGATGTAGAAGCCGGTATTGAAAACTTTAAAGCGCATGATCTGGAAGAAGCTGAATATCCCAGAGAGGATCAGGGATGCGGAGACCAGGTATGCGACGGTCTCGGCATTGAGATTTGCACCCGATGCCCCAGCAATCAATAAGGGCGGAGTAACCACTGTAAACTTATTAGTTCGCACTCCGCAGGGTGGCACGAGCGCAATACAGACCCCCGCCCACCATGGCAAGCGAATGCTGCAAACCCAACAGCAAGGTCAACAGTAATGGTATCCTCTCATCAATGCCGTAAAAGGGCTTCACCCGATCCTTATACTTTCGATTAAACGGGGGAACATCCGGCGTCAATAACCACGCATAGCTACAGCCCCCATCATTAGTAAAAGCCCAAGACCGGAAAAGCCCGGAAGCAAAGATGGTAAACCGACTCATAATTCCCGAGCAAACCCTCTCTGGTCGTGAACAAGAACTTTATCTCTTCCCAAGCGACGAACCACCCCTTCCCGACACTCCCTTCCGTGGGAACATAACTGGTGACTGGCGAATTGACAACCTCCTCCTTAGCATCAATCACGGCCATGTCGTTTTCTCGCTCGGCCAAGTGTCGGTCGGTTAGTCAAGCGTGACTGCTACTCAGCACGGGAGAGAAAAAAAACAGAAGGAAATGCACCAGGTATAAGTACTCGTATGCGTAGCATAGCCAGAACAGAAGGAGCTCAAACTCAGAATACAAACCCGAGAACACGGTCCATCAGCATATTTTGTGCAGTTGTATGCCCATCACGGAGCATGCGCTCCCCACCTTCCATCCCTCTCCTGGCAATATAACCCCCACACACCACACCCGGCGAGAGAAAAAGAAAAACCGCATAAACCCATTAATTACCACATCCGCACTCGCAGTGTCGGCAGCAAAAAGAAAATAAGCAGCAAATGATGGTGAACATGTGTGATTGCCGCGATGTTTGACGTGGAGTTGCCGGCCGAGCACGATACCCGAACGAAACCGGGTGGCTTGTCCATGAGAGTGCCAACCGTCCTAATGTTGCAGGATGAGCTTCGCGCACCCCCTTAATCGGCTGGGGAAGTGGGAGAGTTGTCCAGAATCTCCGGGAATGGCATCATGCGATCGATATTCAAGTCCGACATGATGGAGGATTTCTCGGAAACCGACCTACCGTAGGATGCCTTCCTGTTTGTCCCATCGTTCCTGCGGGGTTGTTCTACGAGTACATGCATTGGTATCAGACCGGTACTTGTGCTTGCACCACGCACGGCGTCGGCACTAGGATGGCAGTAGGAAAGCATCCCGGAAGAGTGCTCGAGTACAATACAACACATTCCACGATCGCGCCGGAGCATGACCCCCCAACCATGGGCAGACCGGGCGAACCACCGAAACCACCACAAAGTACGGGACCCGCAACTTAATCCACCACGAAGCCTTCATAAAACCTCAATCGCCCTCCCTCCCTCACTCCCTCACTTCACCCCGCCTGCTGCTCGCCAGACCCGCCGGTAGGCACCATACCGAACCGGCGAGGTCCACACCGTAAAGTGCCGGCAGTACAGCACTTATGTAACAGCTTGCTTATCGACTTATCTCCCATCGCTCGTTTCGCATCCAGGGAATATCATATTATATCTCGACCGATGCGTGGGATACAGTACGAGCACTCCTACCGTAGGCATTCAACGGCCTATTATACCCCTACTCGTAATGTCGAAGCGTCTTTTTCCTCATTGTTTTTCCCTTCCCTCTTTTTCTATCACAAAAACGAGGACCGCTGTTGCACACCTGCACTAAAATTTGTCGCCTTTTGCTCGGATTGGATGCTTCGAGATTGACTACCGGTTGTGGTCCCCTTTAAAAACACTTTGACGCCAGGAGTGCAGATTTGGTGGCGGGTGCTTTACATTACCTGCGAGCGCCGTCTGCCGTATCATACCGCTCTACTCGAGTATATACCAGTCGCAACGCTCTGACTAAGGGAAGTGTTCAAAGGTGTCATGCTGTCTGGGTTCGCTGATGTTCACACATGATCACTCGTTTTGGGTTTCTGCTGCAACATGTCTGGCCCTGATGATTTTCCGTGAACCACCGGTAAATTTAGGATAGCGCTAGTAATGGAGCTTTTCTGGAGTCTCGTTTGGGTTGTGAATAGAAAAATTTTGAGGTTCCGCACGGTCCAGGAGCTATTCCGTTTCAGGAAAAGATACGCAAAAATGGGTCTGTGTTCTCGAGATCCTCAGAAAATCTTTCCTCTAAAGGAGAAAAAATAGAAATCCGAACAGCCCACTCTCCAGTCTATACCCTTAAGGGAATAGATTCAGTGTCTTGGCAAACTTAAAAGTTTTTCTGTTCACATCCCAAACGGGACTCCTGAACAGCTCTGCTGGGGAGCACCAAGGCGGAATCCGTCCTCCGTCGCACGTGTATCTCCTGGACTGCTGAGACTGTGGAAAATTTTGTGCCGCCCCTGTCAGTGCCTAAGACATAGATGACTAACAGACCAACTAAGTATTCTTGAGTGGTGGTGGGCGTAGGTATGATCATGCAACTAATATTAGTTACATTCTGAAGTATGCACATCTGCGAATTTATAGTACAGTCACTAGACAAAAGTCTTGGTGATCGCTCCAGGTGAGACAAAGTCTGTGCACTGAATGGGTACCGGTATTGCATGAGCTAAATGGCTACTGTAGG
>LN891113.1:157644-226307 GCA_900010015.1 Tuber aestivum | reverse complement strand
GTGACAGGGGTTGGCGGGGTTGGTGGAGATGGAGATGGAGGTGGAGGTGGAGGTGGAGGTGGAGGTGGAGGTGGAGGTGGAGGTGGTGGCGGGGGGGAAAGGCGCGCTGGGGAGGTAGGGGAGGTTGGGGAGGAGGAGGACCTTGCTTAGTTCTGGGGAGTTTTTCTTTGAATAATAATAATTATTCTTAATTCCCATGAACTGCGCATTACCTTTGGTGCTAGGCTCGTAAATAGAACACTGTCCAACCATTCGAATTCGTACGGTCCTTGCCGGTCACTCCCATACTAGTAGACGAATTATGCCATAATATGATACACTAGGAACAGGGCCTCGAAGTCTCGAGGGGGCACTGCTAGTAAGAGTAATTATTCCTTTCCAGTTGGTTGGTATATATATATTTATATTTTGGTGTTTACCGGTGCATTGCTCATATCCTGGCACATACGCTCACGTGACCCGTCATTTTGAAAGATCTTGTTTTATATAGTGAGATAATAAGATGAACCGCCGTAGGCCTTTGCCAATGGATCCACACTTGGAAAGAGAGAACTCGAAAATGTATATGATCCAAAATACAATACAAATTCAAAACAGCAAGAAACCGCAGTGTGAACGCCGTAAGAATAAAGGAAATACACCCTAGAAACTCAAACACCCTCTATCCAAGATACTCCACTGAAGGATAACTGAAAAATCTACTGGATTGTCACAACTACCACCACAACCATTCCGAGAAGCGAAGAGCGCTTACGGCAGTTGGTGTTGCTCGTGGGTTAGCTTCCCGTTTCTTTCCGGCGTCCTATATTCGTAAGGGCCAAGACACTCTCGCCACCCCATCATCCAGGATATCTCCCGGATAAATACGTACATGCAATCAAATTCTTCAGGGGACTTGGGGATGCGTATCGGAGTGTGCAGGTATTTATTGCAGGAACCCTTGGGGTTGTATTGGCGATCATATTCCTCAGAGTGCTGGAAACGATATGTCCCAGTGTCCTGGTGTTCACCGGAGACACCCTTGGTGCCTGGAGTGCTATCACACTCCTCGGAGGCTAGGGAACTGTCGAATCCAGTGCCTAGGTGTTCATCAGAGGTACCCTTGGTGTTTGGGGCGCTAGCTCGAGGATTCGTCCTGGCTATAAAACCAGAACACATTAAGTTTCCAATCAAGAAACCCACCAAACCATACACAATACTGGTGAGCAGCATGGAAAGAACAGCTGAAGAATATAACAACGGACAGTCAGTACATAGGACCTTATAAGACTCCTGGATTTCGCAAACTAACCAATAATCGCTCCTCGAGTTGTGTATATCAGGTATAACTAAGTAAAGTGTTCGTGGTCGGTGGTTAAGATATTTGCTAGGCAGCGTGGAACCAAGCTGAGTTTAAGTATGTGCCCTCAACATGTAGGCTAACCGGGGGTCGGGGAGACCATAGTGAGTATGAATTACAATAGGGAGGTCCTGCAGACGGGCATGAACGTGAACTTGAACTTGTTGGTACAGCAAGAGTCCTTAACCTTCCTAATTTCGTAAGTCTGATACACTGAATGAAGTTCACACTAGGATAGGAGTCTAAGCATGAACTTGTATAAGGCCCTGTTCGGCATGTACCAATAAAAATATATCGCAATAAAAGTTGAAAATGGCATATATGCTAATAAAAAATTTCAGTGGTGAAAAAATATATAGGTGTTCGGCAGCGATTTACAACAATAGGTAACCCTGAAACAGTTGTCATAAAATAAACATTAGGGCAAATGCAAAAATAATAATAATAAAAATTGAATGTTTGCTTCCTAGATCTTCTAGTCAACAACACCACCTATTAAACCACATATCCAACTACACATCAAACCACATCTCTCATTCCACTTCGATTCATTCAACTCTTTATTCCGCAGCTTGCAGCTCTCTATTGTCACGGTGCTAATTCAGCCCTTTTCCTGTGGCAAGTTATTTATTCCCATACTATTAGTACTCTATAATACTTGACTTTATATCAGCTAACAGATAATGTTAGGAGAAATAGATGATACAAAAATGGGAAACAGTATCTGGGTTGAAGATAGTGAAAGGTTCTTGGTTGAAGCTCTTCTAAGACATGTTGAGAATGGTGAACATGGAGAAAATGGATTCAAAAAGTCTGTTTGGCTCAGTGTTGTTGCAGAACTCAATGCAGCCTATAAGGAAGTTAGCACCAAACCTTTCACAGTTGCTCAAGCTAAAAGCAAGGAGGTTATAGTAAGTTAATATCAATTCTACTCAGAGTATTGAATTTTCTTATAGAGAATATATAAGCTGATAACAATATAGCTTAAGAAGGAGTTTGATATTGTTCATGCAGTCCGGTAAAATTCTGGTTTTGGATGGGATGATACTCGAGGTTTGCCAACTGCATCAGCTGAAGTGTGGAGAGTTTATCTTGATGTAAGTTTTTCTCTTTATATTTGCATACTAGTCTTATAAACTAATTATACGGAATTATTTAACAGCGTCATAAAGAGGCTACAAAGTACAGACATAAAGGCTTTCCTTTATATGACCAGCTAGCTAGCTTGTTCCTTGGAGTCCAAGCCACGGGCATGTTTGCTTGTACTGCTACTATTCAATCTCAGATTGAACAAGCTGAAGGTAGTCAGGAGGAGCACAGGAGAACCACTGGAATTTCCCAATCACATTCTGTGGAGAATATGTCAAGAGTTCTTGACATTGATTCCCAGAGTGGGCTGGGAAATTAGGAGAATCTAATTGAGCATAGCTCTCCACTTATGAGTTCACAACAAAATCCTCTTCGCCGTCAGAGATCATTATCTGACTCCATTGATCCTGCACTTGATACTTCTCGGGATATCACTCTGCCAACTAGAAAGCAACCTAGACCTACCAAGGTTTCTCAAACATCACTCAGTAAAGCACTTACTCACGCAACGGATGAAATGGTATATCAGTGGGAGCATGAATGCCTTCAAAGTATGAAAGAGCAATCAAAGTCCTCGAGGACTGCTATTCGGATAAGCTATCTGTAGATGAGATGGTCAAGGCAGTTTCTCTCTTCGAGAACAGGGCCAAGGCCTATGTGTTTATTGGATTATCACCTGGAGTAGTTAGAGATGCATGGATCAAGCATCAAATTGGAAACTGATAGAATAACTTATAGATATACATGCTTTACCAGTTTTAAAGTTGGATTTCTTTTTTCTTCCTATAGCTAGATTAGAAATAGGAACTTTTTTTTTACATACATTAACCCTTTAGTGAAACTTATGCCTTCCCAGATATAATGGGTAGTCCTGCCACATTTTATCGGCTATCTGCTCCCTGATTTGCCCCATAGCTGGGGAAGCCTGTTCCTGTTCCGCAGCTACTTCCTCCTGACTTTCATCATCAGTATCCCTATGGTCACTCTCTCCCTCATATAGTCTATCACTCGACCCCTCCAGTTCATCTTGAGTATAGTCTTCATAGTCCAATAGTTAGCTTTGTATTACAGGAAGAAAATTTATATTTTACAGAATGAATGGAATATTTAGCATGCAAACCTTATTCATTTAATTGATCCATAAAATGCTCTGCTTCAGGAGATTCCTTACGAATAAGGTTATGAAGACCAGCAAGTGCTACTACAAGTTTTACTTAAGTCACCATTGGGAACTCAAGTTGGCCTCGCAGGATAGAAAACCAACACTTAAAGATTCCAAAGGATCTTTCTATTACATTTCGTAATTGAGAATGTCGGAGATTAAAAAGCTCTTCTTTATTTGCTGGCCTATTATTATTTGAAATATAGTTAGAACTTATATTTCATTAAGTAGTACACTTGTAATCCCTTATAATTCCAACTTACCTTTTATGCAACTGATAATGCTTATGCAAGTGATATCTAACCCCACGATAGAGGGTGAGGCAATGATTGCTCAAAGCATACCCGGCATCCCCCAGATAGTATTTTCCGTCTGGAATCACAAATCCCTTTGCCAGAGCATCTCTAAAAACCCTTCCATCATGTGCGGAGCCCTCCCAACCTGACAAAACAAAGCAAAAGTACATGCTAAATGTACATGCGGTGAAAACATTTTGCGATACCGGTCTCTTACAATTACAAAAGCATGGGAGCATGGTATTGGGGACATGAGCGGTGATATGGGTGCCATCCATGGCTCCAAGAGCATTCTGAAAGTATCAATAGAACTTAGGATTGCGCTGAACCTCATACGGGCATTCATTGGGTGGAAGCATAATAAACTCATTGGCTAATCCCACTAGGCCATCAAGGACACTGTTGAAATATCTAATTAAGGACACATTAGCTATCCAATCACTATCTAATATAGTATAATGCTAACGTAATAAGTAAGATGACAAATATCCTTACCTGCTTACAGTATCTCCACTTTTTTGAAATCTTTCTTGGACCTGACGGTTAGATGCATTGTGGGATACTGCCCAGACAAACATAGCCACTTGTTCAGTCACAAAAATATGTTGTGTGCTTCTCAAGTGGCTACCCTGTTCCAACAAACTGCACAAATGTAGAAATACCCACTTTGACATACGAAGAACCTCATGAAAGCGCTTCTCACTGGTAGTTGCTGATAATAGTTCCACAGTATAGGCTCTACTGGTTAGAATAGAGCTAGGGACTCTTACTGCTTCAAATTGATGATCAACATACTCCTTGACGTTGGCCATACCTTGAAGCAAATTGATATGCTTACAGGAGCACACTTCATTCGTTTCGGACATATTAGAATCAGAGTCTGAACAGCTCTCATCAGAGTCGAAGGTAGTGAGCTCATGGCTACTCTAGGGCAGAAAGTTTTCCGATTGTTGTTCATTCATAATAAAAAGTGGCTGATAGTTGAATGATGCAAATTCAAATGATGTATAATCTATTAGCTCTTTGCTACAAATAATGTAATATTACTCTTCATTTTATTTGTTATAACATGTATTATATTTTATGATTCAAACCTAGCCCTACAAGAAATTCATACAATAAAAATTTATAGATGTAATAAAAATATATCGTGATATAATCTCAGTTACCGAACACACCCCTATATAAAAACTTTAATATGCCAAAATTTATGCTATAAAAGTGACGTGCCGAACAGGGCCTAATTCATAATTTAGCGTGAACTTGAAAGCGTAAACAAAGCAGTTGGTTGGCTATTGTGGGCCACAAGAAATTCACCATAGTTCGAGTGTGGAGCCTTTCATGCCGGATGATAGAACCTCCTTTTCATCATGAACACACTTGTCCTTTCCTGGCGCACAGCAACATTCGAGTTCAGGTTCATGGCTCCCCACAGAACCTCCCTATTGCGGATCTTTCTGAGGGCATTATATTACAGAGCTGCGCTTCTGCTTCAGGCTTGGGGAACTTGTTCAAATGTGTGGGTACGGCACTATCTTAATAACTTTGTACGAAAGTACGACACAGTAGTAAGAGTATACTGCGGGTACGCTAAGCGAGGAGGAGTTTTGTATGAAGGTAGATTGGTAGTAGTTCTTGTCCTTAATTCTCTTAAGCAAGATGGGTGGTAACCCCTATTTATACAGGTGCGCATCCTTCACGTAACTAAGAGGAAATGTAAGGGAAAACATAAGTATCGACGTGTTTGACCGTAACATAAGTAGGAAAAACATAAGTGCGAACGTGTTTGACACTAAAGAACTGCAAAGGAAATCCCATAAAACATGCGTAAATCTGAGGTGGTGTGAACGGATAATTAGAATATAATTGTAAATCAAATGACCAATAACCGTATATGATGATGCATAAAATGTAAGAAATAAACCCGAACACCAGATAAGAAAAGTACGCCATAATCCCCTAATCATATCATGAAATATCAATGAAATATACGTAATACATACTCCGCTGTAGTAATGTCTGTGAACTAGAAATAATACTAAGTAGAGGAATATACGATATTATCAAGGAGAATATTGTGACGACCCTAAGTTATAGAGCTATGGTAACCTATGTCTACGCCCATACAAAAGACCAAGAGGTCTGATGGTAGACAAGGCGGATATGCAGGCGCATATCCAAGAGATATCTGATAGTCCAGAAATCTCTAATGAACAGAAGGTACTTAAGGAATAGGTATACCTAGGTAGTGGTAATAACGTGACAATGTCCGCTCTCGCCTGGGGATAGGTCAGAAGGCCGGGTAAGTTTACCCTGCCTAAGGAAGTCACGTTACCCTGCCAGGGAGACTAGTTTCGTGTCACCATGGACATACTTACCCTACCTTTGGGACACTATTACCCTACCTTCCATCAGAAATGTTCTCGGAGGAATTTTGGGAAATGTTAGGATTGTTTGTTACGCAATGACGATCGACAAGCACTTGATTGCACTTTGATCGGAAGACTACGGGAGGAGCTACAGTGCTCCGAACAAGCTGTAACTTGGTAGAATTATTCCTAACAGGTACCTGCGGCCCCAGGGTTCGCCCCGGGCGTCACGGGCCAAAATGGGTGGAGTTGCCGTTATGCTAGTTAAATGGAATCTATGAAGGCATGTCCATAACACTGTATGCGTCGTCGCCGTCCGTCCGACCGGAAGCTGTTCGCAGGATATATTAGGGGGCCAAGGTGAGAAGGTCAGGTACCTTCTCCAAAAGGAACGGAGTAAAACGGACCAAAACTGACGGAGTTAGCGTGAGCTATCCGGAAGGGTCCCCAGAGTAGTCCCGGGTAGTGCCGGAGACATCTGGGAAGGTTTTACGCCAATCAAGCCTACACGTGCCCCTTTGCCGTAGGCTCTTTGTGGGTTATTTGAAGACTCTAATAGCATGACACTTATCACGGTGAGTGGTGTGCCGGGGGTAAGGGACCATGGGTAGCGCCTATGGGTCCCGCCACCGACACAGCTCTCCGGGGGAGCATCGTAGACGCCCTAAGTTCGCAATCAAGAAAGATAGAACTTAGCCGGAGGACAGCTGATGTCTACGAGTGCTTGCATAGGTCATAGCATATGGGAAGAGAGTCATTTAGTTAGCTTTCCCAAGGGTCTCGACAGTTAGCCACTGACGGGACACCGATGTGCAGAGGTTTTCACTCCGGCAGGTGTATTGGTAAACACCTCGCAGGAACTGATGTGCATATGGGAGATTTCTGCTAGAGTGCGCTGACACCTATAGCCCTTCGGGGACACGGTAATGGTGCCGGGGCAACCCTTACGGAGAAGGGCATACTCACGTTGGTCGGGGTAACCTGATGGGGGAGTTTTTGGTATAAGTCTGACTACTTAAAGATTATACGAGAACTCTCCTACCCTGACAAAATCAACATCCTCTCGAGAGACTTTAATTGAGATAAGCCTGAGCTTAACGATATTAAGTTTTACCGTTTACTTTTATTCTTTACACTTTTGCAAGAACTGTGTTCGAGAGATTTGAAGTTTGGTGCGGTCGCATCCTTAGGAGCCATCTACCTGAGGGAGCCCCCGTTACAGTATATCGTTAAGCGAGCCTCTCGCTTAACTCTCCTCCTGATTTTTTGTTGGTGAAATCGACGTTAATAGACCACGATGGCTACTCAAGCTTTGCCACCTATGGTCGAGGAAACAACGTCGAGTTCGGACAGCTGCTTGGATCTCAACGAGAATCCACTAGAAGCTGCCATTTTCAGAGCCTCTATTATCGCAGACACGCGCGGCCTAGGAGAGGCATCGCATTTATTGATCGATGCAGCTCCTATCGAACTCCCTAACGAATGTCGAGACTTGGTCCTCCCGGACCCTGGCATCGCCGCTCTGTCGTTCCTAAGCGATATTCCTTTTGCACAAGGTGTACAAAAGGACAACCCCGAAGCCGAAGAATTGACCGTCGCGGAATTTACGCGCAACTTCGTCGAGCCCTACATCCTACGAGAAGTGATGCAGGAGATCACAAGGGCGAAAGGGGAATTGCATAAATGGAATAAGAAGACACAGAAGGTCTTCCGGAAACAGATCATAGAATCATCGGTGGGATGGATGAAAAGGCAACATGAAGCATTCTTAGTATTGTTAGGAAACCAAGAGGCAATGAGGATACGGATGGAAGCATTGGAAAAGGCTGCGAAGGATGGATATCAGATAGATGAGGATAATGATGTCCTAATGATTGAGGCGGTCCCTGCGGTGCCCCTATTAAAGGAGAAACCTGTGGATTATGCAGGGCAACTGACTCTCTTCGCGAGAAACGAGAAATACAGGCCTCAGCTGAGCCCGTTGGGACTGAGAATCGTGGAAAGCTTAAAGGATCAAGGATCCGAAGCTGCTCATTCCTTCGCTCGAGCCTCCTCTCGTTCGCTCTCTGCCTCGGTGGCCCGTAGTCACTCCGTCAGCCCTATAGGGACTACACGACCACAAGGTTCACGACGAGTGTCTCCTCAACCATCGCGACCTATTCGAGAACCCTCTCCTACAATCACAGTGACGCCTGTGGAATATCCTGAGATGCAATCAGCTTTTCCGTTTCCCAAATCGCTCCTCCCTCCCTCAGGGGAAACCTTCGAACAAGGTCCCGTAGTACCTTTCGAGCATAACCCTACTCCGGCACCAACGCCTGCACCCCTTGCGGTCAAAAGTACTTGGCCAGCCATGAGACCAGGGTCTCCGGGGCTAGTGGACCGTATCGAAAAGACGTTGAATATACTTGAGAGAACCTCACGCCAACCGGGCCGACCCGCCACGGCTTCTCAAGGTACTCCTGTCCCTGTCGCGGCTACTCCGCGCCAACCCAACCGGCCACAGGTCCGCATACCGACGGCACCTGTTAAACCTTCGGGAAATGCTGGCTTTTCTGGGTTTGGACCGACACCTTCAAACAGAGGACCCTACTGTCACCCCACTTGCCCTGGATACAGTGGACGTCATGATTTTTTTTGTCAACCGCTGCTGTCAGAGGTACCGGGGGGTCCACCGAAGGACGGCAGACAAGATAAGGGAAAGGGAAGGGAAGAATCCAAATGTGGGTGGTGCGAAAAGAGAGGACACGAGGGACCTCCACAACACCCAGAGACCTGTCCGGCTTTTGCCGAATGGTTAAAGGTGTCGTAGGCTGCGCCAAATCCGATACCGTCGGGGAGTAACCAGCCAGCAGGCTCAGTGCCGCCACAAGCACCGTCAGGAGGGGGTCCTCCGGATGACGGGAATCGTGGTGGTCGAGACGAGCAATTTGAGGGCTATGAGAGACCAAGGGAAACTTTCGGTGGTAACACCAGAGGCAGCGGAGGTGGTAATCAACCTCCTGGTGGTGAATTCTTTGGGGCTGGCGCAGGAGATCTGGGTGATTCCGATCCTGATGACAGTTCTGATGATGACGCCGACTCCCTACCTGATATCACGCCCTATTTGGGACCACGTCGCAATGGCTGGAGCGATGAGAAGAAAGACCGATATGACCGTCGGGCAGATGCACTACGAGAGCGGTTGCAAAACCAATCTCGTTCCTCGTCTTCATCAAGTCGCAGGAAGCCAGAGAAGCTAAGCGGCATTCCCACATTTAAGGGAGTGATTGCGGACCTGGCTAGTTTTCTGACTCTGGTCGAAGTCAAGTTCGAATACTTTTCCGATTGCCGTCTGACGGACATGGATAAGATCAACTTGGTCATACCTCTTCTCGAAAACGAAGCCCGCAATTGGTACCTAGGGATACACTCTCACATCAACCATGAGGCTGCGAAAAGAGCGGGAATGCCATTCAACAAGAACGGGCCGCTCCGGACATGGAAGGGTTTCCGTGAACCGTTAGAGCAGAGTCACGGAGGTGATAATGTGAATCGGGATACGAATCTCCTCGAGTGGAATGACTTGGTGATGAAACCAAACCAAAGCGCTCCTTACCTGGATAGGATCATTGATCTGATGTATAAGCTAAATTACACAGAGAATCAACAGGTTAAGGATAAGGTTAGGGCTGGGATAACGCCGAAGCTTCGGGCTGCGTGGGCATTAAAAACCCCTCACCCCGACAGCCTCAACGACTACTTGGATCTACTCCGACAAGTCGGTCATAACTTAGAGGATGACAAGCGTTTCGGACATCTCATTGACGACAAGCCACCAAGACCACGAGAGAAGAGAGAAAAGGAAACTTCTAAACCTACTGGTAGGTTTAAGAAGAAGGAGAAAGGTTCGGGTTGGAAGGACAACAAACCGTGGAAGACCGCTAACGTTGGCATCGGAAAGCAGGCTGGGACGTCTGAGTATGCTATTGCTCATCAAGGCATCCCGCAGACCCTGACTGACAAACGACGCAACAATAAGCAATGCACTAAATGTGGGAAGGAAGGACACTTCTGGAGACAGTGTTCAATGACATCCCCAGTTGTTTATGCCGTGAAGAATACTGCGGGAGTGAAACGGTCACGACCCAAGGCAGAATCTTCTACAAAGGGCAATAAACGACTCAAGCGTATTGAAGCGTCCCGTCCGCCGCCCTCGGGCCCAAAGCTTTTAGAGGCCCGCAAACCCTCTCCTACTATTATGGAGGTCGATACAGATCTCGGCGAAGGTAAGAACCTAATCCTAAGAAGGAGATAACATAGGCTGACCTATCTAGATCTATGAAGATCTCGAAGGAAGGATAGCCACTCAAGTAGAACGATTTAAGGTAAGAACCAATTCGCGTTGACTAGCTTTTAAGTCCTGACAAAGTCCCTAATACAGGAGTATTGAGAGACTACCTGCTCAGGTAGATGTTACGGTCGCACGCGTTGTTTGGTCTTTTCTTTTGGTTCTTGGGTTTTGTTATTTCTTATGTTTTTTCATATTGGACATTCTGGGGGAATTACTTTCAGGTTTTTCTTTGGATAAGCATTCTGCTCCGAGGGGTCGCTTCGGAAAATGGGAACCGCGCGACATTCGGATGGGGCACAAAGATGCCCTGTTTGGCACCGGTTGACTGAACGTCTCCGGAGAGCAAATGTATTTTCTTGTCTTATATGGGTCAGTTGTCTTGTACGATTGGAATTGGTTCGGGTCATTAGTCTTGAATAAAAGTTATCTTTCAAGTTTACCTGAGGAGGGTTTAATACCCGAAATCATGCTGGCGTGATAGTAAACAGCACTCCAATCCCTTTATTGATTAAACAATTCTTGAAAACGTTTACCGACCCGTTGTGGCCGCTCTTGTGTCGAAAGGCAAGAGACTAGCAAGAATGAGTACGATAAGACAGTGAAAGAAGGCGAGGCACTCGAGCCCACCCAGACATAGCAAATCAATTCACTTAAGGGTGAAACTGGATTGGCGCATAGGGTGTAGGCAAGTAAGTGCCGAAGCACTATTGCTACTAGATAGCGGAGCAACGGGCCCCGTACTAAGTAGTCAATGGGTCAAGAGTACCCAAACTCCTTGTGTGAAGAAAAGGATCCATACTCCGATTAAGGATGCAAGCGGAAACAATATACCAGGATCAGGTCTTCATTATACCAAGTCATTAGACTTGAAGATCAGCGATCATGTAAATGGTATGCGCTTTGAGGTAGCTAATATTGCCGACAAAAGAGTCGATGGCTATCTCCCAATGTCGTGGCTGAGAGATCATAACCCCGACAGAGATTGGAAAGTAGGATCCCTGACCTGGCGCTCAGATTTCTGTAAGGCAAATTGTCTTACGGAGCAGAGGCGGTTAGTATACATGTCGGATGAGGAGCTACTGGCAGAAGATCCAGAAAATGTATATTTTCTAGGAACTGTAGAGTTTGCCGATGAGAGAGGAGGAGATGTCACGATCCAACTCCCGCCCGAGTACAAGGACTTCGGTGACATCTTCAGCCAAGAAAGGATAGATGCGTTACCGGAACATACAAAGTATGATCACAGGATCGAATTGATCCCCGGAAGCACCCCACCTTGGGGGCCCATCTATCCAATATCAGAGAAAGAGCGGAAAGCACTTAAGGAGTTTATAACCGAGATGTTACGAACAGGGAAGATAGAAAGATCTACTTCCTCATCCTCCGCTCCTATACTGTTTGTGCCAAAACCCGATGGCACACTGAGACTAGTAATAGATTACCGAGGACTCAATAAAATAACGGTGAAGAATAGATGTCCTCTCCCGTTAATGAATGAATTGCGAGGAAGGCTCTCCAAAGCCACGGTGTATACCTTGATGGATCTCAAGAATGGATATTGGGGGATCTGGATGGCCAAGAAGGCTGCCGGAGATACACACTCGCATGAAGAACTCACGGCTTTCCGTAGCGAATTGGGATTACATCAATTTAAGGTGATGCCCTTTGGGTTATGTAACGCACCCGCCACCTTCCAGAGCATGATAAATGACATATTTAGAGATATGCTGGGAGAAGGAGTTGTAGCCTATATGGACGATATCCTGATCTATTCAGAGACCATTGAAGAACATGTCTCGTTGGTTAGGCGCGTAATGGAAAGACTTAGAGAACACCAACTATGTGCAAACATAAAGAAGTCGTTCTTCCACAGACGTGAGATAGAATTTCTAGGTTATAGGATATCCGAAAAGGGGATATCTATGACCACCAAAAAGGTGGATTCCATCTTGGAATGGAAGAAGCCGACTAACGTCGTCGGAGTCCAAAGTTTTCTGGGCTTCGCCAACTTCTATAGAAGGTTTATAGAGGGCTTCAGCAAGATAGCGAAGCCTTTGACGGACCTTACTAGGAAGGATGTCAAATTTGATTGGACCCGTGCTTGTAGCGAGGCATTCTTTGAGTTAAGAAAGGCCTTCACTTCGGGACCAATCCTAGCACACTTCGATTCTACCCGTCAAACCAAGTTGGAAACGGATGCAAGTGACTTTGCTTTGGGTGCCGTACTGTCTCCATTCTGCGAAGATGAGAAATGGCATCCAGTGGCCTTTCATAGTAGGAAGTTCCACCCAGCGGAGATAAATTATGATGTACATGACAAGGAAATGACTGCCATAGTTGCAGCTTTCAAGGAGTGGGAACATCTGTTTCGGTTGGTAGAGGGTAAAATCTCGGTTTACACCGATCACAAGAATTTGGAGTACTTTAATAGTACTAAGACCCTCAACCGCCGACAACATCGCTGGGCAGAATTCCTGCAACCGTTCAATTTCAAGGTGGTTTACCGTGAGGGAAGATTGAACACGAAGGCTGATGCATTATCAAGGCATGGAGACCACCGCCCTGAAGGGGGGAGTAATTCTCTATCAGAGACACCAAAGCCATTTTTTCGCCCCGGACAATGGATCGTGGGACAGGAGCGAGACCTCTTGCGACCACGGGCATTGGCAGCCTGTCAAGGCTACCGGTTACAATCAGCATTTTTGGATGCATTACGAATTGCTGCGAAACAGGATCCTATCTATATGAAGGACTTAAAGACTGTGTTAGCGGAAGACAAAGGAGTCGACCGAAATCTGACGATTGAAAGAGATCTCCTTCTGTATAAGAACAGGTGGTACATTCCTGACTCACAGGATTTGAAGGATAAGATCATGGAAGCTGAACATGACTCCCGTATAGCGGGACACTTTGGGACATATCAGATGGTAGGCAGGGTTAGGGCTAACTTCTTTTGGCCTAAGATGGACGAGAGCATTACGGACTATGTTCGTACATGTGATACCTGTCAACGGAATAAATCCGTTAAGCATAAGAAGTTTGGTCTACTGGAACCTGTTGGTGTACCTTTGAGACCGTGGACGGATATCTCAATGGACTTCATAGTAGCACTACCGGAATCAGAAGGGTATACAAAGATTTGGGTTATCGTAGATCGATTCTCAAAGATGGCACACTTTATACCTTTGGCCACAGAGATCCCTATCAAGGATCTGGCTCTGATATTCCTTAAGGAAGTTTGGCGGCTCCATGGGCTCCCAGAATCTATTATCTCCGATCGTGATAGTCGATTCACATCCAAGTTTTGGATAAGCCTGATGCAACAGTTACAATTGAAACTACGGTTATCAACCGCTTTCCATCCTGAGACTGATGGGCAGACTGAGCGGGTGAACCAGACCTTAGAGCAATACTTGAGAAGTTATTGTTCTTATCAACAAGATGATTGGGCTTCGCTACTACCTTTGGCGGAGTATGCATACAATACATCAACCTCTGAGTCAACTAGGTTATCTCCATTTGAGATCAACTACGGTTTCAACCCACGGACCAACTGGTCGGGTACAGTCTCAGAGCAACAAGGTGTTCACCCCAGTAGCGAGCTATTGGTAAAGAATTGGGAAGGTGTCTGGCAAGAAGTCCGAGATACACTTAAGCGAGCTCAAGAGAGGCAAAGGAAGTGGCATGACCAGAAACGGTTGCCATCACCTGAATACGTTATGATGGAAGATGTCACAAATGGCAGGGCAAAGAAGGCTGATCGCGTGATGCTAAATCGAAAGAACATCCGCACCAAGCGACCTATGGAAAAGTTGGACCACCGAATGTTTGGACCCTTTGTGGTCAAGCGGAAGGTTGGGAACCGAGCTTATGAACTCCAATTGCCTGCCCGTTGGTCAATCCATCCCGTATTCAATGTCGGACTCTTAGAACAATATCGTGAGGACCCAAGTGGTAGAAGGACTAAGGAGGTCCCTGTCCCAGAGATAGTAGACAATGAGCCAAGTTATGTTATCGAGGCAGTCGTAGACAGTCGATGGTACGGAAATATGAAAGCGAAATTTCCTAATCGCTTCGTTCAGTACCCAGTTTCATGGGAAGGCTATGGCATAGAGGAGAACTCTTGGGAGCCATATGAGATGCTAGAAGACACTGGCTTACAGGCCATGAAGGATTTCCACCATCGGTATCCCCACAAACCCAGAGACCATAGGGTTGAGGGCGAACCGAATCGGGGAAATAAAAGACGACGTTAGCGGACCGGGTCGGTCCTTAGAGAAGAGGGGAGTGATGTGACGACCCTAAGTTATAGAGCTATGGTAACCTATGTCTACGCCCATACAAAAGACCAGGAGGTCTGATGGTAGACAAGGCGGATATGCAGGCGCATATCCAAGAGATATCTGATGGTCCAGAAATCTCTAATGAACAGAAGGTACTTAAGGAATAGGTATACCTAGGTAGTGGTAATAACGTGACAATGTCCGCTCTCGCCTGAGGATAGGTCAGAAGACCGGGTAAGTTTACCCTGCCTAAGGAAGTCACGTTACCCTGCCAGGGAGACTAGTTTCGTGTCACCATGGACATACTTACCCTACCTTTGGGACACTATTACCCTACCTTCCGTCAGAAATGTTCTCGGAGGAATTTCGGGAAATGTTAGGATTGTTTGTTACGCAATGACGATCGACAAGCACTTGATTGCACTTTGATCGGAAGACTACGGGAGGAGCTATAGTGCTCCGAACAAGCTGTAACTTGGTAGAATTATTCCTAACAGGTACCTGCGGCCCCAGGGTTCGCCCCGGGCGTCATGGGCCAAAATGGGTGGAGTTGCCGTTATGCTAGTTAAATGGAATCTATGAAGGCATGTCCATAACACTGTATGCGTCGTCGCCGTCCGTCCGACCGGAAGCTGTTCGCAGGATATATTAGGGGGCCAAGGTGAGAAGGTCAGGTACCTTCTCCAAAAGGAACGGAGTAAAACGGACCAAAACTGACGGAGTTAGCGTGAGCTATCCGGAAGGGTCCCCAGAGTAGTCCCGGGTAGTGCCGGAGACATCTGGGAAGGTTTTACGCCAATCAAGCCTACACGTGCCCCTTTGCCGTAGGCTCTTTGTGGGTTATTTGAAAACTCTAATAGCATGACACTTATCACGGTGAGTGGTGTGCCGGGGGTAAGGGACCATGGGTAGCGCCTATGGGTCCCGCCACCGACACAGCTCTCCGGGGGAGCGTCGTAGACCCCCTAAGTTCGCAATCAAGAAAGATAGAACTTAGCCGGAGGACAGCTGATGTCTACGAGTGCTTGCATAGGTCATAGCATATGGGAAGAGAGTCATTTAGTTAGCTTTCCCAAGGGTCTCGACAGTTAGCCACTGACAGGACACCGATGTGCAGAGGTTTTCACTCCGGCAGGTGTATTGGTAAACACCTCGCAGGAACTGATGTGCATATGGGAGATTTCTGCTAGAGTGCGCTGACACCTATAGCCCTTCGGGGACACGGTAATGGTGCCGGGGCAACCCTTACGGAGAAGGGCATACTCACGTTGGTCGGGGTAACCTGATGGGGGAGTTTTTGGTATAAGTCTGACTACTTAAAGATTATACGAGAACTCTCCTACCCTGACAAAATCAACATCCTCTCGAGAGACTTTAATTGAGATATGCCTGAGCTTAACGATATTAAGTTTTACCGTTTACTTTTATTCTTTACACTTTTGCAAGAACTGTGTTCGAGAGATTTGAAGTTTAGTGCGGTCGCATCCTTAGGAGCCATCTACCTGAGGGAGCCCCCGTTACAAATATACATATGAAACGAATTAGAAAATTTAACAGAACTTGCAACTGGCCTGCCCTCCCAAGCCACACCAATTGCAGGAAGAATAGAATTAGTCTCCCACACCCATTGCCCTCTCCCCTCCCATTTCCACATAACGTGTTACCCTCCTTTGGAAACCCTTTTTGTTATACAACCGACAGCGGGCACAGGACAGAAGTCCCATCAGCTGGGAATGTACATTGCGTTATATTATATTCTATACCAATCTAGGATTATCCAGAGGCATACCAGGGCATTTAGCAGGAGTGGTAGGGGGGGGGATGCGGGAGTCATTCATGATGTCCGGCGTTCTGCCGAGGGTGGGTATTCTTGATACATTTGTGGCACGGTTACTTTGCCCTGTTGTCTTATCTCTCCTCTGAGATCTTAAGTGTTTGGTGGTGCATTTACGATGGGCTAGTGTAGTGTACTGTATCATGTATCAGATTTATCATATATTTTCTGTACTAGTACAATGTTTCCCTACGAAACAAGCCCCTAGTCTAGCGTGCATTCTAGACCTTCATTGATCCGTCGGATGGAAGTCGGTAGTGAGAGGCCATCAGAGGGAATCTGGGAGCATTGGATGCGCGGAGGCTATGAATAGTGGGAGCTCGTTGTAAAAGCATTTCTTTTTCCTTTAGCTTTTAAACTGCAAGGCTTGAACAATGGGATACGGCGATGATATGGGCGACAATGGAACGGCAGTGGTTGACTACAAGATATGGCGATCACACAATAAGACTTTTAGGTGAGGAAGGAAGGTCTCGGTTTTTCGCACTTGGTTAACAGAAAAGACAGGAATAGATAAGAAATAAAATATTACCCTCTGGGCCTCTCACCAGTCACTATGCACATCTATTCTATTCCTACCTTCTCTCTTCCATACTTCCAAGCTAATAAATAAAGACATGCTTTCAAAGAACTCCTACTTCCTAGCCTTCACTCATCCAACACCTGCTGCGGCTTCCTTCCTTCCATTGAGCTCTACCATGAGAGCCCCATGAGAGGTTTCTCCCAGGGTTCGAGATGAGAGATATTGCTCCTCTAAGGGAAACTCCCCTTCCCCCTCCTAACAAATTCTGGGTGCGGGGGGCTCGCAACAGGGGAGGAAGAAAAAAAAGAAATTGGTAGATGTCTCAGGAAATGCATTGGAATTCACAATCCTGAATGGTAAAAGTGCGAAAATGAAAGCGGGTCGTGTCAGGTCACGAATTAGAAGTGAGGATAATGGTAGGAGACATTCTAGGCAACATCCTGGTCCTGTCAGATCGGAAGAACCCTGCCACCACCGCCGCAAGTGCTGAAGTTTGTCGCCAGATATCGGGGTAACCAGGTTGTTCTAGGGAAAAAGAAAACAAGAGTAAAGAAAAAAGAAAGAAGGAGTAGGTAAAATGTGGGATAAGTCGGAGAAACGTGATTAGCAACCTTAGACGGATGGGCTGATAAGTGGAGCTGGCAAGGGTACAGTATGAAGGTATAAAGGTGTGACTCCTGTAAAAAGCTAAAAGACAGAAATGTCCAAGTTAGCGCTAGTGGATTTCAACAGTACTAAGGTAACAATTGGACAGCCATACCTAAGGGCTATGCCTAAAGGCCATTTTGGAATATCACCAAGGCAAGTTCTGATAGCTCATCAAGTGATATTATAATATCAGCTGCATGTAGGTGTGGTACATCAAAGAGGGTAAGCTAGGGAACGCGAAGACCATTTGCGGCCGGAGTAGGGGTTACAGTTCCAGCGGCGTCGATGTCGAAGGATTGGACACAAGCTGGTACTGTAGGAGGCCAGCTTCTTGTAAGCATTGTAGCGGTGTTCGGTACAGTGTTCCCAACCGTCCCGGGCGCCCTATAGGGCCCTGGCGGGCTTGTAGTCCCGGGCGTCCCGGGCAGGGTGGGCAAGGACGGCAGGGCATGGCGTCCGTCTTTGATAAAGACCGCCGTCCGAAGGGTTGACGCCCGGGCCCGGGAGTCTTAATACAAATGCCACCCTCCGGCCGTCCTCACCAGGGCCTGGCCGTCATTCGCAGAGCCCGGCCGTCAATTACAGGGCCCGGCTCTCATCTGCAGGGCCATTTGCAGGTGAGATACATAGGGCCTGGCCGGCCGTCCGGAGTACCGGTAGTGGTTAGGACGGACCACAGGACGGGTGTCCGTCCAGGGAAGAGTTCCAGAAACCGGTGTCCGTCCCGTCCGAAGCCAAGGACGGACCGACTGGACGCTTGGGAACACTGGTTCGGTACCATCACCCAAACCTCCAATTCCAATGCAGGCGGGTCGCGGTTAATCTTAACAATTATTACCATCTTAGTAACTGGTCCACTACTCTTCTTCCTAACTGGCCAGAACCCCGTAAACTGTTGAACTGAACACCACCTTCCCTTTACCCATATCCCTGTCCAGAACAATGGTTCCACCAAATCTGCCCCCCTCACCATGGCCACCACTGTATAGGACGTCCGTGACACAATGGCCAACCCGTGTTGTCCCCGGCATCAGGTTCTCCTTTATTGGCTGCGGAACGCACCACAACATTAGTCTCAAAGGAGAAACAAGCATACTCTTAGAGCTTCGGTGGCAGTTATCAAACTAGTCTCAGCCCCAGTGCCGGGGACGAGATCAAAATCCCTACAAATATTAAAAACACAGCCACCAGAGGCGTCCGGATGGCCTTCGCCGCTGCCGGTGGGTAATTCTCCATCCTCGCCGGCATTCCTCGCGGACCCTGCTAATTGCTGCTATCAAAGGGGCGGTGGAAGGGGACGAGGGTGGAGGTTAACAGGGCCGCTGACAACGCAAAGAACGGGACCCATCTGCGATTTTACGAATTTTTTGCTTCTTAATACAGACCCCCCCCCGGTATTTGCTATCCCTACTCGTGCCAAGGTTGTGACTAAGCGTCACAACCTTGGCACGAGTAGAAAGGCTTCGGATTTAGCCAGCATTAACGACCTATAATTTACGTCTGCCTCCGCCTCGCCCAATGTCGCCACCGCGATCCACTCCAACGCTCGGGTCAGAGTCCCCGGGGCCTCGCGACAAAGAGAGTCAGGAACCAGCACAAGCGACAGCGGTGGTGGAGCTAATGCAGGAGGCCGATGACACCCTGCAAGTGTACGAACAGTTCAAGAAAGCGCTTGATCAACACATGGTGGTCGCTGAGCCAAAGGGAACGAAATAATACTCGGGCATCATGGTGGATACGGCTATTCTCGTAAAGGCCAACTTGGCTCTACACATCACTCAGGCGTTATGGTGCGTGGTGGTAATGGGAGTGGTTATAGGCTTATAGCAAGTATGTCGGCGAAGGGTCCAGCGAGTAGTACGATAAAATACATGTTTGCAATGGTGAGTTTTTCCGTCCTCTGCTTGTACCCGTCCACCCAACTACACTCCTACAGACTGTCGTGAAAACTGACGATGATGTTTACCTGTGGTAGTGTTGGTTTGCAGTTCCGGCGCTGGTATACCTGACCTAGGCACCCCGGTTTCAGAGGGCAAAAATGTTTGCGCACCCGTACTGGGCTGTTGGGGTTAATACTATATTCTCGGTGTGTTTGCTCTTACTTGTTTCCTCGTTTCTTACGCTCAAGGGGAAACTGACTGGAAGTAGATTCTCTGGTTCGCGGCCTTCGTTTCCGTCGCTAGCTACACTAACGGCGGGATCTCTAATGGAGAGGGGAAAGAGAAGGACGAAAAGATCAAGAAGGAGGGTGGATGTGCATTGTTTCCCGCCGGAACTGGTGAGGGCCCCAAAGCATGTAAGGTGAACCAAGCAGCCGTCGGACTCGGTGTGATTCTGTGGTATACACCCCCCCCTTTCACCCTACACGCCATTCATTCCTCTGTTCCATTCTTTCCTCATTAACTTGATGCAGGTTTTTCTAGCTTGGAACTACTGCGATCGCGGGCTATGTCGCTTGGTATTTCCGCCAACACAGCATCTCCCTATTCGAAGACCCGAGCCCGGCAGGACATGACATTGAGGAAACCACCAAGGATGCCTTTGGTTCTAACGACGAATATGCCCTCATTAATAAAGACCGCGTTGAGGACGACGGCGACAGCGGATTCTCCTCCCATCACGGACGTAGTGGAAGTGTGACCAGCTACGATACTGGTTACGATGCTCACCCCGGCAACCCTGTTCCTTGGGGCGGCGAAGGAAGCGCGTATAATGTAATCGGAGGACACGGACCAGTGGCAATGGGCGAGAATAGAAGAACCCCCTCGGGGCCAAGCATGCCCATCACTCCGGATGAGGATTATAGCTACAGGGGAGCAAAAGTGAAATAGGATGTTTTCTGCGTTTTCCTTGTCTTCCGGTATCCTTTTCCATTTTTTCCATTTCCTTTCCTAGCTAGGTTTTCCTTTTGACCCTAGTGCGGATGGGGTGGGTTATCTCCTTTTGCGTTTTATATATCCTTTTGCGGCATGGAACAATGGAAAATGGCCTTTCAGCTTGTATAACATTGAGTACAAACGGGGGATATCTTGCATTGGGTTCGCGGCCGATCTGAACATAGGATTTGATCAGATGAAGGAACTTGGGGAGGAGGAGGAAGAGGAAGTCATTGATATATAGCTATTAGCTTCCTAATCGGGGCTTCGTGCAGCCATTCCATATCACGGGTCACTGATGCCCACACCAACATCCATGCTTGCCCCAACTACCGCGGTACCCCGACCGATGCAGATTTCGTTCCGGCGGATGCTGTTGGCTTGGTTGTCGCAATCGTAACCGCGCACCTCGTACTCCTCATAATAGCCGTGTCCGCTCTCGTCCTCGTTGTCCGGATTGGGACGTGGTTGTGGTCTACTCTATCAGCTTCATTCAGCTCTACTACCCATTCAAAAGTATCCGGATGCCTTTCCCGCCAAGACATCCAAATTTATGCCTAAGTGTCCGAAAACGGGTAGCATGCTGGTGGGTGAACACGTCAATACATAATCCATGAGGGTAGTTTGTGCTTTCCTAATTAAATAACAATTTAAACCTTTATAGTGTGTATCCGCAAAATATACAGGTATCTGGATGGTATCGTATTATGCGATAAGAGATATCACACGGCCACCAATACCTTTGCTTAACCTAGGTTAACCGTCGAATCGTAACCCTCTGGCCCCGACCAACCTCCTAATCAATAGATCGGGCAGATTGCAGGAAACGCAACAACCTACCGTGATACCACGCTGCGCCAGGCTGTAGAAGTATTTCACTGGGAAGTCTCGGTGAATGTCAAGCGCGGCCCCTGTATTGAGCTCATGCAAGGCTATTCTATAAGAATCGAAGTTAGGTGATATGCAGGCTTTTCGGCTCTGATCGCGTGCCGCCGTGCGAGGGCGATAGCGCTGCTGTATCCCAAGGTCCGGCACCGCTAGAACCGCCTAAGACCTCGGGTAGACCACCCACCTTATTATCCTGGACCAGATAAATCGAACCCTGAATCCTCCAGACCGAGTGACCCTCTGTGATGCTACGGGACTATCGAGGTATTGACCTCCAGTAACTCCTCCGCTAGTAGCCAAACTCCTTCAACAGCTAGGCTATAGGCCACATTACCCCCTCTGAGATCCGGCGAATGGCCGCAAGCTCTGTTAGTATCCTCGGTCCCCCGTCGGCACCCTATGGAGTATGCCGGGGGGCCATCCCGGGTTTGGGGGAAGGGGAAGGAAGCCATTGGTGACCTGCTGGTGATGCTTGAACGGATTGTGCATCCTCGCCGGTCTACGAAATCTAATTATTAGGATATGAACGTGACCAAACTGCGCTCCCGGGAGATTAAAGACCGGGAGAGCCAGAGCACGGTGAAGCAAAATATGAGAGTGAATAACAGATATTGCGGATCTTTCTGAAGGCGTTGCGGAGCAAAGGGACACGTTCAATAGCTTGAGCAACGAAATACGGCGCGGATACGGGTGGCGATAGGACGGTGGCGGTTGGATATGAGATACGACGATCGCACAACAACCTTTAGGTGAGGGAGGAAGATACCAGTATCTGTTTCGCACTTGGCTAACTGACGGAAAGGACAGGAGTATATAAGAAACCAAATATCACTCCCCTGGTCCTTCCACCATTCACTACACATATCCATCCTCCTCCACACATGTCTCCCTCTCCATCCCGTACTCCCAAGCTAACAGAAAGACCCTCTCAAGGAATTCTCACTGCTCCCTATCCCTCACGCATCTGCCAATTCAAGCCTGTTCCCTTCCGATGGTTTCCATGCTTTCCAGCGACAAACAACGACACCGGATAACAATGACCTCTTTCCCATGCTCGTAGCTTCCACTGGAGGCTCGTACTTTCCAACGACGATAACCTTCTTCCGACGGCTGCAGGTGATGGCCTTCCAACGGCTATGGGTAAGGATGCCAGAGAGCGACGGCGGAAAACGATAACAATAGCAACGGCAAGCATACCCAGCAGCTATGACCTCCAACATTAGCATGGGAATACGAAAGCGGAAAGAGACACCTGATAGACAATGGATATGTGTAGTAATAGTGGGAAGGATGTCACGCTTTCAGTTACCCTTCCCTTCAGGGTAACTAGGACTACCCGTTGTCTAACCTAAAAACTCAAGTACCCAAGTACCTTTGCTCATGGTGCAACCCTGACCATCGGGTATCCAACAGGTCTGCGATCATGCATTCCCGCCTGTCTCTTTCAACCTCTTGGTCCCATATATGGATGGATCCAGGTTGCCATAGCTCACATATGTAGGGTCGTTACAAGGGTAGAAGCTGGTATTTTCACTAACCCTGATATTTCTGCAAAAGTTGTCCCCACCTCCCTCATGCCTACAGCTCTCCAATGTGTAGACTCAGGCCATTCCTTTCTTCCAACTTTTTTCTGATATCTTGTCATCTTGGTTGTGGTATGGGGTGGTGCCATGGTTGAGATTGCAGTTCTTTTTTTTTTTTGTGCGATCGGTCGCGTCGTCAACGATGACTTTTGGTGGGCAAGAACTATCAACTCTATCGCCAGGGTAGGCGCCCGGTCGCAAATAGCCTCATTACTGTACGGGTACTGGCGGCATAGCTCGCCCGCACTTCCTCCCATGCCATTGGTTCCTGGCGATTACCCAGGGAAAGTTCGTTATATCATAGTTCGATTGCTTGTTTTGTGCCCTAACCCTCTACCACGAATAGAAGACAAGGAGTGAGCGAATATAAGACAAGGAGTGAGCGAATAGAAGACAAGGAGTGAGCGGTGAGTACGGTACAGGTATTACCAGTATTACCGGTACCGTGCTGATACCGGATTGCTGTTGAGCGGATTTTGGACACGAGTGTTTGCATTCTCCTGCTACCCATGCAAGCACTATGCTTTCGCATCTTACATGCAGTGCGTCCTGAAGCACTGGCATTCTATCCATAGCATTCATCAGCGGTGGAGGGTTGACCCGGGGAAAATAGCATTAGTCGCACCCCACAGAGCTCAATTCGTACTGTAAAGTACCGCCGGTGCCTTACCCCCACTCGAGTCGCCAATCACATTCAGCTGAAAGGTGCATGCGCTGCTCCCGCTATTGCGACGCTCCAAACAAGACGGGTGGAAATCCGAATCGTGTCGGGAGGCCGGAGGTATAATAAGTTACCGTACGGTATTTTCTGCGGGGGTTGCATGTCGGGAACACAGACAGGCACCGGAATCCTCAGAATACTCGAACGCAGCTCTCAACCCAGGTTTGTTCGGCAGGGTCTACTCGAGTACCGCATTGTGGTGTCACCCCGTTGGCCCTGGTGGTGGGGTGTCCTGTGCATCTTCACAGTCAACCGGTAGACTACTAATCTTTGCCCCATGACTTTCCGACATTCCCACCCTGACTCAGCCTCGGCTGCATCTTGCCGGTTTTATTGGACCGCACTTAGGGGGCGAGTGATGTCGCAGGGGGGAGGAAGAAGACAAAGGCCGTTGTCCAGCTGAGCAGCTGAGATGAATGAAGTCCGAGATGACCTTCTTTTTGTCGCTACACCTTCAGTATCACACCGGTATGATACCTCATTTAACGAATCATACCGGTAGGGCTTGATGGCCCTTGCATCACTAACACTCCGAGACTGCCTATCATACGTCATCCGCCCCGCCCTTGGGAACTGGGGCTAAAAGCGAAAGGATTCACCTGTTTCCCCTCTTCTCCTTAATTTCCTCATCCTCTTTCAATTCAAGTCTTGCGCCTCTCCCCCATAATTGGTCTGTCGAAATCGTGTTTCCGAGGGAAATATGGGGAAATCCAACAAATATCGTCCCAGTTCACGCTCACCCGAGCGCCGCGGCGGCGACGGCGACCGCTATGAAAAACACCACAAGAAGAGGTACGACGACGGGTCGGGTGAAGAGTATTCTGGCGATGGGGGGCCAAGCAGAGTGAAGGATGATGAATATTACCGCGAGAAGGAACGCAGAAAGCGTGAGAAGGAAGAGAGGAAGGAGAGGAAGCGCAGAGAAAAGGAAAAAGAAAAGAGCGGGGAATACGGTAGCCCTGGGCGCCGTCGGAGTCGTGAACGGAGCCGTGAGCGCAGCCATGAGCGACACCGCGAGGAAGAGGGAACGAGGGGATATGGCAGTTATGTGCACCCCCCAGCTGACCCATACGGATACGCGACGCAAGGGCAAAACTATCAACCTCCGCCACCTCACGGGGAGCATTATGGTGCCCAACCCGGTCACGGATACCAAGCCCCGCCACATGAGAGCGGATACACAACGACGGGCCCCGGGTACCCGGATTGCCAACCGTCCCCATATGGGCCCGGCGCCTACACCTCGGGCGGGTATCAGCCTCCGCCGCCTGTGCAGGGCCACCCACAGCCCCCCCCAGGCTATGGGGGGTTTCAAGGGCCACCGGAATCTCCTAATTATGCGACGGGAGGCTTCCAGGGTTATCCCCCTCCTCCTGGCCCACCCCCCACTTCGCAACAGTACGGGGAATATGGCGGAGCAAGCGCATCCTATAGCTATCCCCCTCCCTCCTCCTCCTCCCCCGCAACAAGAATATGGAGGATACGGACAGGGGGGGGATGGGCAATCGCAGCATCCAGTGCCCCCGAGTCACCCCGCAGCTTCACAGGGCTACTCAGCATATGCATCACCGCCTCCACCGCCACAGGTTACCGCGGGTGGAGCTACCGGAGGCCAGCACTACAAACCTCAGCACCATTCCGCTCAACAGCAGCAGGCGTACTACGGGCATGACTTGGGATCAGTCGGCCACCCAACTGGTGGCTCAACCGCCGTTCAATTTGAGAATACTAACCCCGCCAATCCTCACTCCAAGCCTTCTACCGGGTCCGGGGGCTTTGCAGTTTCTGCGCTCGAGACCTTTACCGGTGCGCTCACTAGTTCACTGCATTCGTACGCCCGTACTCTTTTCCCGGCCACAAGTGCCCACAAGCCTGTCGCCCAGTACGGTGCCCCGGGCGAGAGCGGAGTCCCGGCTCAGCAGACGGAGAACAGGTTTGACTCGTTTTCCCGGGAAAAGACGGGTAACGGAGTAAAGTGGTATGTTGATGGAAAAGATTATATGTATGCTGTAAGCATTGCGATAGAGAATGCCCGCCAGAGCATCTGGATTCTAGACTGTGCGTTCCCGGGCTCACCCCAATTGCTTTCTGCCAGAGGCTAACCCGATATCTTACCATTAGGGTGGTTAAGCCCTGAGCTCTACCTCCGCCGGCCTCCCAAGCTGAATGAACAATATCGGATTGATGCGATGCTCAAGGCTGCAGCGGAACGCGGGGTTAAGGTTAATGTTATCGTGTACAAGGAGGTTACTCAGGCCCTAACGCGTAAGTACCTAAACCCACTCCTTTTCCAACATGTCTCAAACCGTTCTCCCCCAAACACACTCCCGAAACCATTATCAATTCTTTCCTCCCTTGCCTCAGATGTCGCTCTCCTCTTTTCCTTTGATCGCCTAGAGACTTTAGAAGCTAAATACCCTGTTCTGCATTCCCGTGAGGCCGGCGGTGTCATTACAGTTAGTTCGCATCACACTAAAACTTCACTTGAGAAACTTCACCCCAATATCACTGTATTTAGGCATCCTGACCATCTTCCGGATAGGCCCACCATTCAAAATGACATTTGGAATAAGGTGACTACAGGGACCTATCAGTTAGGAGATGGATTGAAGGGATTGTACGGCATGAAGGATGGCGTGACTATGTATTGGGCACATCATGAGAAGCTATGCCTCGTCGACGGAGAAATTGCATTTATGGGCGGACTGGATTTGTGCTTTGGTCGTTGGGATATGAACCATCACCCAATCGCTGATGCGCACCCTGGCGATCTCAGGGCAATTATCTTCCCAGGGCAGGATTACAACAACTCTAGGTGAGCAATCTTTGATCGATAACTGATGATCGCATACCAACCTGTGTTCAACAAAGGTTTATGGATTTCCACACCGTCGACCATTGGGAACAGAACAAGGTCAAGCGCGAAGAACACTCTAGGATGGGGTGGTCTGATGTTGCACTATCCCTAATTGGTCCTTCTGTCAGGGACCTCCAGAGACATTTCCTTGTGCGCTGGAATTTCATATACGATACTAAATACAAAGTGAGGAAACAAGAGAGATTTCAGCCGCTCGATGACCGCATACTACACGAGAGAGGGCACTACCGACACAAGATAAAAGACAAAGTTCATCATGTCGGAAAGAAGTTACTTGAGGGGGATGATTACGGCTACGACGAACCCCGCGGGAGTTATGAGGATGAAAGAGCATACAGCGAAAGGAGACGTAACGAAGTGGAGGGTGTACGCTGTCAGATTGTCAGAAGCTCTTCTAAATGGAGTCAGGGACTCCCCGCAACAGAGGTGAGTCTCAGGGCCTTGTTCCTGGCGGACTTGTTTCTTAACATATCACAACCTAGCACTCGATTGCGCATGCATATATCGAGATAATAAGCACGGCAAAGCACTTTATTTACATCGAAAACCAATTCTTCATCACTGCCACGGATGAAAAGCAGAACCCCATCCTCAATAAGATTGGTCGTGCGATTGTCGATCGAATTCTCCGTGCCGATCGAGAGCGCCAGAAGTTCAAAATGATAATCGTCATCCCCGCAATCCCGGCCTTTGCCGGTGATCTCAAGGATGAGGGTAGCCTTGGAACCCGAGCAATCATGGAATTCCAATATCGGTCTATCAACAACGACAGAGGTTACTCGATAATGGAGCAAATCGCGAAAGCCGGTGTCGATCCCAAGAAATATATCAGATTCTACAATCTGAGGAACTATGACCGTATCAACGCCGGCCGTGCAATGGCCGCGGGCGAGGCAAGTTCTGGCGTAAGTTACCCTGCTGCGGCAGAAGCCCACGACCAGCAAGTCGGCGGGACCTACGGAGCTTACGGGTACGGTGGTATCCATGGCGACGAATATAACAGATACCAGCAATCCACTCCGCGCTCCTCCGTCGGCCCTGAGTGGGATTCGGTCTCCCAATGCTCTATGCTCGGGGGCGGTGACATCCGCTCAGCGCCTTGGGACGGCGATGCCCAGCAAGAACTCGACGCCTTTGTTTCCGAGGAACTTTATGTGCACTCCAAGCTCCTAATAGCCGACGACAGGATTGTGATCTGCGGGTCCGCAAACTTGAACGACAGATCCCAACTCGGCGACCATGACAGCGAGATAGCGATTATAATCGAAGACCCCACGCCCCTCCCATCGCTTATGGGCAACAATCCCTATACAGCCTCACACTTCGCCGCAACCCTCCGCCGCCAAATCTTCCGAAAACACCTCGGCTTGATCCCCGCTGCGAACCTCACAACCGTGGACGAGAATATGCACCCGGTCCCCATACCGAACATCTATGACTTTGACTCGCAGGAGGACACGATAGTGAGAGACCCACTCTCGGAAACCTTCGAGAACTTTTGGGATTACACTGCGCGCACCAACACCGTTGCTTTCGAGAAGGTCTTCCACGCTGTGCCCACGGATAAAGTCGCGAATTGGAAGGACTACGACGAGTACTGGGGCAAGCACTTCCGTGTCCCGCCCGGCGAGAATCAGCAGCCCAAGATCAAGTGGGGACACGTCGTCCGGGATGAGTTCAACCCCGATCCGAGAATTGCGGTTGGTGAGATTAAGAATGTGCTTGCGACGGTTCGCGGACACCTTGTGGAGATGCCGTTGGGGTTTTTGAGGGAGGAGGATATTGCCAAGGAAGGGTTGGGGTGTAAGTTTCTTCCCCTCCATTGTTTGCGATTGGAAGTGTGCGCGTACTAATATATGCTTGGGGGTTCAGTAAATGCGATTACAGAGAGTCTTTATACCTAAAGTGCCTTGTGTTTATGGTCGGGGAAGGGAGACGGATATATGTGTTCCGGATTAGTTTTCGTTCATCCAACTCACTGTTATCGTTCCTCTCATAGGGGTTTGTTGCCCCTCCCGCGAAAGTGTGATAATCCGTGATTAGTCAGCGCCATGGAGGATATCCCAATAACCCCATCACGCAATACCCAAAGTACTAGTACAGTATGATACAACATGACCTCCACCCCCGGAGCTCCCAAAAAGGCTATGATATCACATTCGGGCATCAAGAAGCACGCATCCCATAACACCATACGATACGAAACCCAGCACCTCTACCCTTCCTTCCACAACCCCACGCCCAACCAGTCCCATCCAAACCCTCCTCACATTCCCCATCCCCAATACTACACTATGAAACCCACCCAACTTTAACCCCCCACACACACAAAACTCCGAAAACCACCTACACATCCATCATACCCCTTGAGAGCAGCCTACATACATACATATACACTTTCGCCACACAAGCCCGGAAAATCAGATGGAATCGCGGACTAGAGTATGATATCGTACAGTATATTCGTATATTATATTATAATAAGTACATCGTCCAGTCTAGTAGGTATAGCCATAGCATAGCAGTCTCTCGAGATGTAACTCTCCACAACATTTTCCCGTTCCTTCTCCCGTCTCATTTTTCTTTTCCCCCCTCTCTTTCACTTGTTCTTGGTGCGGTAGGCTACTCCGTTGTTTGTCGTTTATTGTATTGTGGGTGATTGCGCTTAAAGTGTGATTCTCAAGTATGTGGGGCACTGTTACGGGCTGGGTCGTGGGTGGGTGGGTATAAAGTGCTGATGGGAGGTAGTCTTATAGAGATTTACAGTTTGGATGCTGGCTGTTGAGTTTGGTAAATTTTATCGTATTGATGAGAGGAGGGTGGGGGTATTGGGATCGTTGGAAGAGGTATCCTGAGGTGATTCGAGTGACTGTGTTGTTCTTCATCTTCGATAGTGCTCTACCATTCTGGACCCTTTGTGCGGTATTGTCGAGCAGATACGAGTGGATACGCAATTTTCCAAAGCCTGAATGCGACCAACTAACACGGAAAAGGGCTCGAATAAAATAAAATAAAAAGGAGAAAAACAAGAAGGGAGAAAAGAATAGCGTGCAGTTATGTAGCTTTCGGGTATCAAATAGGAAACCTCCGGTCAAGAGGGAATGTAAAAAAAAAAAATCCAGTTGAAGATGAGATGGTCCAAAATCGGATAGTGTCAGAAGCCAGTTCCATACCCCATTTTGCGCCATCACGCCAGCGGGTTCAATGGCTTTCTTCCAACCAAATTATACCGAAGGGTATAGAACAGGCTGTTGTTGTCTCGGAAGTGCTCGCAGACCTGGTCGAAAAACCCGGCTGTATCAGATGGCGCCCATCCGAGGACGCGAGTGAATAGGGCAGTGCCGTAGGCCGATACGCCCTCAAGATGTGCGATCTGGGTGTACGTGCCGATTTGCGAAAGCAGTTTCTGCCCAAATTAGTATCCGGAACAACTTCGGAACGACCAAAAGTAAACAAATTACATCTTTGGGCCATGTTCCGACTGGGAGTTTGTCAACTCTCTGGTTCGCGTCAGCGATGCCGAATTCCAAACTAGAGAACATTGTAATGCAAACCTCCTCGACATCCTGGAATCCAGCGGCTTCCATCTTTGCCCTAAAATCTTCGACCCCAATCATTGGCCTTCCAGACTTGTTTCCGGATTCTCGAAGCAATTCGAAAAACTTGGTCACATTTTCCGGACACGGTCCACTCTGAGAATCTAGAAACTCATTCAGGTCAGATACAAACTTCCAAGGTGCTGCCCGGCGGCTTGTAATTCTGGTATCAGATACCAGCAATCACTTCCAGAACACGGGCATACCCTGCTATTTAGGGGCGCGCACATAATTCTAAGACCCCCTCCTTTACTTCAAGGTATCCGCCGGGCTTGATATGCCTGCTACTGTGTTAATTTCACTCACAGCCAGCATTGCTAATGGCCAACATTACCGGAACATCCGACAAAAATGCTCATCCCAATTCTTAATTGAGCCCAGCATATATCGGTTGTGAACTAGGTCAAAGGTGTTTTCAGGGTGAACCCACTCGCTTTCAACATCCTAGCGTTCTGGGTTAGAAAAAGAAAGGAAAAAAACAACCCCGGCCGCTACGTCTAGGAACGTTAAATTACATCGACCTCGAATCTGCAATTAGGAGGAACCCATGAAGGCTGTATGGGGGAGAGGTCATTCCCAATAACCTGCTCTGATTAGCAATACGAGCTCATCCACCTTGACTGGTAGGTCTTACGAGTGCCGTGGGATAACGGCTATCGTGCGAAAGGTCATCAGCCATGAGTTTTGAGAGTATCTCATTCGGGTCATCTTACACTGCGGCATCGATGGCCCAGATGCCTGGTTGTTTCCAAGTGAATAATCCATAAGCAAAAGAAACGCGTGGGAATGAGGGCGGGCGGGAGACTCACCGGTTCCGGTGCCCACATCAAGTATTTTTCGTGGCCCGTCCAGAGGCGCCCGGGTGAGCTCGCCCCCCAAGATCAAGTTCTCGATCTGTAAGGAAAATACCGGCACGGCAGGCTCGGTTAGCGATGCTCCACTCTGCCACATGTGCACAAGTGTTTGAAGTGATTCTCACGTGGTGCCAAATATCCAGTCTGCATTGTATAACTGAGTCAAGACCTGCTCATCCAAATCTGAGAAGGTGGATTGGTGACACGCACCTCTCTTGTTCCAAGCTATCATTCGGAAGCACCTATCGAAGAGATGGTCAACCGTTAGATTTATCCACGGTATCAGGAGCAGGTCTTGGCGGGGCTCAAGAACGAACATAGGATCCCTGAAATCAGGACGAGTTAGACTAGCTGTCCACCCCACCACATCGCATCAAACGCTGCACTCTCACCTCTCTGAAAGAGTGATAACGCCTCCCGTTCTCGTATCTGACACCGCAAGTCAAAAATCAATCATAAAGCAAGCGAGGAGAAAGAAGCGAAAAATAAAAAAAAGACAGAAGAGACAAAGACAAATAATACTCTTAATCCTCATCGATGAATGGGAGCGTATTGCTCTTTCGACGGGAGCGCATCACATCACCAAGCAAAAGGCCTCCTGCTCGCCTGGGGAAAAATGGAGGGAAATAATGATAGAGACCCACTCATAATCCAAGATTCCGGAGGAGAGACTACTAGAATCGGACTCTGTTGAGTGTGCTGAGGTTGAAGCATCATCATCGTCGCAAAGCTGCACACAAGGTCACACCGTCGACGTCAGTACCGTGCCGGTACTCGAGTAATCCCACTCGCATGCCGTTACCACACAACCCCGGGGCTGGGAGCCAAGCACGGCACTCACTTCAACCTCAACACTTCCGCGGGGATGAACTCCAGCCAGCATCGAGCGCGGGTTATCCGTATTGGAGGATGCTAATCCAGTGGCCATCCTTAATCGAATTGAACTGGTGAGATATAATTCGATACACTCGAGTACTCCCCTGCCGAAAGGTTAGCTGTACCGTAGGGTGGAAGAGAAGAAGGCGTGGAGAAGTGAGAGAGACAAGCTCAACTTAAGAAGGTAACAAATTTAACTTCCGAGAGGACGGACGACGATACCGGTAAGTGTATGGAATATCCCCTACCTATCTTCCTCCATTCTCAGGATGGGCCTCGATTGCCTTGTGACTGCATCGTCGCCCGCCGGTGTTCTGCATCGCTTAACGCGCCAGTTTTCGCGGACGATGTCAAGTGCAGAATACCGGCAACAGTCACAAGTGAATGTACGGTATTCGTACTCGTACTATCTCTACTCGGGGACCGATACGCCATCCACAAGCCCCCTTTCCACCACATTCCTGACCCCGCTTTTCGCCCTCCATCGAGACAGGCCGGAATGGGGCCCGACACCTCAAACACGCACAAAAACCTCACCTTCCAACCCGGCACACCGAAGGTGGAGCCCCACAAGTGTGTCGGAATGGCCTCCTCGCGGGATGAAACAGCATGGCTAGCGCCCTACTGCTCACCGGCACTATCCCATCCCGAAGGCCTCTACCGAAAAACGGAGAGCACGCTAAATCAGCAAGTGAGCACCAACTGTCGAGTACAGTACAGTGCTCGAGCAGCGCAGTGGAGTCATAATTAAAGCCCTACTTTCATCCGAGAATGGTACAAGTACAAGTACTCGAGCACCGTACTAGTACTGTACAGGCATTCACCGGGGTTCCGATCAAAACATGAGCTCACTTTGATCGCTCATTTTGGGCCTCACCGGTCTGCGTCTTTGGATTTCTTTCTTTTTGTTGATTTGCTTTTGGGCGTCAGCGGTACATGCCAGGGATCCTTCCCGCATACAACGCTTGTAACCTACTGTAGAGGGCGCTCGTCATGTGCCTAAATGAAACAAAAAGGAAGAGAAAAGTTATCCAAGCAATGGAGGAAGGGTTCGTGATCTTACCCAGGAGTACCGTACCGCAGTCATCGGGGCACTTTGTCAGCAACAAGTCTTGCGAGGGCACCCGTGTACCGTACCGTGCTCGTACACTGCACCTTACTGTAGACTAAGTTAATTGAGCTCCGGACGCCCAACCGATGGAAGTCTCTATACAAAGTATCAATTTGATATTTAATATACCACCTTTTTGCCCTTATAATCGCCTCAATCCTCCTAAAAATACCTTCTACCAACCTTCCAAATACCCGTAGATGGTCCGGTATTAGCTCCCAATAATGAATAAGTACTATCACGCTTCTGTGCATATTCTACCAGTACCTTCCCCACCGACCTAGTACCCGTGGCTAAATCAGAATATTGTCCATATTAAAGCTTCTTGAGATGTACCGGTACTCAAACATGCTCGATCAGTGCGAGATATGATAAATATTATCTGATCCTTTAAACCCTCCACATATTTTCCTCCAACCATGTTATAAAGATGTAGCGTTACCCTGCATGAAGATTGGACTGATATTCTTTCTCCTCTGATCCCTTTAAAATTCAAAGTACTGGTAAAGAGATCCGAGTCTAGAAGAGGAGCCAAAGCTCCGCCGAAAATGCCAACCATCCGAAGGCGGACTTGGTTGCGATTCTAAGGATATTTTTGAAATACAGTATTGCGGCAGGATAGATGATAGCCGACGGAGTAAGCCCTAACCTGGCATACCGGTAGGCTTTCATAGAATTCGAGGATCGCTGGCAGGAAAGAGTGGTTACCATACTCATTGTAGTTAGATTTTGCACTGGTCATTTGTTTACATCTTGGCATTTCTTGCAGGGATAACTTCCACTCCTATGATACCACCAGCCGCGGGTGGTAGGGATGTTAGTTTAGTGATCCCTACCAATCATGCCAAGTGGAAGTGCTTGGCATTTTACTGTTGCTGGGGTTACCGGATTTTTCTACAGGGATAATCTGTTCTGCCGGATCCCTTTACCTGGTTATTGAGATCACGACCACCCCCTCCATCCCTTCCGGCAAGGTCATCCCAAGTCATGACTGTGAGGAGGGGGGGAGGGGGGAATACCGCTGTACCATCTTGTTCTCGATTTACGACGGCCCTTCCTGCTACCGGTGTTGTTACGGTACGGTACTGATACATCTACGGTAAAACTTTTCCGTTCCCATTTGTCCAACCCGGTGCACTACCAGCACGAGATACGGGTATGATATCCGGCGAAACGCGGTTCATTGGACTGTGGAGGAGGGAAGGTGTGGAACCACCTCTTGAATGGATAGATGGTCAGTACAAGTAACGCTGAGCTGTACGAGTACCGTACTCGAGTACTAGCACTTACACATGGTTGACCGCGGTCTCGCGCAAATAGGGGAATACAAGCAGCATGATTCCGTCCCGCTTTTCCGATGGGTTACGGAAGCTCATGGACCGTCAATAACGCTAACTCCCCCGGCCGAATTGAGGCCGGACGCTCTATGGCCCTTCCCACCCTAGGAGCCCGACCTCAACTCGGCCGGGGGAGCGGTAGCCCTAGCGAGTACGGTACGTGTACTCGAGTACAAGTACTCATGCCTCTTCGCTAAGGACGCCTTTGCCCGACAATAGTTTTGCCGGAGCCCTCGCCGAATACCGGTATTTGGCTTGCCAAGCCGTTCCAGGCAACGACGCATGAAAACGGAAAGCCTTCCCCTTGCCATGCCGTGTCTGCCCAAACCCGGGTTCTGGTAAAATTGCACTAGCATTGCACGTGCGGCCTGTCCGCCGTCTTTGTTGTGTATGACGAGGCAGACTACCGTGGTAACCGGTACGGTAACTTACTGTCTGGCATATATCACAATTGGCTGAGGTATCATACGGGTGGTTTACAACCAAAAGTGCTAGGACTACTTATCCTATACGGTATTCCGTCGGGCACTGCGTCCAAGAGATCTGGTTGCTCAAAGAAATTAAAAGAGACTAGAAGGTATCCTTTTCACATCCGCAATTAGAAATAAATTCCTAAGGTTTCGAACCGGAATCCATTCCACCAATTGCTTAGACGCTCCGGCGAAATAAGGGATAGAACGCAGATACCGTAGTCGGTATTGGCCATGTAACGGTACTGTTTATTAAGCCAATTTTTTTTTCCCTACAGCACTTATGAATAAGCAGGCCCTCTCGACGCATTACCGGAGTTTTGAGAGGGGATCGCACAGATCACAGCACAGTACCAGGTCCATTACCCAACTCATTTCTCGGGGAGCTCAATTCATGAGGCACAAGGCACAAAACTCAGTAGAAACAGCGTGTCCCGCATGACCGTTATGCTAGTACTCGAGTAATGAATGTGCAGGAACTGTGCCTACTCGTATCTTCTGACGTTTGTGAACTCTGCTGCTATTACATACGGACAAAAAATGGGCCAGAGCCTCAAGATTGTGGTGGTATGCAATAAGTTAGCAGTTCAGTTCACAAGGGTCAGAAAATTACGAGCCCTGCAAAGTGTTTTTGCTTTTCTCCCCCAGGTATCCTTGTTTGCACATGGGGTGGGGCTGTATGGTACCTGGGAGGTGTTAACGTTCCGGTGTATCATAGTGATTGAGTACTCTGAGTGCCGTACCCCATTGTGTACCATTTCCACTGTGCTCGAGTACTCGAACCCTCAATCATGGCCTAGAGTGGGCATCGAGCGACTCACGCGCGCTACCTGCAGTCAGTCTGAGGATGGTGTACGCAGACTGAGAACCTATTTTACGTACGAGCACTGCGCACAGCAGTCGCGCAGCCCGACTCGTATCCTGAAATGGCACCCCTTGTACTTGTAGAAAGGGACGTCAGAAAAACCCCGGCGACACGTGTGCCCCACGAAACCCGCAGAGGCCCTGGACCGAACCAGGGAGCCGGGAGACTCTGTGATGAATTGGCCGTACTGGAATCCTCCGGGTCCGGAAATAGCTCTCTACGGTGCTTGCACATATTCCCAGATGGAGCATATCCGAAGAAGCCTAACTTATTCCCACTGTCGACCAAAAGTGAAGCACACAATCAGGCGGTTCTTCGAAGGGAGCGCCGGTTTACCCGATTGGTCAATATGGCACGGCAGCCAATCACTGGCCGCGAGGCTCTCAGACCAGAGCTCAATAACCAGGAAGCTTAAGGAAGCTTAAGCTAAGTGTGGTCGGGCAATTCCCCGCCCCCTTTGACCTACTTTAGTCAAATGTTCCCCATAAATCAAGCAGTCATTTTTACAGCTCTTCAGATCCGCAATACTCGTACCATAATCGGATACCGGTACCGGTATTGGATGTGCCTGGGTCTCGGGGGTATTTTCCGGACCCCGGGTCTATCGCCAGAGTAAGCTCACTGTAGGCTCTCCACGTGTTCCCACTTTTCCGATTGCGAGAACCGGCCACGGGAGTTCCCGGGCAGCCGACACAACTACGGTACTCCTACTGTGCCCGAGTACCGGTGCCGCAGCGGACGCAGACCCCTCTTTGTGGGATACCGAGAACTTTGACGAAAGACTCTGATGTTTGCTAAATTAGGGGAGAGGATTATGTCCCGGATGAATGGCCAAGGATTCTCCATCGTTTCTCCATTCCACTTAATACGGCATTGGTCTTGGGGCTCGGAGTGTTCCTTAAGCACTGCATCCCTAGGAAAATTCTTACTCCGATGAAGTAGGCAAATGGACACCCCCTTTGGTGGTGTTTGACATGAAGAGATTTGTTCGGTTATGGTCCCCGTTGTCCCGGGGCCGGGGGCAACATGTACCTACATCTGAGCGATGCCGCCCCATATCAACAGGATTTGAGAACTCCTTCATGGACGCAAGAGAGCAAACTTCCCAGAGATCGTGAAAGAGGACAAATCAAAAAAAAAAAGAAAAAAAAGAAAAAAGAAGCTCGGGTGATAATTCACAGGACTGGAAAATCTGCAGGCACATTTTGTCTGGCTTCCCCGTTGGAGCAATTTTTTACGAATTTGGTCCCTATATTAGAGACATTATTTCGCAAAACCGCCAGAAAAAGTGTCCCGGTTTCTAGAGCGCCAAGGTTTACCCGGCGAACAAATTCTGAGGGTAGCTTTGATCTTCGTTCTGAATGTACTGTATCATACTCGAGTAATGTTCCTTTCCCGTGTGGAACGTTTGAGGCCTCGCACAGCTTCTAGGCCGCATGGAACAGGATTTCGCTTGGTCTCTTAAGATACCATGAAAAACTAAGGGGTTCTGGTGGCCGAATTAAAGAGGTTATTGAGGAGAAGTACTTCTATCCCAGTTTGGGGTTTAGATATCGATTGTTTGCCACGGTGCGAAGGGATATCTTGATCAAGTTATACGAGTATAGCAATGGGCTGGGGGGAAAAAAAAAGCTAAATGTGCTCCTACAATCATTCATCACATATCTCATGATTCCTTCCCAATCCCAAATCTACTATTTGCGATCGAGTTACCCTATCCAAAATTCCCCAGAAATCAGTGTTCCGGTCCCTCTAGGATATCCACATCCTTAGAATCGAGAATATGGTAACCTGAAATATGGTCAGCAGAGTCATCACAGCCCAAGTGGAGGAATCTCACCATTTACCCCTAAGGGTAATGACTGCCCATTCAACCCCCTTGTCGTCGGTTTCCTTCTCCACCTTTGTTGAGAAAGCGATAGCGCTCATAATTCCGTCACCAAACTTCTCATTCAGAACCGCCTTGTACGCCAATCCGTAGTTTTGGATAATCTCGTAGAGGCGGTAGATCAATGGCTCCCTCGCTAGACATCAAATTTTCCATCAGCTTCAAAACGTGCCCAGCGTGAGATTCACCGCGCTTACGAGGCATGTCGAGTGTTCTCCCCCGATCAGGAAACCCCCCCAAATCATTTGCGACTACCACTTCGTTCAATTCCAACACTTCAGCCAGTTTCTTGATGTCATCCGGAGAGGCTTGGGCTTGGCCGTAAAAGATGGCAGCGACAGCAACCTCGTCGCGCCCCAGGAGCTCGCCGAGTTTTTCAAAGCTCAGTCCTTTGGCCCCTTTCTGCTTAAAGAGAATATCGGTTACCGGTGGAAGGTTCTGATTGGTCTCCTATCCAGTTATTAACATAATCACCCCCCGAACGAAGAGGATAGCAGTGCCGAGTTCTTACGGTAGAAGACATGGCGCCTGACTGCTTGTTCTCAGGGCTCTGAGTTTAACGGAGGCGATAAAGTTTTTTGCTTTCTGGATGACTGTGGAGAAAGCTATTGTTTTTACCTTGATACCAGCAGCAAACTGTGGGAAAATTTTCGGAAGAGAAGAAACGCGATGAAAGGAACACCAAAAGCGGGGCCGGCGCGGATGGGAGATCACAGGATGACGTCATCGGGGAGGGGCGGGACCTTGGGGGTCTGTCAACACAATTGACTGTTTTGGCCCTCATAACGACCATACTTATCGAAATGGGGCAAAACATCGCGAACCTTAGAGAAGTGGTCTCGGGGATGGGATAGGAGCATCGTGTGCAAGCGCTATCGTGTTACGGCCATCGGGTGCACGATCTGGTAGATTAATCCAGGTGGTGGGTCCGGTGGGATTGTGGTGTCGAAAGGGAATTTCTATCCTAAAATCCTCAATGTAAGTAACTTAATATATCTTCGCTTTCCAGATCCACTAAATCATCTAGACTGCCTGTCTGTGGGTACTCACACGTTAACTCAGCGCGCAATTCCCGCAAGTGTACCAGGTGCCTTATTCGCCCCGAGGCACCAACCGCTGGGAGACACTTTCGAATCCCACCTGTATCCAGTTGGATCATATTTGGGAGTGCTGTGGGAGCTCTTTTCCCTCCAAGGGCTTTATGAGCGGTTTTTAAAGTTGCTATCACCAAGGATCACTCGGCGAGGCACGCCAACTCTGTGTGATATTCGACTACCAAACCTTTAATCGGGAGTTTGTATGCCTGGGTGATTCAATATCTATCTTTGGATTTTCTAGGGTCCGGCCCAGGCACCCTCGCCCAACTAGTGTCCTAACAGTAGAAGCAAATCTCGAACGGGGAAGACACTGTACCTGTGCTTGGGTTAGCGTACGCCATATCCCACCACTCGTAGCTGTCATCCCCATCATGATAGTGAATAATGACCCCATTGGGCCTGAAGCACGAGTATACCACACACACTCCAACACAAACAACCGTCAACTTTCCCCAGCCAGCAACCTGATACCCCCTTCCTGAGCCGGCCCCCGGACTCCGCCCGATATCCACCGCCATCACTGCCGAGCGTTATTACTATCAACTTCACTTATCAGCCTAATCCTCTAATCTTCCAAAAAAGTACCCGGAATCATTGACTGTTTACTCTTCCTGATAAACTCTGGGGTGAGCACAACCTTCTCTCAGAGGAACCCATAACTACTTGAGCCCCTCGCTCAAACCCGGTACGGCAAGCGAGCTATCCCGTTTCGACCCTTGAAGCCGTTTATGGAGGAACCCTCGACGCCAAGGGCTGGTTCCATCCCAAGCTTTTATTTGCCCTGACTGAAGCAGTTATTGGAGATGATGCAAAAGCAGCCATCGCGTACCGGTAGGGTTCGTAGGAAGTCAATCAACCTAAGACACGAAGTGGGACCATTCAGTTCCAGGCTCCGGGTGCCTCGGGGTGACATCTAGAACTACCCCCCACTGGGAAAGAGCGGACGACTACCCGCGGTGAATTTTCACATAACGAAACACGACAGAAGGTAGGCTCTCCTAAACTGTAGGGTGAAGTCGGGGATTGTATCCTTAGGACTTGAGCTCCCAGTTCTGATGAGCGCTAACTCTTTTTCGGGGGGAGAATTAGGAACAGGTTACCAAATCCCTAAGCCGCCTAGATTTATATGAATCGTTCGGCACTCATGCCCGTGGGGCTGGCGACCCGCCCCCCCGACCGTGGGGATAATCAGATGTAGAATTATGTTTCTTCGTCGGACCACAGTGCCTTGAGTCAGACATATTAACCGCACTCAGGGCGACGATATCCCCTTGCTCTTGGACATTTGTCCGAAGCAGTATGGTGATACTACGGGTAATAGGTATTGGTACACACCAGACACATATTCCGCAGTCTGCCCAGCAGGCCTCAAGAAATCTTCCCTCGTATCCCTTTCCACAATATCCTTTTTTTTTTCTTTGACCCTTCTCCCCGCTAGGAAGAAAAAGAAAATAATAAAAGTGACCAGAAAGAAGAGCATGAAAGTTTGGCCGGCTAAGAAACTACAGCCGGACGTCCTGATATCGGTTTTTGATGCAAGGCACTTGCAGCCAAACACCCTCCGCGTTGTTTAAGCACGATGCTAAATCTATCAATACGTAGGTGTATGGGTCATGGGTTAAAACGCACCCATCAGTGTTCTATCCTATCTCCCACACCACCAGAACCCTTAAGCGGGGTGAAAACTAGCGGCTGAAGGAATGTTTACTCGAATTATGCTAGTGCTGGCTGGAAAAAAATGGAGTGTTCCCATTTCCTTTGTTTTCTTTTGCCTTCCTATCTATTAAACAGCGCTGCGCAGCTGCCGCAGTTCTGAATAGAGGCCTATTAGCGTTAGAAATTCGGTTGCGCAAACGCTTCCACTATTGTGGAAGATTTCACTGGAATGCTAATTTTCACATCTCTTACTTTTAGCAGCACCAACACTACCGTAGTGTAAAGTTGATCCAGAGGACTCATGACGACGGGGCAATTGTGCGGGAAGCACAATTCATTATTCATTACCATACCATAACAGGGCACGGCTTAGGAGCTGCGACCAGTCCCGCTATCACTTGATTCAGTTCACGCATGGCAAGAGGAAAAAGAAAATGGAGGAAGAAAAAGAAAGCTCGCGCCAACCGTGACACAAGCCCACAAGCCAAGAACGGGCGCTTCAGTCACCAATGCGAGTGGAGCGTTCTTGGAGACCACTGCCAAGTCACATTCACCTGGTATCACTCGCCAACGGCCCCAGAACACACCACCTCACATCACTTCAAGGAATACTTACACACGTCTAGAATGGGCTCCCGCCGTGGAGGGTACTGCCAGTTCAATTCCTAAGAATCTGGTGTATTGTAACCTAGTCCATCCAGCACTGCTTAAGTCGGGCTAGTGGGAGGAGAACCCGCGCGCAAATATGATATCTTTGTGCCGGGACATTCTACCCGGCACCCGTACCCACATGGCTTCCCAACAACGGTCAAAGGGTATTTTTTCCAGGAATTTCGAATGGCATCCAAGGCGCAGCACGAACAGGCTTACCCTGGGGCCTGCCTGTTTTCTAGCACCCCTATAGAGCACCGGTAAGCGTTAGAGGGGGGGGGGGGGGGGGCAGGGCCTCGACATTGGTTAAGCCGTCACATTCTAAGGCGGTGTAGGTCAACAAGTATTGTTGTGCAGTCCTAGGATCTCCCGAAATGCTAGTGTGCAGAGCAACCTACCTAGCTTCGGGCAGCGGGGTCTGCAGATTTTGTGATGTCTGGTATTATGACGGCTCTGATTGAAGTTGAGTTACCACCAGAGATACCGTTACCACATCCAGTAATCTAATTTTGTCCGCTAAATCCAAGCTCTTGACTGACACACTTCCTCGCCTACACGTTATCCCGATTGTCTCTTGGTCGGGGCAGGGCGATGCATACCTTTACGTAGGATCAATTCCGTGCACCCCAATACCCCAGCTATCGGAGGAGGGAGTTCCTTCGGCCATCCCCTTGATGCACTGGATTATCACAGGACCTTATTCTCAGCCTATCGGACTTTGGTCTTCCACCACAACCTAGGATATCGCTCAATGCAAGCATTGTAATGCTTAGGATACCGTACTCCTTGTCTCCGGCCCCATCCGGCCAACCCCGCGTGCTTCCATCCCAGATCAGTATACGAATGCATGGCCATTTCTCCGCTCGAGCCCTCGTACTCGTACAGGTAAGGCTTTGAGGATGCAAGCAGCATGCCCAACGAATGGACATTGCAGAGTGGGGGCAGTGAGAGTGGCCAAAGCCTATCAGGAGGAGAAATGGCATGTTTCGGGTCGGCCCCCTAGATGAACGAGGGTTAGCGGAAACAAGTCTTTGGCGGCGATTGTAATTTGCTAATCCGCGACCCCATCTCTTCGATCAGGCGTTGGGTCGGGAAATTGACGGGAGCTATGCTCGAGTAGGGGAGATTTCTGGTGCTGAAGATGGCGGCGTGTAATGTGTCTGATGGCGTGGTTGGAGCGATATATCATTAGTTAACAGGGTAGCCATTGATCAGTGCAATGCAGAACAACACATTAGGATTCAATTGCTCGTCCGGCTAATTCTGAGAGTTACCGGAAAGTGGAAGATAGTGATACAATATAGGATCTGCAATGATAACGGTACTTAAAAGTTGCTCAAGGGAGCGGATGTAGAAAGTCTAACCGGGTGTTACTTGCTGTAGGCGCCAGGATCATTCCGAGATGTGTCGGGCTGGTACGGCAAGGCCCAATGACCACATGAAACCATTAACTTGCCTTCACATGGACGTGCTGCGCTACAGCAAAGGGGCAGCGTTCTTTGGAGCCTATTCTCACCCACCATTGCGGGAGTCAGCTATTGGGTGCTCGGAAAGCTGTGCCATCTATCATTATACGAAGGATCCTTTTTTAGGGGGGGGAACATGTAGGAGGCAATGGACGGTTACGTGGCATGATACCAGATTCCGCCAATACCGGCACCACCAAAACACTGTAATTTCGAGGACATGGACGCTGCGTTTAACGGAGTGCAGGGTGGGAAGACCTCGCGCCAAGGGATTGGGTTGCGCCCTGCCTGGAAATACAGTAAGAACCCTCTCGGCTCTGATTTGAGGCGGCGCTATCGTTGACGAGCCCAATATACGAATGAATGGGACTGGGCGGGGGATCTTAAAGTATTAACCTTGCTACATCAGCCATAGACCCTTAGACGCTCTACTCGAGTAACGGCCCCCAAGTTGCCGGCGCTGCACCGCTGAGCTCAATTTGGCCGAGCCAGCTCGGACAGGACAGGGTACCGTGGATACCTCTCCGCCAGCGTGAGTTAACGGTCAACGACCAAGGGGGCCCAGTACCGTACTCTCACGTCTGGGGCACTATAAGTAAGTTCCTCGCGGGCGGAGCAGCTCAGGAGCACAGGTGGGGGGGCCTGTAGCGTTTTCGGGTACCGGTATGAGGACGATGAATTGCGTGCGGGGTCAGGGAACGATGAGCGCGGTGGTTTACGATCGCTCCGCAAGACTACGGTAATTTCACAAGCTACATTCCCGGTGTGCCCGGTCCCATGGGTTCCCAGTCCTCCTGCATGATAATGTACTCGAGTACTCGTGCCAGTACAGCACTGTACGAGTACTCGGGCACAGGCACAAACAGCAGCAATCAAGGTAATGATATTCTGGGAACCAAGTAGTATGTTGCACTCGTACAGTGAAGCCGGTGGGGCCCTTGCCATTTCAAAAGGCTGCGGTAATCGAGTAAAAGCACCCAACCGTGCCGCGAGGAAGTGAACGCTCTCTGTGCTGCGTACGCAGGGACCTCACGCGCTGCCCATCATGCTGGAATCGGGGGGGGGGGGGGGTTGGACCGCATTTGCCCGATATGAGGGTATTTTTTTTCCCCGATGGCACCTGGGGTTTCGAAGGAACCTGGGAGCTCGGTTATCCCCGTGGAAATACCGGTATAATATCTCTCTGGAGAGGGGGGGAAGTGCTTGAGTACCGTACCGGTATGATACTGCGCTGTGGGTCGTCGAGGTGCGAATTGTTACCGTACTCGCGCATAACTTACGAGCAATCATTATTCTCGGCAACGTGGCCTGCGAATGGGCCCGCTCGATCCCCTCTTGCTTCAGGTAACGTGGCTTGGTTGGCCACAGTTAGGATTACTAAATTTACCATTCGCGGTGGGTCGGGGGAGGGCTGGCGTTGGCGGATCCGGGCCAATTACTCGAGCGATTCAATTTTGATTGTCAATGATGCCAACTGCGGTACGGTACCTGTACCCGAGAAGCTTCGCCCTACGGCAAACAGGTCGAGCGGGCAACCCTCTGGATCCCTAGTCCTCACCACGATCATCGAGAGAGAACGGGTACCGTAGAAAATGAAAGCGAGCAGGCTGTGGGGGATGTCACGCTGTATGCAAGTCATGCTGATTTGAGAACCGCGACTCTCCAAGTGCAGTTACCGGCACTGCTTGTTGAATCCCCGGCACCACGGCGAAGGCCGAACGAGCTAATACTTAGGGAAACTCGCCTAAAGCCTGCTTTGTCGCTTCCGGCTCGATGGGCTGGGACACGGCTTTCTCCGAGTGTGGGAGGGCGGCGGCCTTTATTATTATTATTATTATTATGCGCGATGGGTGGGTGCGGAGCTGTTGGGATGAGGTCCTGCCAGCCTCGGTTTCTTGCCGATGATAACTAACGGACTCGTACTGTACAAGTACGAGTAGCAGGGTCTGGCAGTCTTTGGTCTCTCGGAGGATAGAGCGCCCAAGCTGGCGCCATTGGTGGATTATGCCTAGGATACATGTGTGGCCTGCATCATTATGCATCTTCAGGTGGTGGCAGTGGGAAAAAGTGCTGCAGTGATCGCGGGCGCTTTCTGTCTGTGCCGTGGGAGCAACACCCCTCATCCCGTTACATTTTGGCCTCGGGTACTGCCTCTTTTCCAGCGAGGATGTGATACAACGAGTTATGGGTGTGCTTGGGTGTGGGAGGGGAGGAGATGGGCGGAGGGAGGGAATCACTTAACAAAAGGAGAGAGAGGGGGGGGGGGAGACACGCTCTCCCATTTCAAGGGAAAGTGATACATATATCCCCACCGGGATCGTAAAATTTCTCCTACCCTCGCTTCTGCTACCTCAATCCTCCAAGAAGCAAGCCTTGGGCGCAGATATATATCCAATACTCAATACTTTTACACTTGTCTGCAGTAATCAACCCCCTCCCACAGCCACCGGTTCCAAGGCTGGTCACTTCTCTTCCCGAAAGGTCGAAGCCCAGCCCAAGAGGAAAGATAATCCACACATTGCCAGGGTCTCAGAGCGCAAAATTGCCGGTGATCGAATCGGTGATCAATAGAAGCAGCTGCAGGGGATATTGATCCCGTCGGCTAGGCCTTGCTTTCAGGTCGAGTTAGCATTATATCACCACCCTCTGACTCTCTTCCTCTCCCTCTTCCCCTCTCTCCCTCTCCAGCTCTCCCTCTCTCCACCACCACCCGGCACTACAGTCCCTGGCACGATCATAGCAACCATCCCTCTATTCGTCGCGTAAGGAACCAAACAGCCTCCATCCTCTGGTTTATCCCGACACCCCTGAGAATCGATTACCGGTAAGTCCAGGCTCTTTTATTCATGTTGCATTTCCGTTCCGCTTCTTTCCTTTTGGGATACGGGGAGATGCCCGGGTCCAGTTCATGTTTGCATTACGAGGATGATGTGGATGCGGGCCCGTTGCAAGGGAGGGATGGCTCAATTACCGCATTGCGATGGAGGGATATAAGATTGATCGCTGTGCTGGGTGTGGTGTTTTCCGGGTTGCGGATATTGCGGATTATGGAGGGCGGGCGCGGGGGAGGGGGGGAGGGTGGTGGTGGTAGTGGTGGTGGGCGTTATGAAATGTGGATTTCCGGGATATGCCCCATCGGCGTTATCGGTATCCCTGTCGAAAACGCGACACCCAGCACAATGGATCACTGAGAATATTCCTCCTCTCTGTTCCTATCCTTCCTCCTCCTTTCCCTTCTTCAGCCGTAGCACAGCTCGCAAGAGCTGGGGAACAACGCTCCTTCTCCCAATCGCATCACCCCCTTTTTATGCATTTCTACCCGTACCCTTCTCCTTCTCCACGGCTAGCGGTTCCCCCTCATCCACCCCACCCTTGCGGCTAGTCTCCATCCAATCAATTGTTGCACCAAAGCACTGTACCCATTCGTCGCAGCCAATCAAGGATGCCCGGATGGTGGCAGGAGCTCACGGCCGGATGATGGGAACCATGTGGCCTCTCATGAGCCGGCGGGAGAGGATTTAAGTCATCTACCTGTACCCTTCCCATGGGGTCTCCTGAATCGTTATTTCTGTTGACCTCTGCTCGGTTGCCTGACCTGTGTTTGTCGTTGTATTGGGAAGAATTCTCGGTTACTGACCATCCTCTCACGCAGGCGCCGCCGCAAGCAACGCTTTCTTTCTAGGCACCACACCACCCCCATCCACCATGACTGTGGGTGCTGAGAACGCTGCGAACGACAGGAAGGTCCCTAAGATCTCAATGGCAAATTATGCTGAGCGCAAGGATGAGATCGCGAGAGAGATAATCCATGCTGCGGAAAACAACGGATTCTTCATCCTGGAGAATCAAGAGTCTCCCTCGGTTGCTGAGATTGAGGAGATGTTTGCTCTTTCGTGAGTCGTGCATGCTGACCCCCCGGAACAAAGGACCCCCTTCTGATTGCAACTGGAGTAGGGAGCGATTTTTCCACCTCCCACAAACGACAAAATCCAAGACACCGTTTATCAAGGCCGAGAATACCGGTTGGGAAACCTGTTCCCAGATACGCCCATCCACCGGACTGCCCGATCAGAAGGAATCGCTTCAGCTCCAGTATCACCGTCGAGGCGACAGGACGTGGCCACAAGAGCCATCAATCCCCGAACTCGCTCAAACCGTCACCTCGTTCATGGAGAAGACCCACTCGCTTTCCATGAACGTCCTCAGCGTTTTTGCCCTCGCCCTGGGCTTTCCGGAAGACTTCTTCGTTAAGGCTCACGACGTCAGTCGCCCGGATGCCCAGTCAACACTGCGTCTACTCCATTATCACGACATCACCGGAACCCAATACCCGTCGAACTACTGGCGCGCGGGGGCCCACACCGACTATGACTGCTTAACCATGCTATTTCAAAAGACTGGCGAGGACGGGCTGGAGATTTGCCCCGGGAGGGAGGCCCACACAAGCTTCGGAACGGGAGATCACTGGACCCCAGTCAAAGCCAAGACCGGCGAGATTGTGTGCAACATAGGGGATATGTTGATGGCCTGGAGCGACGATAGGTTCAAGAGTTTGTATCACAGGGTTCGGTGTCCCGGTCTGAGTGAACGGCAGACGTCGAGATATAGCATTGCGTTAGTGTCCCTCTCTGTATTCACCAGAGAAGTAATTGACATTGGAATACAGTTACTTCAACCAAGCGAATAAGAACGTGGAGATCAAGGGTCCATTGGGTAAATACCCGGTCATGACTGCGCACAAATACATTCTCGATGCAATTAAGCGCAATTACGGCGAATTTGAAAGGACGAACGCCCTCGCCGCAACCTAGCCTAACATTGCCCTTATCTTTCCCCTTTTTCTTTTCTTAAACTCAATTTACTTTCGCTATAGGTTACTGGGTATTCTTATAATCGGTGTCGTGGACGGGTTACTTCCATGCATGGTCAAAGGATCGGGGTGTTGCTCGGATTAACATTTTTCATCTTTTTTCATTTTTTTCATCAGCGTCTGCTTTTTTTTCTTTTCTTTTTTTCCCTTGTGCGCTCGGTGCATGGAGTGAGACTGAGGTTATGCTTTTTTTAACGGGAATTCCCGGAGTCTGGTGGGAGGATGCTCAGGGGGTTCATGCGTCGCTTATCTTAAATTATCCCGACGGGAATGAACGATTTGTAATTGGATTTGTCGGAAGTATTACGGTACTTCAATATGATGGATGGTGGGAATATGTTGGGGGCTACCTGCCGTGCCACAAGATTTAGGAAATGACGAGGGTCATATGTTGATATTTAGACACCGCTCATTGGTATAAGTAGAACGGTCTTGGGAGCATGTATCGAGCAAACAGGAATCATTCTCTTGACCTTTGATCCACCCTGTTCCGCCTGTCTTCTGTCTTTAACGTCTGGCTCCTCCTGTGTGGCCCCCGACACGAATTGACAGGAGTTTGGTGAGTGAGAAGTTGTGATTTTTTTTGCCGGATGGTTTTAATCTGTTTGGTATCCTTACATGATCCCATGAGAACGAATCGCTAATTATTACCTATTGGCTAGGGAATTCCAATATGCGAGGGGGGATTGGACATGGTCGGGCTCCGTCCTCCCTAAAAAAAAACCGGGGCTAATGGTCGCTCGTCGAGAGCACTGCCTGGGGCGATTACTTGTACAGGCTACCTACAACCGGCATCTCAGCACGTGCGAGGTGCATGCTGCGATACAAATATCCCAGTGGACCAATCCTTCCACAAGATGTATGATACCTCAGAAAAAAACTCGGTCCAGAAACGGCCCAACTTTTCCAAACTTTCCGGGGAAAGTGTCAGCCACCACCGACTGATACCTAATAGAGAAAGAATCATGATGATAGTGGTAGTGGGGTGCTAGGAAAAGAGAAGGAAAAGAGAAGGAAAAAAGAAGAAAAAAGAGCACAAGATTTAGCGGGCGGGTAACGCCCAATTCGTCGGATCATTCGACTTCCTGAGAGCGGAGTGTACTCGAGTACAGTGCCGTTCTATGAATACCGGTGTCCCAGTATCGCGGGGCTCGCGATGTCGAGCCGTGGGGGGATGGTACTGTACTGCTGACATTTGCACCGTACCGCACTGGGAGTCTGTTCGGCGCAAATTGCCGGTATGATACAAGTATGTATGAAACAGTGGGCTCGGTGTGTGTGCGGTGGGGGGGGGGGAGGGGGCTATATCGGACTGTCGCGGGGTACTGTGTCCGTCATAACTCAGCCTTGGGCCGCAAGTCGAGTATGATAATATAATACGGTTATTTGGTCCACAGGTTTTTCATGCGCGTTGAGGTTTCTGTCTGTTTTTTTCTTTTCTTTTCTGCGGGGTGGGGGATTGGTTATGCCCCGTTGCCTATATGCTTCCCGCTAACGGAGGTGTGATCGGTGGTGATGCTCGGGTCTGGAGGTTTACGGGGGAACTGGGTGCGGAGGGGGGGGGGGGGGGGTGTATGTTATCATACAATGCAAGTGTCGTAAATTTACAACGGGAGAAATGGAAAAAAAGGGTTCTCAAGCATCATCCCCCCCCCCCATTCGAGTTACGGATTGTGTATCGTTGGATGGACTCTGTCAGAGTGGGGTCAGCATGTCTGGACCGGAGATGGTATCGTTACTAATCGACTTGAAATTTTGCGGATGGAGGGACATCCTAGGAGGTTTTTTTTTTTTTTTGTAGACTTGGATTATTGTCGTTGCGATATAGTGGAATTATACTGGATCTATATACAAACCTGATATACACATTTACCAAGGGAATGATTTTTCACGGGACGGCACGTCGCAATAGAATAGGTGTCAGGTCTCAACATCCTCGTCGAGGAATAAGAACTGATATGTCCAGAACTCTGGCTCTGGAGTTTGCGTATCAATTGGTATCATATGGGTGTTGATATGCGAAAACTGGGCAGACACCTTTAACCTGGTTTTGAGTTATAACACTTTGAAGTTTGCATAACAACCACAACAATTTTGGATCTGATGAATTATAAAGCTTATAAAGAGTCCAATTTAACTGACAAATATTTTTTAAGCTCTTCAGATGATGCTCTTTATGTTAAAGAAGTATGATATGCATTAAAGGAAATTTGTTGCAGTTGTAGGTTTGCCCAGTTTTCGCATATCAGCACCCATATGATACATGTTTCTAGAACCCTCGAACCTTCCGGGGACAAAAAGGGGGGAGGTATGATATATACTTCAGGTTTTTCAGAAATGTAGGGTTCAAGAGTATGGCCATCTTCTAGAAATCTTTTTTTTTTTTCTGGAGTGAGAATATGGCGGGATCATTTCTAATCCCTGGATGAAACCCCCCCTGGTGGATATGGACTCCCCTGGATACTGTAAGAATCGGAATAATTGAGCTTTGCGCTGGGAGTCTGGAAGTCCCCCATGTGGATGGAGGGGATCACCCGGCGGGTAGAAAGGAAGAAAGAAAGTATGTATACCGTATTATCTCGAGTTATAGAGTTTTTTGCCAAGACCGGGCTTTGCCTAAGGTTGGTGGGTGCATGGAGTCTGAAATGGGCTCCTATTATGCCCCCAGGCAACATAGTAATATTGGATGGATTTTAGGTGTCTACAACAATGCGGCTGAGCCTGTTGTAATCACTATCTGCAAGGATTGGGATGGTGATCAAACAGGCTCCACGCACTTTAGCGTGAAGTACTGGACACCTAAAACCAACCCCTAGGTTACTATGTTGACCAAGGGTATTGTAGGGACCCATTTCAGACTCCACGCACCCACCAACCTTAAGCAGCGCCCGATCTTGGCAAAAAACCCTATAACACGAGAAAATACGGTATGTAAATGTCACTAGGCGAGGCGATTTCAACGTCCGGCGTAAGACTCACTTAGTCCGGTTCTGACAAGTAAGATACGATACCTTGCCGAAGGATCCCTAGCGGAATGTGCCAAGGTGAGAACATCGAATCCATAGTGTGATCGACGATAACTGGGGCGTTGGGAATTTGAGAAATTCGCTCTTTAGGGAGGTTGTCCAGTTCCTGCTCCTGTCTTTTTCAATTGTATTTTTGGAGTTTTTTTTTTTTGTACTTGTACAAGTACGGGTAGGGCAGACAGGAACTGGTCCGTTGGTTGGTTATTTCACCTCAAAGGGGGGAGGGGGCTATTCTCAAAGCCGGGAGTTGAAACTTTAGGGGTATGATAAATTTAGGAGATTTCTAGGGGGGTTGGGGATCCTGGAGAAATCATTTCTTCCTACACTTGAGGTATGATATCAGTGTTTTAAGATGGGGGCTTAACCGCTTCCCCCCCCGGGATACTGTATTGTAGGGTGTGAACTATATGACTTGGATAATAACCGGTAGAGGTAGAGTGAGAGGATTCACTTGGGCATTCTAGTTGCATCAGTTAAGGTAAGGATATACATAACATGGCAGGAGCATCCTGATTTTTCCATGGATCTCGGGAGGGGAAAAAACGGCCGGAGAATCTCCCCTGGAAATCAGCGAAAGTCCGGGATAAACGAAACCATCCACAGCTCTTCCCCCCCAAAACACAGGCAACTTCCATCATACCATCAGTCTGGAAGTACCTACCCCCAAATTTGACGAAACGGAAGCGGACAGAGATTTGTGTTGGAAGATCTTAGGGGGGGGGGGGGGGGCGTGGATCCCCCAGCGGTGTAAGAAGCGGGCTGGAATGGGCCTTGACTATCTCGGTCTAATAGCGAAGACACACATGGACCAAACATGATAAGAGCACCCTGATGCTTTTATGGACCACCACATGCTCCTCATCTCCCTTACACATATCCACGTCCCTCCACATGTATACCTGTGATAGTAGAGGAATGGGGAGACATTGTGTGAAGAAAATTCTCAGCAAATCGTGATAACTCCAGAACAAAAGAAACCGCCTCCAATATTACCGAAGGACCATGAGCAACCACACACCACTACCATTGATCCGGAGCTTCGACAACTTCAACTTCAACAATTTTAAAACCGGTGGCCGCAAAAAGAATTACAAAATGCTACTTTTCTCTCTCGGTGTCATGGACCCCCCAATTTGGTGGTCGTCAAATTGATTTCTATTGGCTAGAGATTACAATGTCCTCAACATGATTTCTACTCGTCCCTAGCGATAAGTACCCGAAAACAGGGGGGTGAAAAATGGGTTGGTGACAAGGGTATGTTGTACTAATGACTGGGTGGTAGTGCAAGGGATATGGGAGGTGCCACCACCGGGGGGTAAGAGAGCATGAAGACTAGAAAACCACTTAAATACACAGATTTAGAGAGTATTTGATAGGCCCAGATATGCACAAGGGGCAAGCATTTAGCGATAGCACAGGCTGAAAAAGGGCGGGAAATGGTGATGACAATAATGGATGATACACTGAACATGAGGTGGTATGGTTCCGGAGGACAAGAGTTGGGACCAGTTTTCTCACGAAAGCTGTTACAGTTATGGATACAACGGCAACTGTAATGCAGATATTAATAGGTAGGGTAATTAAAGAAACTGGTTTTTTCCCTGTGTTTTAGATTTTTCTTGGCAAAATAAAACATGTTACAAGAAGCGTAAACATAAGCATTACGGTTGCCGTTGCATCCATAACTGTCACACTTTTCGTGAGAAAAGTGGTCCTAACTCTTGTCTTCCGGAACTATAGCATACCAATTTTCAACAGTGTAGATGCTAGTGTATGTTGGAAACCCACTAAGTTTTAAGTGATTTATAACCAGTATATGCAGGTATGGGCATTAGTGATCGGTCAGACAAGTGTTGTGTGTCCTGGTATATATTACCATCTTAGGTAAAAAATATTTTAATTTAGTAGGAATGATTCCAAGAGGAGCAATAGGTTTTGACATCAAAACCCCCTATCTGGCTGATCACTAACATCCATACTCAAGCAAACCTTAGGATGTGAGGAGTAAGTCATATAATATGAACCTTAAAGTAGTTTTAGAGCCATATTGACTGAGTACTCGGAAATATTGATTGTTTAGAGGAAGAACTGTGTTAAGAATTCTACTAGGCATGGGAGTGTGACAGATAATGACTCTTGCTTTGTGGTAAGATAATAGTTCTTAGGCCATTGCCTTTTATCTCTTTTAAGTCCTCATTTAGGACTTAGGCGATTGTCATGAGAGGAGAGACAATTCTTGGATTTCTTAAGATAAATCTTAAAGAGTGTAAAAGGGAGTTTTATTCATAAAATAATAAGTGTATAAAATAACTTAGAAGAATATGTAAAGAGCTCATACTCAGGGTCCTGTTGACCCTTTATATAGTTGCTCTTCACCTAGCATGACTTATACTTAGTATCATACAAACCTTGTAACTCATAACTATGAGTTATATGAAATCCATCAGCGGACTCCTATAAGTCACTGCACAACATACCCTAAACCAATTAAAACTTAATAACCAAGTTAGGTGTACAACTTGTATTACCTGAGTGAAACCTATGCCTTATAATTTGAGTCATGTACAAAAATTATAGCATCCTGTGACTTACAACTGTGAGTCATAAACAGGTAAACATAATAAACTATGATGTACTAGAGTGTGTCATGTGAAATTCCAACATAACTATAGTTCAGAATCCTGAGCTATGTGAAATCTGCTTTGCTTAGTCATAGTTTGTAACAAACTGTAATTAATTTCCAATATATTTACTTTACAAGTAAAATAAATCATCTATTATAGAAGAGACAATTTCTGTAATTTAGATAATTTTTTATATTATGCTCATCATGTCTGCTACCTCTGAGTTGACTATCATGGCTCATTTACAAGCTCATTTACAGGCCCCCTCTCCTGAGCCCCTCCACCTCTTTCCTGAGCTCCTCAATCCTTTTTCTGAGTCCTCTAAAGCCAGCTCCCTTCCAAAAACTCCAAAAACAAAAATTACTCTTTCCCTTCAATCTAAGATTAGATTACTATGCATTCTTGCTCTATGGACTATGTATCATATTGCAGAAACTGTTGAGCTTCCTGTAAGTACTGTATTTTCTATTTGGGTACAGCTAAATACACCACCTGAATACTGGACTGGAAAATCCTATCACCTCTTCCTACATGACAAATCATACATAATAGCTCATACAACAGCCTCTCAAGAGAATCATCATAAATCTCTATTCCTTATTGCTTAAGAACTTAATATTCATATTGATGAATGCATTTTCTGCCATATCTTTACTAGTCAGAATTACTATCATTGAATTGCATAGACCAAGCCATTTTTGTCTAAAAAAAACAAAATTACTAGCTTACACTTCAGTAATACCTTTCATAATTGGACCATTTAAGACTGGTTCAAGGTCATTTAGACAGATGAGTATGCAGTTAATATAGGTAGATTCTCAGAAAATACCTGGGTTACACATATAGTAAGAGAAGAATATCTTAAAGATTGCATCCTTCCAAAATTCCAAAAATTGTAGACTATCATGGTCTGGGGGTACATTACTGAAGATCAAAAAGGTTTTCTAGACATCTGAGATAAGATAGAATAGAGCAATACTATTAACAGTCAAAGTTATTGTAAGTACATTATTGTTCCCTACCTACACTCCTTTTAGCTCCAAGTTTGTACCTGGTGAGATGTTTATGTTTACCTCTAACAAGATAATATGTTTTCACCTTGACTCAAGTACATAGCAGATTTGGTTAGAAATCTTAATATGTTTAGCTACTTTTTTGTCTGGCCCCCTACCTCTCTCAATCTTAATCCTATTGAACTTGAATATATATGGAGAATAATGAAGAACTGAATTCACTACTGCTCACCTTTTCCAACTATAAGTACTTTACTACATCTAGCTATTAAGGAGGAATAGAATGCAATTACAGCCAAAGAGATTTTATATTTGACTTCCTTACTTCCAGCTTATATTTCCACTGTCTATACCGTTTCTAGTAGTCATACTGTATACTAGGTCTTAGTGAAATGGGAAAGAAAACTAGTAAGTATTAGGAGGATAGAACTTTAGGGTACAGGCATGTAGGAAAGAAGGGATATAAGGACATTAGCTATAAGAAGAAAGAAGGACTAGGAGGATTGGTTAGGTTTCTTTGACCCAGAATTTGGCTTCTGACAATTAGACATTACAGAATATTTATGGTTATTTTTTTTATATTTTTTTTATTTACAGTCAATGCTCAGTATACTTATACAACTCTAATAACAATCTCTGAAATATGCATTTCTTATGTTTTTTGGTTTTTTTAGCTTAGTTATCTTGTCTGATCCTGTTTTATTGAATAGCAAACCTTGTATTTTCTGGTTTTCTCTTTTCCTTTAGTATTATGATATTATTTGAAAGTCTCCTCCAGCTCTTACTTTTACTCTTTATCTTTACTCTTCTTTACTTATTACTCAAGTTTTATTATTAATATATTTTATCTACTATTGGGATATGTCATAGTTATGGAACACTTAGGCAGCAGAGTAATAGGACCTGTAACGTGTTTACACCAGGGCGTTAGTCATGTCGTCGGGTATAATAGGAGCAGACTGATAATCTACCAGAGATTAATGGTTCTTAGGCTTGCTAAGGGAGGCTTTGGTGGTGTAATAGGAAAATAAAGATAACCGTTCAACCAAGTATATTAGAATACTATCTGTCGAAGTCTGCCATTTCCCAAGTGGAAGATGGCGGTCTTTTTAAGTACATGTGTTTGAGTACGGTCATGAATTTGCACTAATATTCTTACTCAATCAGCTGTAAAAATAACCAAGTATCAACCAATACTTAAAACAAAACATAAAACAAACTAAGTATTAACTGATACTTAAAACAAAACATAAAATAAACTAAGTATCAACCGATACTTAAAACAAAATATAAAACAATCTAAGTATCAACCGATACTTAAAACAAAACATAAAACAAACTAAGTAACCAAGTACCAGCTCCGGTTACAGGACCTGTAAAATACTTATATCTTATTGAATATAGACCTAATAAATTTGAGGATTGTAGATAATAATAGTAGACTGCTCCAAGATTGGCTGGTGTTAGGGGGTAGGTAACTCTAAAGCCAAGCGAGTATACACTAGGCCCTGTAATCTTCTGTCTTAGAGATAGTCAAGAAGGCTCATAAAGATAGAAGTAAAGTAGAACGAATATATTGATAAGATCTCTTCTCTGGTCACTAATGATAGACTTAAAGATAGGGATTTTTTTTTTTGTTTATCTCATATATTCTTTGTTAAGGTACAAGAACCTGCATGGAGCGCTAGCTATGGCAAAAACAAAACCTTAATTTCAGACGCATTCCTCCGTGCCCCAGGGACCAAAACAACCCCCCCAAGACCCTCTGGTATGGGCCTAACTGCACATCCCGCCCCGCAAAGGAACAATCGTCCCCTACAGGAAAGGTAGGAGAGAGAAGAAAACCCTTCAGCGTCATCTCGACAAAGGAAAGAATAGATTAGGAAACCCCCAAGTGCCTCTACAGGCGTCCACGAACAAAATGTCCGCTGTCGGGCCCAAGATAGGACCCTGGCGAAATGCCATGACGGGGCCGGCCAGCTCAACCCAGGAGATAGTACAATACCAAGGTAGGCCAACCGGTCGTTCGGCCGGGGGTGGGCCGCAAGCGTGGAGGGAGGAAGACAGGTGAGAAATGCCAGCCACCTTTGATCAAGGGGGGCAGCCGATACTGCCCAGGAGGGAGGGGGTAGACCCCGGCTACGAGGAAGCTGGTTGCGGGAGAGGCTGGATGATGCCTGTGGTGACATCAGAGCCAGGAAAGGATTGTAGCGCTGCCGCGATAGTGGCAGGAGTGAGGGAAGCGTGGAGGGAGAGCAGGAGGGGCAGGATGGGGCCTGTCTCCTCAGTGATAATGGGGCCCGAGAGCCCAGGCAGTAGGGTGCCAGCCGATCCTGGCAGTAGGGTGCCAGCCGGTCCCGGAGGAGGGGAGAGGATGAGGGCAAGGCAAGCAAAGATCAAGCCAAACAATACGGTGGGAGGCTGCAACTAGGGTCACAGGAGCAGGCAGAGCTGCTCCCAATAGCCCAGAGGACCACCAACCCAGCTGACCATTCAACTATCACCCAGCCACCAAAGCCGACCATGCTGATGCTAAGCGAGGTGTAGCAAAAGCGGGGTAGAGAGGTGAGAGGCCTCACGATGAGACCCCTAGGGAGTGAAGAGGACCCCCATCAAGCTGAGGTGAGATGCCAGATGAGGGAGAGGATAGAAAAGAAGCCCCGATGGGCAAAAGGATGAAAAGCATCAGCCTGCGCCCCCTGGCGGGGGGGTGCCTAGCTAGAGAAAAGTGGTGATAGTTCCTCGGTGTTGAGTCGTTCCCGATTAGGAAATATTTTTCAATGACCGGAGATGTAGCGGAGACGGAGGATGACTTAAAGCTAGGGAGGTACCTCGATATTTATATTCCGCGTCTGGGTGGTCGTGGCCTATATCCAATCCCTTACTGCCTATGTACCTGCCATACTAATAGTTCAGCGTCCTTGAAGTGCGAACTCCGTTTGACCCTAAAAACTAACTTCCCTGCTCTCTTCCTGAGTGGAGTGATCAGCTCCGTCAAAGGACTTATCAATGACTCTTGTATGTGCATAGCTTAGAGTGTATGACGAAGATAACTAACTCGACCAGTGAGTTGTTATTAACCAATCATGAACCAGTCTCCAGATGACTCTGGTCTGCGTGAGCATAGGGGCGTCTTCGTTACTACTCATATCATTAGTAGTAACAACACTCAGACTTGCAGAGGCGATAGCTCAATAACTAACCGACTATTCTCATTCAACCAAGTCTTATCTTGTAGAGCGGAGCTCCTTCTATGTTATCCAGTAAAAACCCCTTGGTCGCATGCCTCGTATCTCCGCGGAGCGGGCTGCATAGATGCCTTATTGTTTCGTGCGATAATATGATATTGTTATGATAATTATGGCGGGGCCTGGAGTCGAACACGTGACCTTATGCATTTAGTCACGTGCCGTACCGATTTCCCTTTTATGTGTAACATTAGCTCCCTCCTTTTCTAGACTCATCCTGAGTTTTTCTATATCTAGGTTTCTATATATAGTAGATTTATAGTCGTAATAAAATTTCCATCTAGGACTCTATACAGGTAGGGTGAAAAACCTTTGCGCGTTTACTTGTCCACGCCTAGGAAAACCTTTCCTAATAATCCTACCTCAGCCATGGCATTTCCAGGTTATCCCTATAAAATTCCTCCACTAAGTCAGTAGCATGTCCAAGATGCCCCGGTGGTTCCCAGGTGTTTTCATCCTCTGAACACCCTTTCCATTTAACAAAATATTTGAGTTCTCGGTGTAATGGGGGCTCCCTCAGGAAGATGGATCCCAAGGATGCGACGGCACCAAACTTCGAATTTCTCGAACAAAAGCTCTTGCAAAATTGTGAAGAATAAAAGTAACAGTAAAACTTAATATTGTTAAGCTCAGGCTTATCTCAATTAAAGTCTCTCGAGAGGATATTAATTGTGTCGGGATAGGAGAGTTCTCGTATAGGCTCTAAGTAGTCAGACTTATACCAAAAACTCCCCCATCAGGTTACCCCGACCAACATGAGTATGCACTTCTCTGTAAGGGTTGCCTGGTACTATTACCGTATCCCCGAAGGGCCTATGGTGGCCATGCACTCTAGTAGAAATCTCCGATATGCACATCAACTCCTGCGAGGTGTTTACCAATATACCTGCTGTCACAAACTGTGACTAAGCAAGGCAGATTTCACATAGCTCGCAATCCCGAGCTATAGGTATGTTGGAATTTCACAAGGCGCACACTAGTGCACCTTAGGTTATTATGTTTACCTGCTCATAACTCACAGTTGTGAGTCACATGATATTATGATTTTTACACATGACTCAACCTATGAGTCATGGTTTTCACTCAGGTGATGCGAATTGCACACCTGACTTGGTTATGGTGTTTTGATTGGTTTAAGGTATGTTGCGCAGCGACTCATAGGAGTCAGCTGATGGATTTCACATGACTCATAGTTATGAGTCACAGGATTAGCGTGACGCAAGGTATGAGTCACGCCAGGTGAAGAGCGACTATATAAAGGGTCACTAGGACCCCGAGTATGAGCTCTTCACATGTTCTTCTTGTTTATTTCCTACCTTTAAGTTATTACAATAAAACCTACCTTTACGCTCTTTAAGATTTATCTTAAAGAACCCAAGAATTGTCTTTCCTCCCATGAGAGAAGATTATCTCTCCTCCCACATCGAACGATTAAGTCCTAAGCGAGGACTTCAGAAGATTAGGAGAATAGGCATGATAGGATTGAAGTCATAAGGACTTAGCTATCGAGATCGCGTAGGCATAGGCCTGAGAACTATTACCTCACTACAAGTTAAGAACCGTTACCTGTCGCACCCCACCCCCGGTAGGATTCTTAACATTAGAACGTGTCTACAACGCGACACTTAACGATTACACCACGGCTACGTTCAATCCAGATCCAGAAGGAGATTTAGATCTCCAAGACGACGGTTTTGGACTGGAAGATTTAGAACGAGCAATAAGCGAAGCAAGTCAACACTCAGCCGGAACTGCAAGTCTAGTTACTCCCGAATGAGTTACTTTTCCAGAGGAAGACGAAATACCAGAAATACCAAGACCTGAAAGAATGTCAGAACCAGCACCACCCCCAGGACCACCTCCTGCAGGACCAACACCCCCAGGCACGTTCAACCGCGAAGAAGTGGAACGAATGATACAAGAAGCTATAAGAGGAAGAGGACAACAACCCAAAGTCAAGACCCCACCAAGGTACGATGGGGAACGAAGCAAATTACGAGGGTTCATGGTACAACTCCTGACCTAGTTCGACGCAGTAGGATGGACAGACGGAAACGACCAGGACAAGATACGATATGTTCTCACACTACTAGAAGGAACTGCCCTAAAATGGGTAACCCCTATGGTAGTCAGCAATAATGCACTATGGAACGACTGGGCCAGTTTCAGGAGGGTATTCGAAGCCCAATTCACAGACATAGAGCTGAGCCAATCAGCTTGGAACAAACTGGAAGAAATCCGACAAGAGACAAAAAATGTCACAGACTACTGGTACAAGTTTAGACTACTCTAGTACGACGCGGAATACGACGAAGCCTCAGCCATGAGATGGTTCATGAAGGGTTTAAGGAAAACCTATCAAGATGCATGGAGGTACAGCGAGGAAAAATTCAATACAGCGGAAGCAATGGCCCTCTGGGCCATTCGAAAAGAAGTCCAGTTTGGACAACTAGACTGGATTCAGAGAAACCAATCAACTATAATGCAAAGCAGCAACACCAATATGAGATCTCAAGGATCTCCAAGAAATCAGAATGGAACATTCCGAACCACCACGCAAGGAGGAGACGCGATGGATCTGGACGCTACGAGAAGAAGGCCATCTCTCAACCTCTCAAGGGATGAATACCTTCGGCGAAGAAACAACAACTTATGCCTCAGATGCGAAATAGGAGGCCACATGATCAAGGATTGCCGAAGGTCTGCCAACCCCGCATCAAATCAAGGAAGGAACCAACAGAACACTAGGATAAACCCTAGATTCCAACCACGCACCAACCTAAGGGAAATCGAGATCGAAGAAGAGTACGAAAAGGAGGCGAAAGACGAAGGTCCCCAGCAATAGATGGTCTGCTGGACCAACCGAAAGACAAACCCATCTGGAAAGCCAACTACTACAGTCTTTTAAGCCAACCAACAAACAACAATGATTATATCATGATCGAAACCATGATTTATAACGACAAAAAACAAGCTATTAAGATACACGCGATGCTTGATTCAGGAGCAACAGAGGACTTCATCGACCAAGAAATATGCTAGAAATATCAACTAAGAACCACGAAAGCAAAGAACGAAAGACAGATCTACCTCGCGGACAGGAAACCCAGCGCAATGGGACCAATAACCCATACCACGCAAGTACCTATGGAAATTGGAAACCATAGGAAGTGGCAACCTTCCAAGTGGCAAATCTACAACACCATGAGATAATTCTCGGAATGCCATGGTTAAGACAACACAGTCCCACACTGAACTGGGAAGAAGGAAAGGTTACGTTTATTAGCGAACGATGTACGACATGGTGTCTCAACAGTTCGCCAGTAATATACGCAACCCCCGAAGAAGAAGCAACACAACAGAACCTGGACGCAAAATTCAGCCAAGTACGAACAAAGGATGACCAAAGAGTCAAAGTTCAAAGATTAAGCAAAGAAGCGAAAACACTGACCAAAGGGTCCAAGAAGGCGGCAGGACACGACCTGTACGCAAATCAAGAAGTCATGATACCGGCCAGAGGGCAGGTAATTGTGCCAACTGGAATAGCCATTGAATTACCTCAAGGCACCTATGGGCGAATAGCTCCACGCAGCGGTCTCGCGGTCAAACACAGACTCACTACCAATGCAGGAGTAATAGACGCCAACTATACAGGTGAATTGAAGATGGTAATGGTCAACCAGAATAACAAAGAATACAAGGTGGGAAAAGGCGACAAAATCGCACAACTGATCATCCAAAAGATCAACGATCAGGAACTCCAAGAAGTGGAACACCTGACCCAGACTACCAGAGGAACCCAGGGATTTAGCAGCACCGACCAAAAGAAAGGGATCAAAGAAAACCAACCAAGGGTCGAAATCAATAGGATTTCGGCACAAGTTTTCGGAAAGTTCTATCACAAAGGAGAAATTGCCGGAATCATCAAATGGGAGTTACAAGACAAAAAGGTTCAACTAAGCAAGATCACCATTAGCACCGAACTCGCAATCAGAAGCCGACCCCAAGACAAAGAAGAGCGGTTGGACAAGTTGAGACCACCGGAATACCACCACCATCTGGACTTGTTCCAAGAAAAAGAATCCACCAAACTACCACCTCACCGACCGGGCGTTGACCTGGAAATCAACTTTGAAGAAGCAAGCAAAGGTTTACCGCAGAAAAGAATTTACCCTTTAGGGGAAACCGAACTCGAAGAGCTAAGGAAATATGTTCAATAAAACTTGGAAAGAGGATGGATACAACCATCCTATGCCAATAGAGGGTCACCGATATTGTTCATCAAGAAAAAGGATGGAAAGCTAAGGTTATGTATCGATTATCGAGCACTCAACGAAATAACTAAGAAAGATCGGTACCCTCTACCTCTACTTGGAGAAGCATTGGATCGACTAGCATCAGCCAAATACTTCACAAAATTGGATATACGAGACGCATACCACAATGTCAGGATTCAGGAAGGAGACGAATGGAAAACAACCTTTGCAACCAAATATGGGATGTATCAATACTTGGTTATGCCCTTCAGGCTAACCAACGCCCCAGCCTCTTTCCAAAGGTGGATCAACAACGTACTCCACAAATACCTGGATATATGTTGCATTGTCTACCTAGATGATGTACTCATATACTCCAAGAATATGGAACAACATAAGCGCGATGTCAGCAACATAATGGCAGACATCAAAGCATCGGGAATGCGATGCAAGCCAAGCAACTATGAATTTCATAAAAAAGAAACAGAATACCTAGGGTTCATCATCAACGGCGAAGGAGTTCAAATGGACCCAGTCAAGACCAAAGCAATATGGGATTGGGAATACCCAAAAAACAAAACAGACATCCAATGTTTTATGGGATTCTGCAATTTCTATCGAAGGTTTATAGAAGGCTTTAGCAGGACCGCTAAGCCCCTATACAACCTGACCAAAAAGGACGTCAAATGGGACTGGGGAACCAAGGAAAAAGAGGCTTTCGACGAACTTCGAACCAAGATCACCCAAGGACCAATACTGGTACATTTCGACCCAACAAGGGAAACAATGATTGAGACAGACGCATCGAAATATGTATGCTTGGGCATACTATCGCAAAAAGGAAAAGATGGAAAGTGGCGACCAGTCGCCTTCAGATCCAAAACAATGACCCCCGTGGAGTGCAACTACGACGTACATGACAAAGAACTATCGGCGATAGTTCAAGCGTTGAAGGAATGGAGGTGATATGCACAAAACAATCAAGCTCCAGTCAAGATACTTACAGATCACAAAAACTTAGTACCCTTCATGACTACAAAGGAGCTAAATGGAAGACAAATACGTTGGATGGAAAAACTCAGCACTTATAATTTCAAAATCGAATACCGCCCTGGAAAGGAAGGAGGCAAACCGGATGCCTTAATCAGGAGGTCAAACGACAGGCCTAAAGACCCGGAAGATGAAAGGATCAAACAAAACCAACAAATATTATTACCCAAGGAAAAATATTTCCAAAAAAAAGAAGAAGATAGCAGATACGAATCCCTCAACGAGATCAGGACAAAGACGACATTGGAAGAAGATATCCGAAAAGAAACTAAGCAAGATGAGGAAGTCCAGAAGATAAGAAAAGAACTTGCGAACAACTCAAAGGAGATGAAAGGCGTAGCCTTAGGACTATGCCAATGGAAAGACGAATATTTGTGGCATGATGGAAAAATCTGGATACCGGATAAAGAAGAATTGCGCACAGAGATCATACGACATCATCATAATCCCCCATACACGGGACATGGAGGGACGGCCAAAACTACCGAGTTCATCAATAGACGATACTATTGGCCTAAGATAAGGGAAGACATCAAACGATATGTCAAGAACTGCGACACATGTCAGCGGACCAAAGTGGTTCGACACGCACCATATGGCCTACTCAAACCGAACGAGGCACCAGGAAAACCATGGAAATCAATCTCACTTGACTTCATTACAGACTTACCAAAGTCAAATGATCAAAACGCCATTCTAGTAGTGGTGGATCGTCTGACTAAAATGAGTCACTTCATACCCTGTAGGACAGATATGACAGCAACACAATTCGCGACAATATTTCTAAAAGAAATATATCGACTACATGGATTACCGAAAGATATGATCAGTGATCGAGGATCACTATTCACATCGGATATATGGAAAGAGATGACAGAAAAACTGGGAATAGAACTACGCATGAGCACAGCATTCCACCCTCAAACAGACGGCCAGACAGAACGGATAAATGGCATATTGGAACAATATCTGCGGGCATACGTCAATTACCAACAAGACGATTGGTATGACTGGTTACCAATGGCCGAGTTTGCCTACAACAACGGAAAACAGGAAACAATCAAGACAACCCCCTTTTTCGCAAACTATGGCCTACATCCAGAACACGAAGCCATAGGTCATCTGCTCCAAGGAAAGATTACGAACAAAAAGGATATGAGCCAACTGCATGACATACTATGAACAGAAATAGTCACCGCGCAATTACAACAAAAAAAAGCATACGATCGTCACAGAAAACCCGATCCAAACCTAAAATCAGGAGACAGAGTTTGGTTACTACCATGCAACGTCAAAACCACACGACCAACGAAAAAACTTGATTACAAGAAAATAGGACCATTTAAGATCTTGGCAAAGATAGGGAGTCGTGCTTATAAGCTCGACCTCCCCCCGGCAATGAAAATACACAATACCTTCCATATCAGCCTCCTAGAACCCTATCAAGACAATCCCCTACCTTCACAAGAAAAAACACCGCTACCACCTATCGAAATAGACAGTGAATCGGAATACGAACTTGAAGAAATAATCAACTCTCGGTTACACTACGGTCGCTTGCAATACCGAGCGAAGTGGATGGGATACTCCCCTGAACACGATAAAACCTGGTACCCAGCCGACAACTTCGAGAACACACAAAATGCAGTCCAACGCTTCCATGAACGGTACCCCAGTAAACCGGCAGCCGAGCGTCAAGGACATGCCAGAATCCGAATACTCAGCCCCACTACTACGCAGAACCGATTCCTACCAATGGGATCAAACCAAAATCCAACTTCAGCAACTACCATTGACATCAAGCCTACAACACAATCCAAACCACAATGCGTTCAAACACATCACACCAACCAGCCCGAGTTATCAAAACCCGACACCAATACCAGTCAAAGAGAAACTGAGCAACGAAGACTGGACCAACCTGGTGGACCTCAATATGAGGAAAACGACAACACCCGAAAGGGAACACGCGAACCTGTCATGGACAGGTTGTTACAACCACGAGTGCCAAGTGCACTATACGGAGAAGGAGGGAGCAGATTATTGGCCTCGGGAAACGAACCGATGGCCACCCAAGACATCACCCCTAGGATCACCCACGAGATCCCCAACACCAGAGCCAGTGGCTTTGGTACAATACATCCAACCAACTCCGAGGACAGAGTCGAGGAGGAGGGGGGCGAAAAAACAGAAATGGGCAAAACCCAGGAGGACGAGACACGTATCCTGGGAAAAAGAGATGGAAGAGGAGAAGGAGAAACTGGAGACGACGATAATGAAGTTATTGTCGGAGGTAACGGAGATGAAAAAGATAATGGAATGGCAAGCGGAAAAGATAGGACAACTCCAGAGAGAGTTAAGGGAGGAAATGAGGATAAGGAAGGCACTCCAGAACGACTGGAGAAGAGAAGAGAAGGAGGCGGAAAGGGCCCTGACGAGAGTAAGGAAAGTCAGTACTTGGTTGAACAAGGAAACCAAGTGGGGACTACCAATAGACAGGGCATGGGGATTGGAGGAAAGATTGGTTTAAGCCCGATGGGACTCGGGCTGAGGGAGAGGGGAGCTAATGTCACGAACTGTGACTAAGCAAGGCAGATTTCACATAGCTCGGAATCCCGAGCTATAGGTATGTTAGAATTTCACAAGGCACACACTAGTGCACCTTAGGTTATTATGTTTACCTGCTCGTGACTCACAGTTGTGAGTCACATGATATTATGATTTTTACACATAACTCAACCTATAAGTCATGGTTTTCACTCAGGTGATGCGAATTGCACACCTGACTTAGTTATGGTGTTCTGATTGGTTTAAGGTATGTTGCGCAGCGACTCATAGGAGTTAGCTGATGGATTTCACATGACTCATAGTTATGAGTCACAGGATTAGCGTGACGCAAGGTATGAGTCACGCCAGGTGAAGAGCGACTATATAAAGGGTCACTAGGACCCCGAGTATGAGCTCTTCACATGTTCTTCTTGTTTATTTCCTACCTTTAAGTTATTACAATAAAACCTACCTTTACGCTCTTTAAGATTTATCTTAAGAAACCCAAGAATTGTCTTTCCTCCCACGAGAGAAGATTATCTCTCCTCCCACATCGAACGATTAAGTCCTAAGCGAGGACTTAAGAAGATTAGGGGAATAGGCACGATAGGATAGAAGTCATAAGGACTTAGCTATCGAGATCGCGTAGGCATAGGCCTGAGAACTATTACCTCACTACAAGTTAAGAACCATTACCTGTCGCACCCCACCCCCGCTAGGATTCTTAACACTGAATAGTACAATTAAAAGCACATGCTACAAATACATTCTGAGCAGAAAATCCCTTTCATGTATGACTTGCTGCAGCACTACCTGGTGCAATATTCAATGGTATCAAAGATCTATCAATTGCTCCAATACAGTCCTTAAAAAATGCGTAGAACTTAGGATTCGAATAAATCTCTGGTGCAGGTTGACTCAGACTTTGACCTATCCTAGAAGAAAGTCTAATAAACAGCTTTGCTATATGATTAACAGCATTTAGCACTGTTTTAAAAACTCTGCTAATAGTTTCTCCAAACTGTTGAAAGCGTTCTTGCATTGTTCTATTTGAAGCTCCAGTAGTAATCACATAAAGAAATATATGTACTTGATGTTCAATTGTTGTATGACATGTATCTTGAAGGTAGTCATTTTTCTGTAATAGCTTACAAAAAGTTCGGAATACTTCTAGTGGCATATGAAGACATTCTAGAATACATTCAGGATGATTAGAAGAAAGAAGTTCAGTAGTATAATTCCGGCCTGTAATTGTAGAGGTATTCTTTTGCTGTCTGTTTATACCTGATTGTTCTTTCTGATTCTGTACCAGCTTTTCCAAGTCTGATAATGCTGCAATTGCCTGAATGGCAATACCTCCAAGTTGGAGTATTTAAAACAAGTCAGCTTCAGAGTTATCCATAATCTATAAGCAATTTTGGAGGTGGTTGTTTTTAGATATAACTGTTTGTAAAAGGGGATATAATATTTCAAAGTATGTCTGCTGTAAAGAAAATAGTTGTAGAAATCTAATCTACTGAAATAAATTTCAGCTTAGCAAATTTTATTCTAATACTATATCTTATAGGAATAAAAGATGAGAAAAATAGTTTATATTGAATACTAAAAATCATATCCGATCTTATAGTAGTAATATTGTACAGGATAATCAAAAAAAATATATAAATAATTATCATCTTACCAAAACTTTATGGATACTGTTTTCTTACTAGAAGTACTAGTACATCTAACTGTAAGTCACTATTGTTGATAAACCCTAATTTTTTGCATCGACTATTGGTATTAACCCCAAATTACAGTTTTGAAATTCTAGCATTACTAGAGTGTTTGGCAGTATAGTGTTTGTAAATTGCAATTTCAAATTGTGATTTGAAAATTATAATTTGAAATTACAGAAATCTCAAATTACTGTATGCCAAACAGGTTATTAGTGATAAGTGACTCTGTGAAGTCCTGTCAGGCTGCATAGAGGGGAGTGGAATGAGAGGTGGTAAAGACCCCATGATGAGAGTGATAAGGAGGAACTTTGACCCTGGTCGGGCCAAAGAAAAGGTATTCTGAAATGGTATGGTAGTGGATAAGATAATTCCCTGGCATATAAAACAGGGGATCTGAAGGAGATTACCAGATTGGGTAAAGAAGTAGAATATAAGAGGGCACACCCCCTTATATACAAAGAAAATCTTCTTTAATTACCTAACACAAAAGAAAGTCCTTGGCATCATGTGCAGCCATGATACCTCCATCCAGTTCCATTAAGTTCTGTTGTGTGGCAACATACCCTAATCATGATACAAAAAAAATCCCAGTATACAACCAAGAAAACTACATCTGATATATGCAACGAAAAACCCCATGCCCATTGCTCCTCCATAGCCAGATGGCTGTGATACTATATTGAAATTGAAGAAAAGAAGGAGGACTGCTTTGCTACCTCCTCCAAAGGATACACCAATACTGAGATTACATTCAAGTAGTTCAAATAGGTTTTTGAGTTTTCTATATCAGTAAAAATAAATCCTTATATCTTGTACCTCCTGTACATCAAATATACAGGATGTACAGGATACAAGCCACAACCTAGGATACAAGGGTTCTTGGTGTCAAAAAATAGGACACAACTAAGTACTTCTTAAATCTCTGAATGCAACCAGATACTGCTATTATTCTCAAGACACATTCTAGATGCAAGGGATTACTACTAAAATTTACAGGATGTAATACTAAGACTGGACCTTGTTACCTAAGTCACATATTATGTAGTAAATATTTCTAGTCATATTTGCTCTATAATACATGGTACAGAAAGAAAAGCCCTCCAGCCCACGCCATAAATTGCTTTCAAACTACTTAGATTCATGTAACTGACCATAACTCTACCAATATAGATATCAGGTAGATTTTTGATTCACCCTTGAAAAGCTGGCATTAGGTAGAATCAGGGCATCAAGTATCAGTGTAACAGGGGCTCCCTCAGGAAGATGGATCCCAAGGATGCAACTGCACCAAACTTCGAATCTCTCTAACAAAAGCTCTTGCAAAATTGTAAAGAATAAAAGTAACGGTAAAACTTAATATCGTTAAGCTCAGGCTTATCTCAATTAAAGTTTCTCGAGAGGATGTTGATTGTTTCGGGGTAGGAGAGTTCTCATATAAGCTTTAAGTAGTCAGACTTATATGGTGTAATGCATCTAAAACGTGTACCACTGGTGTTGCAAAATGTGACGCCTTATGTAATCAGGGTAAGGGGTGTAAATTGCCGTAATCTGCTTGTGGCAGATGTAAAGTTTTTAAATTGCCTATTATGCCAGTGCAAACTCAACAGTAAAGGCCCCTTACC